>JARKIE010000038.1:0-524035 GCA_029378255.1 Mycena rosella | reverse complement strand
GAAGAGGTTGATGAAGAGATCGAAAACGCCGGAGGAGTTCGGAGGAGGTCAGGCGAGGTTAAGCTCACAGAACCTTGACAACGATACTTGGGGTCTTGGGGTCAACTATTGTTGAAGTCGAAGACACCAACAGCGCTGAGGCCCAGGCGAGCACGCCAGAGGATGCGCGACCCCACCGGAGGCCTTGCACCCATGCCAGAGGCCCTGGTTGACTATTCGTTGAGCTCCGAAGGCGGCGGAAGGAATCGAGGGTCGGAGATCGGAGAGAGAGTGGAGTCGGAGGGAGATGGAAAGACCCTGGAGGAGGAAGAATTGGACGCCGATCCCGACGCAGACGGGGAGGCTGAGATGGATGTCGACTCAGACAAGGATTCCATCCACCGATTGCGACGGTATAGGGTGAAGGCAATGAGTCATATGTATATATAATTTTCTTGAGACTCAACAATTATTTTCTTGGAATTTTTGTGTGAATTTTAAGTTGAAATTCGGAGGAACTCCGAAGGCATCGGAGGATCGCAGAGTGAAAGAGGGATGTTAAACGTCAGGTCCGGGTTTGTTGGGGAAGCGACGATGGAAATTGTTGATATGCTCCGGAGCGTCGACATCGTCTTTGCTGACTCAACTGAATTGTTTGTCGGTGTTTTCGTAACCTTCCCACTCGACGAGGTATCAGAGGCGAGTCCGGAACCGTCAGTCAATTTTCGAGTCAACGATTTGTTTGATCTCGAAGTGTTCCTCGCCGTCGATGATTTAGACGGCCGCCGGAAGCGGTTCCTCACGACCAGGGAAAGGATTCGGGAAGTGAGGTTCGAGTTGGGAAATATGGAAGACCGGATGAACTTGTTGGAGAGATTTCGGAAGATGGATGGTGTAGGAAGCCGCAGAGGGCTTAGTGATGACTTCGTAAGGTCCGAGGTGAGTCTCCGAAAATTTCGGAGTCGGACGTTTAGTCCGGAGGTACTTGGTCAGATGAACGCAAAGTCGCCGATTTGCATCCGAGGGTCCGGAATGCGTTTTTGGTCAGCAGTCTCTTTGTAACGCTCCGAAGCATAAGTTATTTGCTCACGGAGATACTGATGGAGATCCTGAAGATCGACTGCATAATCTTTGGCGTACATGTTCGTGACATCGCGCTCTGGGTGGACAGTGATGGCCGGATGGTAGCCTTTGTTCGCGAAGAACAGAGAAACTCCGGTCGATGCGTTCGGAGAGTTGTTCAACGCAAATTCGGCAAGAGGAAGGAGCGGGTGCCAGTCGTCCTGCTGGTAGGCGCAATAAATCCGGATGTACTGTTCCACGGTCTGGTTCATGCGTTCTGTCTGTCCGTCGGCCTCCGGATGATAACCGGAGGTGAAATGAAGCTCCATATTGAGCAGTTGGCCCAACGATCGGAAGAAGGAGGAAACAAATTTGGAGCCCCGATCGCAAGTGACATGGAAGGGGACGCCGTGTTTGGAAAAGACGTGAATAAGGAAAAGCCGAGCAAGTTCCGGAGAGTCGATGTGCTGATCGCAGGGTACGAGGATGACCTGCTTTGAAGACCGATCAACAATGACGAGAATGGCGTCATAAATGCCGGAAAGGGGAAGTTGCTCAATGAAGTCGATGGAAATAGAATGCCAGGGCCGATCGGCCACTGGAAGGGGTTTTAGCAGTCCGTAAGGTCGGTGCCGAGTTTTCTTGTTGCGCTTGCAAAGGATGCACAATCGACAGTAGTCTCGGACAAAAGTCTGAACCTCCGGCCAAGTGTACTCGCGGCGGACAATAGCAAGAGTCCGATTCTGTCCGAAATGGCCAGAGAGAATGTGATCATGCTTATGCTGCAGAACACGTACTCGGAGCTCGGTCGGAGTTGGACCAGAGGTGAGTGGGACGTAAATTCGCTCGTCAAGTCGGAGTAGGCCAGTGGGATCAATGGTCCAGCACGGAGTTGTGCCGGAGGTCGCCGCGGTGAGACCGACGACTGTGGCAGGATCGTCGTTGAGGTGGGATCAGATGTCGGAGTGAAGCTTCTCAACATCCATAACGATGGATGCTCGGAGGACAATTTCCTCGAGAAGAGTTGCCCGGAGTGACGCAGTGAGCTGTTCTTGGGTGAAAATGGGTCGAAAATTATGAGGATTGATGTGACCGTAAGTCTTATCCCCCTCTTTTGGGTAGACGTCCCATCGTCTAGTTAACACGTCGGGCTTGCCTCCGAGTTTACCCAGACGGAACCGGATTACCATATTAAAATGGCAGAGGTATTCGGACCATCGGACTTGGCGACGAGTGAGGATTTTCGAAGTCGCAAAGTATTCGAGGTTCTTGTGGTTCGTTACGATGTCAACCGGAGTGCCAGAACCCTTGAGATAATGACGCCAAGTGGTGAAGGCATCGAAGATCGCGAGTAATTCCTTGTCGTGGGTGTCGTAGTTGAGCTCCGAAGGTCCGAGAGTACGGGATCAGAACGCAACAGGGTGAATATTGCTGTCATCCCCGGTGATCGAGAGGATAGAGGCGATGGCGTAGTCAGAAGTGTTGGTCTCAACGGTGATCTGTCGGTCCGGTATCCAGTGCGACAGCACCGGAGCTCCTGTAAAGGCTCGTTTAAGACTGTCAAAGGCAATCTGACAGTCTTCCGACAAATTCCATGCGATGTTCGCATGCGTCAACCGAGTAAGCGGGACGGTGATCACCGAGTAAGCGAAGATGAAACGTCGGTAGAAGTTCGCGAAGCCGAGGAACGATTGAACGTCCTTGACCTTGCGAGGGGTCGGCCAATCCGTGATGGCGGCAATCTTCTCCGGAGACATCTGGAAGCCCTCGGGGGATAAAATATACTCGAGGTACCCACAGGTGTCAACTCCGGATTCGCACTTCGGAAGTTTGCAATAGAGTCCAGCCTTTCGGAGGCGCACGAGCACCTCTCGGACATGCGCGGTATGGTTGGCAGGGTCATTGGAGTAGACAAGAATGTCATACAAGTAGATGACCACGTATACATCGAGCAAGTCGGCGAAGATGGTGTTCAGGAATTGTTGGAAGGCCGCCGGAGCGTTGGTAAGGCCTTCCGGAACGACTCGGAACTGATAGGACTCATAGCATGTGCGAAATGCTGTCTTGGGCTCGTCGCCCTCGGCAACTCGGAGAAGATGATAAGCATGCCGGAGATCAGTTTAGTGTAAATGTGTGCCTTTCCAGGTGCGTCGAGGAGGTCCGAGATCAGCGGAAGAGGATAACGATCCTTCTTCATGATCTGATTAAGTCCGCGGTAGTCCACACAAAGCCGAAGGGTACCGTCCTTCTTCTTCACGAAGAGAATCGGAGCTCCATGACTTGACCGAGATGGGTAAATGAACCCCGACTTCAGATTCTTGTCGATGAACTCCCGCAGAGCAACCAGCTCGTTCTGGGAAAGGGAATAGACATGACCGATGGGTGGAACTTCGCCATCTTTGGTCTCAATCCTGAGATCGAACTCTCGATGAGGTGGAAGACTGTAGGCTTCCTCCTCGGAGAAGACATCGGCGAAATCATGGTACTCCGGAGGAAGTCCGGAGAGGTCTGGAGCTTTGGTGGTACCAGAGCAACCATGAACGGTGTCGGTCGGTGTGGCGCGCAAGGTATACTGGATATTGTCCTTATCTCGAATGATGGAGGCATATGCCGCGGCGGATACGAGGGAAACGAGGGGAGGGGCAGAGAATGGACGAGGCTCGGAGGCCTCCGAAGCGTCCATCAAAGGACTGGAGGTGCCCATAGAAGGACCAGGAGATGGCAAAGACGTCAGGGAATTCGGTGTAAGGGCCTCGGCTGGGGCTGCCGGAGCCGGAGGGACCTCGTCCATAATCGGAGCAACTGAAACAGGATCAGGTGTAGAAGCCTGTTGTGTCGACACAGAAACTCCGGAAGTACCGGGCTGGAAGGAGATTGTGGTGTCGGACCAGTTAATCAACAGATTAATGCGGGTGAGCCAGCTGTATCCAAGCACTAGGTCGCAAGGAGAGTCAAGACGGGTGACATAGAATTCCAAGGATTGGACATCGCCGGAGGGGAATCAGATAAGCAGTCGGAGCTGCCGATTAATGATGGAGGAAGAGCCGTCGAGATACCGGAGGCAAACCGGAGCAACCGCGTACGTGGTGAAACCGTTCAATTCACAGATTTTCGTGGATATAAAACAATGCGAAGAACCGGAGTCGATGAGAGTGTGTAAGCGGGAGTTGAATCCCAAGGCAATTCATTGTACAAGAGATTGGAGTATGGTTGAACATGACTCCGTAATAGTATGAATAAAGTCCGGCCGGAAGGTAGATGCAAAAACGTCAATGTAAAGGGCATTAAGGGAAAGAGCGGAAGCGTTGAGACGGACCTCGGAAAGCACCTCGGAGTCAACACAACTCGGACCAGGTGCTGAGGTATCCAAGCTGCTGTCTATTTTTTTGACTCAGAGGGGATCTCGGCCGAAGCGGCCTTGCCCTGAGCATTTCCGGGGTGCTTCCGACAATCTTCAGCCTTATGGCCGGAGCCTCTGCAGAACATGCAGAGGTTCAACTGAGTGCACCGATCCCGCTCCTCCTGCTTGAGCTTGCCCGAACTGTTGAGCTTGTCGGCGTAAGGCTTCGGAGTTCCCTTAGCCACAGGAGAACCAGAGGCGGGTTTCGAGTTGCTGGAGGGTTTGGCGTTGCCAGACGACTTCTGACCGGAAGTCGCTTGATTGGAGGGAGAGGAAGCAGAAACCTTCGGAGGCCCCTTGTTCCCGCCCTTCTGTCCACCAGAGGTGGCCCTGGAGGTACCGGCCTGAACACCAGAACTGGAACCGGAGGCTTTCTCACGCTCACGTTCCCGCTGCTTCTCCGTCTCGCGTTTCCAGTAGCAGGCATCAATCCGGCGAGCGACCATTTTGACGCCGAGCAAGATGTTGGGATAGTTGTGATGAACCATGTCGTCCTTGATGCGCCGAGGGAGACCCTTATAAAACTGGTGCCGGAGTGCGTTGTCGCCCCACTGGGTGAGAACGGCGAGTCGATCAAATTCCACGATGTAGACGGCGAGATGGTCGGAATGTTTCATCCGGACCATCTGAATAAGGTCCTCCACATCCCCGACGGGGTCATGCGGACCAAAGTTGTCCTGCAGCTCCTGAATGAAGCGAGGAAAATTTCCATCCCAGGCCGGAAGAACTCCGGAGGTGTTGTAGAGGTTCGGTTCGAACCACTGCTGAGCGGTGCCTTGGAGGTACGACATCATGTAATAGATTTTGTCGTCATCGGTAGGAAAATCCTGCCGACGCTCCGCAAAATGCAAATAGCACTGGGTGAGGAAAGTCTGGAGTTTGGCGGTATCAGAGCCGTCGAAAAGATCGGGATTTCGGAGATTCGAGCGAGATGAGCATGGTGGAGCAGAGCCCTTAGTGATGTAATGCTGGGCGGCATCCCGAAAGAATCGGAACGTGCTCTCTAGAAGTTGATCCTGCGTTTCGGGAGCAGGAGCGACTGGGCCTTGGGGTCCGGGTCCCAGAGGGCCGCCCAGAGGGTCCGGAGGACCGCTGGGGGGTCCACCGCCTGGGGGACCACCAGGGCCACCGCCTCCTCCACCACCATGTCCACCACCACCACCTCCGCCACCTCCAGGGGCTCCACCAGGGGGGCCAGCATCGGAGGGTGTCGGAGGACCGTCAGGGGAACCAGGGGAACCAGGATCAGCGGAATGGTGCAAGGGATTCTCGTCACCTCCGTCGCTGCCTTCATCTTCCGGACGTCCAACATCCGGAAAATCCGGGATGGGAACGCCTTCCCCAGTGCCTTCAGGAGCTTCAATGATAGCAGGGTAAGGAATCGGAGAAGAAGACTCAATTATGGATGAGCGCAGGCATCCGGGATATGGAGAGACTTGGTAGACGGTTGGATTGTCCGGGGTCCGAGGGCTGTAAAGTAGCCCCAGAGCATTGACCGGAATGGTGAGCGGTGCGGAAGGGGCTGAACGCCGTCCGCGAATGGAGACATGAGCAGGGGCAGGGTAAGGACCCTGAAACGACGTCGGAATGTCGGCCATCATGTGGGTCGGAGGAGTCAAAGGAACAATCTGAGAGAAGAGTCGAGAACCCCGACGGTCACGACCGGCGGGAGGATTATTGGGGTTGGGAAAAGACATGAGGAGCCAGCCAAAGGATAGGTGAGTTTGATTATACTGTTACATCCCGTGCCGATGAAGAGGGCTATCGCCGAAGGTCTCCGGTTGGGATATCGGAGGTCGGAGGTCGGAGACCGGAGACCGGAGGTCGGAGACCGGAGACCGGAGGTCGGAGATATCGGAGGTGAGCACAAACACCACAGGAAGGTCAGGGTGTGCGTACTATCCTAGGCCGATGGATAAGACGGAGGATGACGGAGTCCGAAGGGACACCGGAGGAAGACTCGGAAGCAAAGCAAGGAGCAAAGCAACATTTATAATCAAACTGAGGTACATGAGGGTATTAAAGTGTATTTATACTAAGTCCGTTATTGTTAACCCAAATATGGTAAATCAAAACATAACAATAAGCGAGAGTCCAAATTTGGGTGAAGAAGTATGCTGACTAAGCAAAACAATAAACGAGAAATTAAGAAGGAACAGAAAAACGGATAAACGGGAAATGCTCAGTAAACCTTCATTGCGTAAAAACCCGATGATCTTCCGTCTCCGACCTCCAAACATTCGGAGGTCGGAGGTCGGAGGCCGGAAGTCGGAGACGGACCAAAGTCCGTGTGCACGAATATAACAGCATCCCGCGGAGTTTCAACTCCGCATCAAGCCAGCTGTCTGTGCCAAACAAAGACCTACAACACACCTCCTCTCTCTCCTCCACCATCTCCCCTCCTCTCTTCACATCTGCGCTCCTCCTCGCTGGAGCTTTTGCTGGAGGAGGAGATCCAGCTCTTTGACGTTATTGCCGAGCGCGAGGAGCGGGAGCATCTCGAGAGAGTGGCGCGAGGGGCAGGAGCTCCAGCTCGCTATCCAGCTCTCACAGGAGGCCTACCGTCAGCCGCCCGCCCAGCTCTCGCAAGATGACGACGGTCAGCCACCCACCCGCCGCCTGCCTTCTCCCGCTCCCTGCGCCAGCACCTCCGTGCTGCTGCCCCTTTCAGCATCTCCGTATTGTGTATCGTATTGTGTAGCGTATCGTAGAAATATCATCTATCCGGGTGCCATACAGGCGGTGAATACAGAGGAGATATATGGTATTGTTTTGTCAACGACAGCCTATAGGTCGGCTTGAGTCGTCCAAATTGTAATCCCGCCCGGGGTTTAGCAACCCGTCTAGTAACCTGTGCGGTCGCCGAGTAGTAGTACGAGATGAACGGCTTCCTCGTTCGGTCCTGGGATGCAAGGCCACGAGTGTCGTACAGGTGGGAACTGATAGGAGCTGAAGACGGAGTGATATCCGCTGAGGAAGAGGATGCGAGGTCGTAGGCAGCGCTGTATGTCAAGAGGTGGGCGGCCGATAAATCCGAGATATCATGCACAGCTTCGGACTCCGGCGGAAGTCGGTCCGAACCCGTTTCGGATTTCTTGACAGTGTTTCACTCGATTTCTGTGTAGCGTTCTCAATTTTCAATATATTCTTTGGCGGTAGACATGTACCCCCCCATAAGTACACAGTCAGAAGAGGTCTGTCTCCTCAGATTTTGCAGAATGTGGCAAACTTGAGCGCCACTGAGAAATTGATTCGACCTCGGAGTTTGGTACTTGGTCCGGAGTGTCAACACGGCCAAACACGCGTGCCTTTCGTCTCGACGCTCGTCCCGGATGTGCTGGGACGCGCCCACAGTCCTTACAGCTCTTCTTACGACTTTCATGGCTTACGCTTTCCTCTCCTCCGACTTCTTTAATGTCCAAAATCGTGATACTTCCGCTCCTCTGCTTGTTTCGCCCGCGACCCCTCGCAACCCCCTTCAACGTCCTGCTGTGCCGGAAACCTGCTCTTTCACACCTTATAGCTCTCCAAATGCTAATACAACCAATCTTCCTTCTTTTCCTCGCGATTCACCCCGTCTCTCGATGGATACACCCGCTCGCTATGTGCCCAAGGCTTTCGTATACAATACTCCAATTAATCCCCAAACCTTTGGCTCGGTCCCCGACTCTGGATACAGCTCTTTATCATCTCGTACCTCCAACTACCACTCTCCTTTTACACCTGCGACACCTCTGCCCACCCAACCTGCCCCTTGTGAAACCTACCTCCAGCTTTACAGTTCTGGTGACCTGCAAGCGCATGCAGGCTCAAGCAATTCATGGGAGCTCCAGTGCATTATCTGCAATAAGTGGGTTCGCACTTCAGTACCCACTCGCCGCGCTCTGTCCATCGTGAACCACTTTTCCAATTTGGAAAGTCATTGCAGCAGCGGCAAATGCATCTCGCGCATCACTCGAGCTTCAACTGCACCACCAGTTCTTTCTCCTCGCAAAGCCCCAGTAGCCTCCACTTCTGTGATACCTCCAACTGAGGACGATAACGACGATGACGATGACAATAATGATCCCTTTCACTTCCAGTGCGTATTCTCCGAATATTTGTCGACCATATTGCTTACCAGTAATCAGATACGGGCGATCTTCGTCTGTCCCACCAGAAGCCCTCTCCTCTCATGCACCTGAATCCCCCTTGCATCCTTTTTCTGCGCCGTCCCCGATGGTCATTGTGCAAACATGCCCCGGAAGCCGACTCGACTGGCCTGTCGATGTAGGCCTATTCATGGAGACATTCCCATTTCATCGAATTGGGGTACATCCGGGTTCTCTTGCGTTCAACGTCGAAATGCATGACCATGGCACGAAGGTCATTGCATTTTCGAAGGAGTGCACAGGAGAAGCGCGTCTAAATGGCTGTTGCTTCCATTGTGCAAAGATCCCGGCCGACGTCCAGAGGCTGGTCGATCTGGCCGTTCAGGCTGACACCCACGTCAACCACCGCTTTCTGAGCTGGAGTCAAATTCGGAATTTACTGGTGGATCGGACAGAGGAGGTGCGCAAGTGGCGACTAAAGGTGAGCTTCGTATTTCTTGTTGGTTGCTGTATATTGATTTCCTTTTTACAGAGCTTGAATTCAGCGTGCAATTTCGCCACCGCTGTTCGAAAACTCGCAGATTACAAGTGCTTCATGGACGCCGTGGCCGGAATGGATATTCCTCGACTCCGGCAGCTCGTCAGTGTCGGTCTCCGACGCGGCTCAAGCCCAGCGGCTATAATTCGTATGATGCAGTCTGCGCTCGAAGGTGTCTACTGTCCTCGTCCCATTCTAGACTCACGCACTGTCGACATTGCGCTCATGGTTTATCGCCTCGGCGGTCGCAAACTCCTGTATGCTGTGAATCATGGACTAGGTCTTCCTTCTCTTCGCACCCTCCGAAATCACATGGCTTTCACCAGAGTCATGCCGACCATGGGCATGATTTGCGTCTCGGACATCCTGCACAACATCTGCGAGGTTGTGCTCAAGCCATGTGAAGCGGCCGCTGTACCACAGCCGCTCCGAGGCGTCAGCTTCATGATCGATGAAGTTGCGCTCAAGGAACGCGCTAACCATTTCCGTCACAACAATAGCATTGGCGGTCTCTGTTGGCGACACTCGGCCAAGATCAATCTGCAACTCAAGACATACCACGATGCGGTAAAGATTTCCGAAAAGATCAAGGCCGAGGAGGTACACCTCGGAAAGGAGATGACCGTCGTCTCCGTTTCGTGCTTCGGCGAGTCGGGGACGTACCCTATCCTCGCTCTTCCAACATGTAAATTTGTCGGTCCCGCTGAGTCCAGCATCATCTACGAGACCGTCACCAATGCCTGGCTTGAGCACGCTGCAGCTAAAGTCGGCATGCCGTGGTCTTGGGCCACGGACGGTGAATCATCTCATCGCAGAGCTGGCTACGATCAATTTTTCAAGTATAGGCTCACTCTTTCCACGTCGCCCATCTTCAGTACTCTTGCGAGTATGGTCGGTCTCAATATTTTCACAGGTATAAACGGCATCACGCTGGACTTCGACTATAAGCACATTTTCAAATGTATGTATCTTCGGCTATTGTGGACCTCTTTTTTTTTCACATATTTCCCCAGGATTGTGCACGTTGATTCGCTCTGCGGCCGGGATGGCGCTGTGCAATGGTCGAATCATTAACCCTGCGGTGCTCACTCGGTTCCTTGCTCGGCTCCCCGACCAATGTGATGACTCGGTTAGAAAGATACTATTCCCTGACGACCCGCAAGATGTTCCCCGCGCGGTCGAGCTGATGGAAAGCATCATCGAGATTCTTGAATACGACTTTGGGCAGGCCGAAGCAGATGCCGCCGCTGACCTCAACTCGATTCGGCTTCTTGCACTGCTCCTCAAGTCGATCCTGGCGCCGTTCATTACACCGAACATGTCCCTCACTGAGCAGATGACTCATCTATCGACCTACGCACATCTCACCTTCACACTGTTCCACATGAATCAGCTCACGTTCATGTCAAACCAGCTGTACGGTGACTCACAGTCGATGATCAAGAATGTGTTCTTCTGTCTCGCCAAACAACAACATCTCGATCCGACACAACCTTTCTATCTGTTTCAAGTTGGCGATGATCCGTTGGAGCGACTCTTTGGCAAGCTTCGCATGCTCGGTGGCCACAACTCGGCCATGAGCTACGCGCAGGCGATCGAACGGCTCGGCCACGCCTGTGATCTGCAGGCTGTGTACTTGCGGCAGCCTGATCTGGACCAGGGCCAGCGGCGTATCAGCATGAATCGTGCGGAGGGCGTTGATCATCTTAACATGATTTCGTGGACGGGTCATGCCATCGCTGGTGACTGTCATAACACCTCGGTTTGGGAGGAAGGCTCCAAGGTTGCGCAGCAAATCTTCGCAAAGCTGCGCTTCCCACCGCCCTCCTACGACTACGCGGCTATCTTCTCGGACCTGGAGATCGACATGTTGTGCCCGTTTGGTGACGGCAAGTACCCTGGTGTCGAATCTGATGTCGACCGCTCCATTATCGCTCCCGAGAAAACCTCTACAACCTCCTCTGCGAGACCCCCTTCCTCTTCCCCATCTACTTCTACTCTCACTGCTGCTTCGTCCACCCCCTGTATCCCACCTCCTCTTCCGACCGGCACACCTACCCCATCTCCCGTCTCTACCTCACATCCACTCCTGGACACCGACTCAGCCATCCCTCCTCCTCCCGGCGACACACCTAGCGAAACCCCTGTGGCCACCAACGATGACGATGATATCGAGGACGAAAGCACCGAAGGCATACCATTTGAAGACACCCTCGACAATATTCCGGAACTTGCACTCCCATCTGGACGCGGCATCGACCCAAATGACTATCTTGATGTCGATGGAAAGTGGGTCCATAAACAGCGAATCTGCTGTGTTGTCATCAATGCAGACTTTGAGCCCAAGTCAACGGAGCGATTGAAATGTGTTCGCGGCCATACCAAGGTCAATGCCAAGAAGCGCGACGACATCAATCCGGAGGCCATTCTCGGCGTGAACACATTCATTGTCAGCGACCCCTTCTTCACCCTCCTGCGTCCAGGCCAAACTCTCTCCCTGGCCGTTGTTCGCTCTACCGCCATCCACGAGGACGGTATCTCCTGTGGAAGCATCCTCGCTCCAACGATCCGCAACCCGATGGCCAAAGTCAAGCTCAGTGGTCAAGTCCTGAGCATGACGATGATCCCTACTCTCGACGACAAGCTCCCCGAGTCTGAAAGTGCCTCCGCGCAACCAAGGCCATCATTGCATGAGGACATGCGTTCCCCGGACTGGATTGCTGAGGAACAGTCACCGTGGTCGTGGATCTGGAATGGGCGCTTCTTGAAGGTAGATTCAGCCAGTTCTGGGACGAAGCAAACCACGGAGAAGGTGGTCATCGTCTCCGTGCCTGGTGTGCTCACCGAACTCGTCAATTACCGTCCTGTTGATGCGCTCTCTCGTCTGGGAGAGTGCGCATACGAGATCAACTCCGAAGGGCGGTCTTGGGAGCTGGACGACGGGCCCATGGGCGCCGTCTGTGAGCTTCTCTGGGACGCGGTGATTGTGCAAAAGATCCCACTAACCTCCCTCACGAGTGTCAAGAAATCGCCGGAGTTTCCATATGCGTTCGATAACGGTTTGCCATTCCCACATGTCTTGAGCTACATTTAATTCTACCTAGGAAAACCGGTGCTCGTCTGTCAAGCAGGAACTCAACTACTGATACAGGAGCACAACAACAAGGTCGAACGCACCTGTCATCTATGCGGCAAGCGTGGCGGTAACTGGCGAGCCCACATCTCGACCCACATCCTCCGCTTCATCCGTTGCATCAACGAGACCCTTCGCGCGCCGGTATGTGCATTATTGGAAGCTGAGTTTAACTTCTCATCCCAGCGCAGATTGGGCCAACCCTTCCCTGTGGTTTCTGTGCTGCGTCCGGTAAGCCATAATGCCAGGTCTATCTCCGCAGGAAGGGACCAACAACACACGTTGAGACGAACTGCGCCATGGTGTCGGCTTTCAACTACAAGCCGGCCGACCAAGTCTCTAAATCAACCCCTTGCCGCAACGTCCCCGTCGTCTGCAAACTGTGTTTTCCTGACGTACCTCGACCCAGCGCATCCCAACACGCGCAATGGCGCTACAACATGCCAGAGCATCTCTCCACTGCTCATCCAGAGTATTCTTCCCCTCTCAGTCCTGGGGGAACTCGGCTGCCGCACGAGGTTTGGGAGAGTATGAAGGTGGACATGACGGAGGAGCTGGCGCTTGGGATTTTGGAAGCAAGTATCCCAGCGGTGTTTGAGGACGTTGCGGGACCGGACGAGGGCCTTGATAGAGGGAACACGGTGGGCAGGAAGAGGACGAGGAAGCCCGTGGGCGCACCGCAGCAGACGAGGCACCGGGGATCGTGAATATATTATGTCTTGGAGAGAATTGAATGCTTGTCTAAGCTGAGGCTGTGCTCGGAAATCGGTCCACGGGCCATCGGAGCGATCAGCCGCTCGCGTGGACCCCCCCCCCCCCCATTTCAAATTCAGGGGATTTCTGAGCATGATATCATCAACTTTCTGTCCGCCCACCTCTTGCCGTATGTAGTGCCAGAGGTGAGAATCCAGTGTTCCTTGTAATCCCGAGGGAACAAGAGTCAAGCAAAGGTAAAGCCTGAGATTAGACGAGGTAGAATCTAGAGTACAGGAGTTTCTACCTCGGGTTTATATACCAATATAACTAGGAGTCCGATCGTGTCAACCCTATGTGTTGTGTTTCAATATACCGACAGGGATGTGATCGCGAGTTGTCGGAGTATCGCGATCGTGCGTTATCTGGTTGCTCAGGGTTTGATGTTTAGCCAGGGAATGTATAGGCGACCGGTATATGATCGTGAGTTGTCGGGATATGGAGGTCGCGTGTCATCCGTCTTTAGGGATTTTGGTGCTATGTGTGACTTGTCGCGACGCGGTTGTGGGATAACGCGTCCCCGTGATCGCGATCTGACCCGGTGTTCAAGATTGAAAAGCTGGATCATGACATGTTTGGCCAATGCATCAACGGCATGGCCCGGCCGATCGTACCCCCATCATACCTCGGTATCTCGTTATTTCTAGATCCCAATTGGACTCCAGAATCCGCTGTAAATATCCCAACCCCGTAACTGAGGTTGGGTAGGAGACTGGATGCAGTCACGGCTGAGCTTCTTGCACCGGAAAGACGCGCTGCAACTCAGCTCTGCCACTGTCACCGGAAAAGTACCAAAGAAGGCACCGGTCCTTTGTACCTCATTAACTTAGTTCAATCCTGGGCCCCCAATGATATATTTTTTCGATCATTTCCTTAATATGGTCTCTCCTTGGCTGGTAAGTAGTCGCCTTGAACGGGAAGCTTCCTGTTCAATGGAGAGCCACTCATCCTAAGCGGGTCTAAACGGGAGGGACGGAAATCACGGCCCGTTGATGCGCATCACTTGATGTTGAAACATTGATAGCCGCGTCTGCCCAAACGGTATTGGTGTCGGCCTGGCTAGATGTAGGATACTTCCTAGTGTTGCCGTCAGTGTGAGTTGACGGTCAAAACTATATGCTGCCGGTCGCTCTGCCCGACGTACGAAGACCCTCCTCAGTTCTATCAAGTTTCTCCCCGCTCTGTTCGCTTTCATACAAGAGTCTGGCAGGTTTCATGCCGTGTACGGCGACTTCGCAAAAGTTGAACTGCCAGACCAAGGAGCGAACAACAGGCAGTAGATTTCTTTCAGTTTTCCATTTCTCTCTCTTACTTATACCCCCTTACAATTTCACGACTCTCAGCACGGTTATGTGCTCCAGCGGACTTCCCGCTTCGCGCCCGTCCTGCACGGTGTCGCAAAGTTTAGATGTATGAACCATTCCTCCGACTGATACTACATATTACCTACAGGTAGTACGAGATTAGCTAGCTTTTATCCCTACCATATGTCTTAGACACAGAGGGGAATAAACAAAGATTCAAAAAAAAAGTGTGAGTTGAAACCGGTGTCAAACTCGACTCGGTCATCGAGTTGATCAACTCGATCAGTCGAATCGAGTCGAGTTGCGCACCAATTCCAGCCAAGTTCTTGATCGCTCTTCCTAATCATCAGAACTTGTGTCAACTCGTTTGATCGAGTTGAGACGAGTTGGCCACACCGCCTCGACTCGCACTGCGGCAACACTAATACTTCTTACTCCGCCGTGAGTGATGTTAGCAGTGACAGCGCTGAATTATGACCGTTGATTCTCGAACATTTCGTGTCGATTTTTGGGCACGATCATGACGGTAAACAGGCCAAAAATTTTAAGTTTCAGGCACATTCAAGCTGCGGGCCTATCCATGTATCTCATCTTATCTATTGTCCGATATGGGCAATACGCCTGTTGAATTTTTTTCCGGTGCGGCCCACCCTAGTCAATTTTTGGCCTTGCCCCGGACAAAGCCCCGGAAGGCCCGGGCCCTGTGCAATTTTCGAACGAACATTCCAGCCGTGGGAACTTAGAAGGTTTAATCACGCGAGTTGCATGCGAGTCGGATCAAATCCAAGTTACCCGGCCCGTAGTGTGGATGGCAGACTGGCAGAACTCTGCCAGGTGGTTCTGCCAAACTGGCAGTAGGTCCAGGGGGCAAAAGGTGGCAGAACTTGGGTTATGCCGGGCAAGCCGGAGCGTGATGGGATGCCTTTACCCCCCGAAGAATGCCCCAAATTAGCCTAGAATCGAGGTCAAACTTGGATTCCTCTCGTTTCCGAGGATGCGAGATGCATCGGGGCGACACCGGGGGCAAAAGCCGATGCATGTCGTTTTGACATGCGTCAAGCGCATGTCATTCGCAGGTGTTATCAGCACCCGACAAAAGGGCCAATCATCTCTTTGGCACCTTTGTTTTTGGGCTTGAACTGGGCCCCAAAAACAAAGGTGCCACAGAGATTATTGGCCTTTTTGTTGGGTACTGATGGCACCTGTGAATGACATGCGCTTGACACATGTCAAACGACATGCGTCGGCTTTTGCCCCCGATGCGAATTCCGACTTTTTGAGTGACTTGGAATTCGTCCCACCTTCGAACAAGATAAGCCCTGGCCCCTGGAGCCTCCTGGAGAATTTGCCCATTTTGCCCATTTTGATCTGCCAGTTCTGCCAAAACATCGCAATTGTCGTTCTGCCTGGCAGACTGGCAGCCTGAACGGAAAGCAGTTCTGCCACGTACACTAGTTACCGGGAACACCGTCGCAAGAAGAACCTTGAAAGTTCTACTTACTCACGGACAAAGCCTCTCGAGAATTAGCCGTGAAAATCGTGGCGAATCTGCCTCTGAATTCATCCACAGGTGTTGCCATAACGCACGGAACACCGTCCATACCTTGAAAATGACGTCTCCAACTGTGAGCTTCCTGAACCGCGTCACCTCTTCTTTAACGAATCCCACAAGGATGAGTACGCCTGCCACCTCATAGCAAACTACGCCCCCACCATGGCGATCCAAGCCATTTTGTTCCTCTTCAGCGGTCTATGTGCCCAGTTCCTAGGCGGACATGCGACTCTTCCAGAATATCCCTCACAGGCCCTTCCTCTAAGTGCTTTCTTCAACAACAAGGCTGCCACCGCGAAAGGGGACCCAAGTTCCCTCGCTGACTTCGACGGCAATGGCAATGCTTATGATAGTCAATTCCTCCCAACGGGCTCGTGGGAGTATGACGGCCTAACCGTGTGTTCCATGCCGGTGGATACCGACGACTTCTCAATTGCCCACAGTTTGCGCTCCCATCCTCCTGGGCCAAGAACGATGACAACGTCCTGGCTAACTGCCAAGTTCTCCGGCTGCAGAAACCTACCTTTGTCCACGAGCTCCATTTTCTCTATGCCGCAGATGGGAATGGCGGTGAGTGTCTTCCGTGCCCTGTCGCAGGCCTCCAGCTGCTAAATCTCCGGAAAGCGCCTTCTGTTTCTGTGTTCTCTCTGAACTTTGCCGACAATTCCTCTCAGCAGGTTGACCGTGAGCTCGCGCAGTTGCAAGTGCTTTCACTGTATTGAACTAAACCAGCTATCCTTAGTTGTTGCCAAAAACTGGTGGGTTCTAGTCTTTGGTAAAGGGTCTACTATTTATACTCGTCTTTGAAGGTGGGTCTGGGCAACTGTCAACAGGGCAGCAATCATCACGTACAGCTACTCCTATTAACTTTCGTCGTCTTGACTTACTCTACAAAAGGCCCTACCACTTCGAGGGAAAAGGGAAGAACCTGAACGCCACTAATATCCATGAATGGTCGACCTCTGTGCCTTCTGAATCCCCACTGGAGAGCATCACCTTCCCCCCTTCGGCTACGAGCAATCGCATGCATGTATTTGGCCTATCCATTACGCCTTCGACCACAGACACGACTAACGGACCTGCTCTTGCCGTCCGACGTGCCCGCTTCACTACGAGATGGGACGATATCGACGGCGTGCGCGCCCAAGCCGTGGAAGTGACGCTTGCAAACCTCCTCCCAAGCTTCACGATGTCGCCCAACACTTCGATCACGAATACGCACACGGTAGAGCTGGTGGGACCCGGGATCCAGACGGTTTCTCCCGGTGTCATTAACCGGCTGGTGCCTGCCGATCAAGCGCGGGTCGACGTCTTCGTGACCGGAAGCCGGGTGAACGGCACCGCCGTGGTGCAAATTCGCGATTCCGCTGGGATCGTGGTTGCGACGTCTGGCGAGTGGAAAACCAGTCCGCTCATCGATAATTGGACCCCAGACGCGGATGTTCTGGGAATGCACGAGACGCCCGCATGGGTGCGTTCGCCTGTTCACATTCTCTGCCGTGATCGCTCATCTGTTGCGCTGCTGTAGTGGAACGCCGCAAAATACGGCATCTTGTGCGTATAATTAACCCTTGAACCCGATGTTCTCCTGAGCGTAGATCGTTTGTCCCCGGTTAGCATTCATTGGGGTGTCTATAGTACCCCTGCGTGGGTAGGGCCGGCAAGCCGATATTACTCTGCACGTGTATACTCACTTGTGAACAGGCGCCGCCCACTAGCTACGCGGAGTGGTACGAGTGCGTAATTTCCCGTTTTCTTGGTTCAAATCAGGATGATCGAACAACTCTAGCTGGGATATCCGGCATCCACCAAACTCCAGCAACCCTACATGGGTTCACCATTTGGAGACCTACGGGAAGGTACCTGGCCATTTTCTTTCCGACTATTTCTTGGGGTCGCGCTGACTCAAAGCTCAACTAGGATGTCATTTATGACGATTTCATTCCCGATTTCACCGCCTCGAAGTTCAACGCGAGCGCCTGGGTTGATTTGTTTGACCGGGCCGGTGCCAAATACTTCGT
Source organism: Mycena rosella (assembly GCA_029378255.1). Classification (NCBI taxonomy): domain Eukaryota; kingdom Fungi; phylum Basidiomycota; class Agaricomycetes; order Agaricales; family Mycenaceae; genus Mycena; species Mycena rosella. The sequence goes on along the minus strand of JARKIE010000038.1, from coordinate 506,202 downwards.
TCTTGTTACGGTGCGCCCTTTTTTCCTCTAGAGCATTTAATTCACCTCTGATGAACCTAGAAACACCTCGACGGATTTGCACTCTTCGATACAGGTTCCCTACTAACGATCTCTGCGAAAATTGATTGACCGTATTATCCAATACAGGTAACACGACCAACCGGAACAGTGTGCAACTGGGCCCCAAGCGCGATCTTGTCGCGGAGCTGCTCCAGACGGCCAAAGCAGAGAAGCCGGAAATCCATCGCGGCACTTATTATTCCATGCCTGAGTGGCAAGTCCTCCTCTCGTTGTGATTTGCGTTGGGATTTCAACGTTCTCCAGGTTCTCTCCCGACTATGCGAAATATGGATTTGGGCTGTGGCCCGGCGGCCTGGCACACAACGCTTTCAACGTCTCACCCGCCCTGGAGCCATACACGGGACGCCTTAACATCAGCGACTATCTGGAGGATTTGCAGTTGCCACAGATGGTTGACCTCGCTGTAACATACGACACGGAGATCATGGTGATTGCGCCTTTATTTCAGTGCCTCGCGGAAACACACCGAGTCCATTACTCTTTCAGTGGTGTGACATTGGGGGCCCCAACAAGACCTTAGACTTTGCTGCGACATTCTATAATCACGCAATGGCTCAGGGTCGACAGGTGAGATTCCCTCAGAAATATGCAGTTCCTCGCACTGAGATCACACAGGTGACAATGAACGACCGTACGATAAAGATTCCCTCAGACGCTCACAGTTCCTCACACCGGGTGCACAGGCTGTGGGTTCCTCCCGGATTTTGACACGCCCGAGTACGCCACGTTTGGGAGCATCCAGACGGCCAAGTGGGAGTCGTCCGAAGGAATTGACCCCTTTAGCTACGGCCTTAACACAGCGACGAATGCGAGCCAGTACAAGAACGGCACAACTATCATTCAGACCCTCGTCGACATCGTCTCGAAGAATGGCAACTTGTGAGTTTGCTTGACGCCGGGAAGTCTAGTCTCCATTTAACACAATGCTTGTTCAGCCTCCTCGACATTGGCCCGACAGCTGAAGGCGAAATTATCGCCCCCATGATAGAGAATCTACTCGACGCCGGCACATGGTTGGACTTCGCGGGGGAATGTGTATATGACACGGTTCGTCTCCACATAGGATTCTCCCGCACGGGCTTGTTTAATTCGTTTCCCCGAAGGAATATTGGTTCCCAGGTTCGGAAGATCCAAACCCTCCGCCTGGGACGACGGCTCCCCGCTTTACCACGACGCCCACCACCTTCTGCGTTGTCGCCTTTTCCCAGCCCGAGGGCGGGAAAGTGACGGTCAACAAGCGGCTGCCCGTGATGGCTGGCGACGAGATTGTCTTCCTTCGCCCAGGAGGCCCGAGCACACCTCTCAACTGGACCGTCGATGAGCCCACTGGTCGCCTGGTGATTGATGTGTCGGAAAGTGATGTAAGAGCAGTCGATTATGCGTGGGCATTCCAAGTCCTGTACAAACTCGAGTAGGATGCATGGGGATTTCGAACCACGCGTGTAATCTTTGTCTTCAAGTATCTGTAACATAAATGTAGGTCATTTGACGCTTCAACTTCATCAACAATCAGCCAAGAAGTCGGCCACGACCTCCAAATATCTCTCCTTCTCCTCGAAATTGGTATGTGGCTGCTCTGGGCAAACTGGACCCATTTCACTTGTGTAACAGCAGTAATGGGCCGGTGTCGAGCGAGATGGCGATGATAGGCATTCAAGCTATATTTCTGGTCCCCCCATTCTGGCTCTGAGCCCTGAAGGATCCCGTTGCCAATACTGGCAGGGCCCAGGAAATACGGTCTCCGTTCGAATTCTGAGCCACCGAGTCGGGCCTTGGAAAGAGATAGAACGGAGGATGCTGCTCCAACCCGCTGACCGGCCTCCTCGTAGTCCGACCAGCACGCCTCGCACTCGTCCGTCGCCTCGAAACAAATCATGTAATCATATCCCTCTATCAATGTTTTCTCCGTCAGCACACAAGTCCCGGTCCCGATTCCAGACTTGCAATTTCTGAACAATCCCGACAGCAAAAAAGATCCCTCACCCACTCCATGCGCTTTGCTTGCACCGGCTTTCTTCCTAATTCTAGTTCTAAATTCTAATTCCGATTCACCAACGGGGCATATACTTATTCATCGCCAGACCCGAAAAACCGACGCCCCGTTTTACTCAAACCAGCATAATATACCCCGCCCCCGAGCCACTCGACCCATCGCGCAATACGCCGATATCCCAGGCCTCAGGCCTAATCCGATTCATGTTTCCATAATACAGCAAATTTAAACGAAGCGAGCCAGCATCCGGGCCGGGGAGTGTGTGAGTGTGCGTATCGGTATCGGTATCAGAGTATCAATGAGGTGAGGAGACCGAGAAAAAAGAGAAAGAGCACATGGACGTGGATGGGGACGGGAGATGCATATGAGGGTCGAGTCGAGAGAGGACATGAGTGAGAGGAGAGTAGAGTAGGGAAGAGAAACCCGAGAAGAACAGCGAGCGAGGTGCAGTGCGAGAGCTTTTATATGATACACATCGAGCAAAACGGAACGCGGAACCGGAATGCGAAAACCCTCCTCACGCGGACGCGGACGCAGAGCCCATCCCAAGCCGCAGCACGAGCGCCTCGACGAGCTCGCGCTCGACGCCGAACTCGCGCGCGAGCTCGCTCATGCGCACGCCCGCGTCTGCGTCCGCGTCCGTTGCTTCTTGGGCGGGGGCGGGGGCCGGCGCGGGGGCGGGGAGGGGCTCGGGCGCAGCGGGGAGCGCCTCGTACGCGCGGCACGGCGACGCGGGCGGCGCGTACGCGTGCGTCATGCCCCGCTGCTCCTCGTAGCGCGCGTGGAACTCGTCCTCGTCTTCGTCCCTGTCGGCCCCGCTCCCGCTCCCGCTCTCGCTCCCCCCGGGCGACGGCGCGTCGAACTCGGAGAGGCCGCGCAGCTGCTGCTCCGTGAACGCTGCACAAAGAAATCAGCACACGCATCTCAAGGAAAAGAAGATGAGGAAACGCACCCCGACACCCCAGCGCAGTCCTTACCACCTCCTTTACGAGCGCCTCGTCGCCCCGCGCGCGCAGCACCTGCACCGCCGCAAACGCCACGTCGTACAGCAAGTCGCGCAGGCCCGCGCCCCAGAACACGCGGCTGTCGCGGTCCGTCGGGAACTTTGCGAGGATGCTCGCGAGCGCGTAGAACGGGAGCGCGGGCGCCTTGACGAAGCGCGCGTCCTGCGCGCGCATGAGCCACAGCAGGTCCGTCAGCTCCGCCTCGCGCATGAGCCCGCCCTCGAGCGCGCCGGGGAGCGAGGGGTGCGCGACGCCGGCGAGGGACGGCGCGGGCCCGTCGAAGGCGCCGGCCCAGGAGGGGAAGATGGCGGCCATGAGCGCGGGCTGGGAGGAGCGCGTGAGGGTGACGGCGCGCGCGCGGCGGCCGGCGCCGAGGACGGGGGCGGCGCGGTGTTCGCCGCGGAGAACGGAGCGCGCGGCGGCCTCGGAGGGGAGCTCGACGAATGCGTGCGAGAGAGTCTTGCCGAGACGGTCGAGCAGAACGTGCGCGCGGGCGCCGGACGAGGGGGGAACGCCGAGGAAGGCGAGAATGGCCGGGGGCGTGATGTCCCAGGGGACGTTGTCGATGCGGAGCACGACAGGGTCTTGATCGGCGGCGGAGGCGGAGGGAGAGGGGGAGGACGGCGGGGAGAAGGGGAGGAGGAAGCTTTGTTCGAGGGTGGGCGAGGGGGGCGCGCGGACGAGGCCGAAGGTGGTGACCGTCGCGCGGCAGACGACGCAACTCATGGAGAGCTGGTCGACGATGTTGAGGGCGGAGGTGAGGCACGCGGGACACAGGGCGTGCGTGCATGGACTGAGCAGCGCGAGTTGCTTGGACGCGACGGCGCATGAGGAGCAGTGGGAGGACGAGACGTGGGACGAGACGTGGGGCGGCTCGCAGTGCGGCTCCTCGTCGAGGCGCTCATCGACATCGGGGAGATTCGACTTGAGGCCAAACGCGCGGCGCTCGTGGGCGGGAGCAGTCACGCTGCCCTTGAGACGGAGGTGGGCTGCAAGGTGCAGATTGCGCGGTGGGGTCTGGGGAAGATTCTCGGACGCGTAGGACAGGGCGCGACGACGCGGTGCGGTGAGAAAGGGTGGCAGCAGGGGGGTATCGAAGGACGCGTTGGCGTCAAAGGACGCGTCGCTGTCTGGGTCTTCGTCGTCGTCGTCGTCGACGCGAATTCCGTTCTGGGAGGCGCGCGAGCGCCAGCTGCGCGTGGAATCGAGTTTGCGTGTTTCCGGGGAGAAGCTGAGGCGTTTCAAGCGGTAGTTTTCGGGGGTGGCAGGGGCATAGGACGACGGGGTAGAAGGGGTGTTGGGGGACGTGTAGCGCGACGCGACAGCCGGGGACGAGTAGCGCGAGGAAAAGGCCGGGGACGTGTAGCGTGAAGCAGGCGACGCGATGGGCGGTCTAGGCGAGGTGGTGTTGTACATGGCCGTTGAGTCCAGAAACGTGAAGGCCGTTTCAACAAGTTGCGCATGCTTGGCCCAGTGTCACGTGCACTCGTGCCGTTTTGGTGCCTGAAAGTTCGACTTCGTTTCAATTCGACTGGAATAATACATGATTTCCATCCCCGCTAAATACACAAATTCCGCTACATATACTCGTATAATTTTACAAAGAAATTGACTGCTTCTCCTCCGCAAGGCGCCATATCGCAGGCTCGTCCGTCTCCCAAGTGAGGCCCCTCAAGTCGTCCGACTCATCGCAGAACACGACGCGGGGGTCGAACGACCCGGGCACGCGCAGCCGCAGCAGCTCCCGCTCGTCCGCCGCCCACTTGGCGCGCGACTTGCGCACGACGAGCACGAGCACGAGCGCGATCGCCGGGAGCGCGAGCACCTCGGCCAGCACCGCGGACAGCGCGGGGATCTGCAGCCCGTGGTCGCGGCGGTACGCGAACGCAAAGTGCGTGAGGCGCGCGAGGTACGGCCGCAGGCTGTCGAAGCGCGGCGGCATGTTGTCGACAAAGTAGACGTGCGTCGTCCACGCGAAGAACGACGCGTGCGGCGGCGCGAGGTCGAGCATCCGCGAGCGCCGCAGCGCGGGCACGGGCGCGGGGGCGCCGTGCCCGGGGAGGTAGCGCTCGAACGCCGTCAGAGAGGGCCCACCGGGGCCGCGCCGGCACCGGGGGGCCGCCGCGCGCGGGCGGGAGGGGATGGGCGGCGGGACGGTGCGGTGCGTGCTGCGCGGGAGCGCGCGCGCCGGCGGGGCCACGTAGTGCGGGAACAGGTGGATCCCGTCGACGACGATGCCGACGTGCGCGGGCTGCAGCTGCTTGTCGAGCGACGCCATCGCGTGCAGATCCATCATGCTCAGGCAGACGTGCTCGATCTCGGGGCGCCCGTGCGCGATTTGGCGCCACGCGGGCCCCAGCGCGGCGGCGACCGCGTGCAGGGAGCGCACGCTGGGCCGCGCGCAGCCCGCGACGGCGAGGAGGTCCGTAGAGCGGCTCGCGAATATCTCGCTGCGGAATCCGGGCTGGAGGCGCACGGAATCGTAGACGATCGGCAGGAGGAGGTCGTGGATCGCCTTCGAGACGCGCATAAGCCCTACCGCCGTGGGCCTGTCCGCCGTCGCCGCGTACTTGAAGATCTCACAGACCACGTCCATGGGCATGGTTCGGAACCTGCACAACAGAAATGAGGGGAACCTCGAGTTCCGGTGTGAACTCACTTTGGGGTGAGATATGTTGTGTTCAAGCTCGGCAGCGCTGGGATGAATGATCGAGCCTCTTCCTCAGCAAAAGGCTCTACTAGCAGCTCGGGCAGTCCAAACAAGTACCAGTCATCGCGATCCGGCGAGAAATCTCGGAGAGAACAGTCGTCCATGACGGGAGGAAGAGAACCAAAGTATGTGATCCGGATCGATGATGCCAACTGATGGCAAGCCGGTTCGCCATCCTTCCTGTCTGCGCTAAGCCTCAAAATGTTGCTGTTACATTGAAATACATATAAAAAGTGGGCAGGTATATTATCTGGGGATTTTGAGTCTTTGTCGCGCAGAAACATCCAGACTGATGTTTGATGAACTGATGGGAATTGCCTTTTCCTTGTCGATCGATCACGTTTCTTTTGGAAGTTCTTCTGAATCTCTTCAGTACGCGCTCAAGCTCAGTGTCGAGTGGTTAACGTCCACTGCTGCGTTCAGGTCGCGTCAGGAAAGATTTTTTCCAACCTTCACCAAATATTCAGAGCTTCAAGCCTCAACTTCAATGCGCATTTCAGATTTTCCAGCTCAAATTCTGCGGCCACAAGTGCCTCTCGACAAGTCATTACTTACTAGCTTTTCAGTGGAAATCATGAAACGCGCTACTCTCCTCCGAGTCTGCCCATGGGTTCAAAGTCAATACTTGGGCGGCCGCTAAAACTTTGAAAGGATTTTACTGTGGAACTGGATTACCTCTTCTCCTCACACTTTCGCTATTCGCGGGGGGTGTACGCTGTGGGCTAGCTCGACGCGCCCGTAAGGTAACGCACTTCATCGTGGGTCGAGGCAGGAATGCAGTCTGACCGTTACGCGTATCACGGCGCGTGAAGCTGTAGCGTGCCCGCTATGTTCCTTCCCGTTTTACTTTTCATACTCGCGGTAGACACGCGAGGCCGCCCACACGAGTCGACGACTTTGTTCCGCGTGTCAATCATCTACGGCACCGTGTAGGAATAGCGCACTATCCAACTAGACCACACATCTGTTGGGAAGTCAGCCACTGGTGGTGTTATAACGCATTTAATAATTCTTCTAATTTGACTCTGCACCACGCAATTGTATCTGGGGGCCTTTATTCCTAAGTAAATACTAATCCAGCAGGAATAGCCACTTGATCTCTTCAGGGCTTTGCATGATGGTCAAAAACGCGCAGTCCCGCCCGCTCCTGAGGAGCCTCGAAAAAATAGCACAAGTCCGCGCATCACCGCCGCAGCTGATGGGATCATGAGCAGAGGAATTCCACAGAATCTACCAGTGTCATCCAGTGCCTTGTTCTCCAGAGGAAATCCACAGGGCAACCAGAGTCATCCACAGATCAGATCTGTGGATTTCCTCTGATTTGGATTCCTCTGGATGACACTGGTGAAACGGTTGGCAGTGTACCACCGACATGGCCTACACGAACGTCATAATCGGCATCGCGTTCAAGGGTTGCGTTTTCCTCGGGCTGGGCTACATCATGATCTTCGTGGATTACAGGCTCCTCGGTGGGGCTATGGCCATGGGCAGTTGTGCAAGATGACGCACTTGACGTGCCGCCGGGACCGGTGGAGGATTCGAGGTTGCGCGTATGACGGAACCGTCATGGTCGGAACATGAACCTCAGGCTGCATCGATCTGCATCGATCCTGCAAACGCGGTGTACACTGCTGCCACGTTGTCTCTTCCGACCTTCCTACGGAATACGCAATTAGTCTGGGCGGCGCGGTGACTCAGCGTTTCTTTAAATGCGCTGATTTTTTTCTTCTTCACTCCGCCTGATTTTCATCAAAAAAGAAATCAGCCAGCGGGTGTTCCGCCGGGATTTTGCAGGGTTCACTGATTCCCTGTCGTCAGTGCAACAGATCCGCGTTGACTTTATTGAGATGTCGGCCGCATTGAAAGTGCGCTTTCTTAATTTCCGCGGATGACAAGCATTGATATCATAGCACTCATAGGCATTGAAGCCGTCTTCATAAATCTTTACTCGTTCATATTTATTGTAGGATGTGGGCGGGGGTCCCGTATGTATAGGAAGTATCCGACGCGGTCCCACTGTCCGGCAAGCTCGGTTAAGTATATCTAATCTTATCTATTCCCTTACAAAGCTACCCCTAACCCTAGACCAATTTGGAGTGGCCCGAAATTCGCGTAATCTTGGTGTGAGTGGGTGATAATCGATAATGCGTCGACGGCCTCCGGCGGCAGCCGACGGCGCCGCCTGGCGTCAAGGAATCATACGTTTTTTTCAGTTTTATATTTCTTCCTCCTTGCCCTCCTGTGCCCTACAAGCTCCCGGGTACTTTCGACTCTAGCGTTGACGTTGAACTTTGGTTGAACTTCGCCAAATTCGGTGTCGAGGATGGAGGAATAAATTCCAGGAAGGCTGGATCTAATCCTATCTAATCGAAAATTGCCCCGGTGATCCTTCGGCTGTCCCGATGGCAACGACAAAAACAATTCAAAATTCAAAAAATGTTCTTTTCTAAAGTATCCGAATCTTGGTATCTTGTAAATCCTTGTGCCGCTGCGGAAATACATGCCCTCCGCTCCGAGTGGATCTACGTAAATTAAAATAGACATTGCGGGATTGCAAAAGGAGCTCGGCTATTTCTTCGAAACCCCGGAGTTGCCGGCGTGTCATCTCGCTGACGACGCGGGCCTGTACGTCCCGGCACCAGGCACAACCCTGTTACCTTGCAACCTGTTTACTGTTCTCTGGGCTTTGATAAGCCTGCATAATTCCCGCAATAATAGTATCGAATATACAATGCCGACGGCGCGACACTGGTCGTCGAAAGACTCAAAAGATTCGGCTGTGGAGGCGGTGCCAAGAGTGTTGGGAACGCCTTATTTGACATTGATATAACGATCACAGTACGATCCTACATAAGTGGCTTTTGACAGCTTTTGACCACACCCTTTCCGCTCCCTTTTTCGTCCTTCCCTCTCCTCGCGCCATGGAAGCTGGGTCGCAGTCCCCAAAGTCCATCGCCCTCAACCAGGAGCAGGAGGAGCGTGTCCAAGCGCTGGCTCGGTCAATGTCTCGCTCCGAGGATGGCAGCGTCACGCACCTCCCCACCCTCGCGCAGACCACGACCCGCATGTCCCAGCACTCGAAGCACGTTAACCCGTTCGAGGACACCGGAGGCGACGAGACTCTCGATCCGCGCTCGGAGAAGTTCGACATTCATGCTTGGCTCAAATCGATTATGAATATCGCGTCTCGCGACCCTGAGAATTTTCCCGTGCGCTTTTCTTCCTCCGCTTTCTGCCCACCGAACCCGAACCTTTGTGCAGACGAGAACCGCTGGTGTCACGTTTCGGAACCTAAATGTTCACGGCTTCGGGTCGCCCACGGATTACCAGACAACCACCGGAAATGTCTGGTTGGGCGTCTTTTCGACCCTCAAAGGGTGGTTCGGTATGGGGAATGGACTGACCAAAATCCGTACGGCGCTCTTGCAAGTCCCGTGAAACGCAGCTGATTGAATGGTGCAGAAATCTTGCGCGATTTTGATGGAATTGTCAAGTCGGGAGAGTTGCTGGTGGTGCTCGGACGTCCCGGAAGGTGAGCGCATCCAGGTGCACCGGTTCATCGATATTGAATTTTGCATCAGTGGTTGTTCGACCTTCCTCAAGACAATTGCCGGCCAGACGCACGGTTAGCCAATATTTTATGGCAAACAACAACGCCACTTAACAATCCTCAGGCTTCAAGGTGGACCCAGCGGCGGACATCCAGTATCAGGGCATCCCCAAGGAAATCATGCACAAGGATTTCCGAGGAGAAGTTATCTACAACGCGGAGACCGATGTCCACTTTCCCCACCTGACTGTCGGCCAGACGCTCGCCTTTGCCGCCAAGGCCCGCGTGCCCCGCGTCCGTATCGGCAATGTCCCCCGCGATGTGTACGCTTACCATCTGCGCGACCTCGTCATGGCCATCTTCGGTCTCACGCACACGTTGAACACGAAAGTCGGAAATGATTTTATTCGTGGTGTCTCAGGTGGCGAGCGGAAGCGCGTGAGTATCGCAGAGACGACGCTGAGTGGTGCGTTTTTTCTCTCCTCGACTTGTGCCTTTCTGTAATCCCACCCAGGCTCGCCGCTTCAATGCTGGGACAACAGCACTCGTGGGCTCGACAGCGCAACCGCTCTCGACTTTATCCGAACTCTGCGCCTCTCTACCCAAGTCACCGGCTCGACCTGCATGGTTGCCATCTACCAGGTTTGCCATTGAATCGCGGTTATTTCTGTGCGATACTAAGCGACCCCTTCTTTCCCAGGCATCGCAAAACGCATACGATGTCCGTGTTCCCATCATTGATCGGATGCCGCCATTGCTGACAGGTTTTCGCAGCTGTTTGACAAGGCTATCGTCCTGTACGAGGGCCGACAGATCTATTTTGGGCCTACCGAACACGCGCGGGAGTTCTGGACCAGCCGCGGCTTCGTGTGCGCCCCGCGCCAGACGACCGGCGATTTCTTGACCTCGCTGACTAACCCCGCCGAGCGCATCATCGCGGAGGGCTTCGAGAAAAGGGTGCCCCGCACAGCCGATGAATTCGCGCGCGTTTGGAGGGAGAGCGCCGAGTACCAGACGCTGCTCAAGGAGATCGCGGCGTATAATGCGGAGTACCCGCTCGGCGGAGAGGCCCTCACCAAATTCAGGTCCTCGCGCCAATTGCAGCAATCCAAGTCCATGTGCGTCGTGCAGCCCCCGTTAGCGAACAGCATACTCATCGCCGCACAGAAGCTCAAAGTCGCCCTACACCATCTCTGTGCGCCGGCAGATTGCTTTGTGCATGGAGCGTGGGTTCCAGCGCCTTCAAAACGACCTGACCAACTTTTATACTACTGTTAGCAATCCCGTGCTCCGCTAGTGGCGCCGCAACTAACATTCCATAGGTCCTCGGCAACTTTGGCATGACCCTAATTATCTCCAGCGTCTTCTATAACCTGAAGGACAGCACTACGAGCTTCTACAGCCGCGGTGCTCTCTTGTTCTATGCCGTCCTTATTAATGCATTTGCTAGCTCTCTTGAGGCTCGTCTCTTCCTCTTCGGCCCCTGCGCGTCGCGTACTCATGCAGTTCTAGATCTTTACCTTATACGCCCAACGTCCTATTGTAGAAAAACACACGGCTTACGCCCTCTATCATCCGTGCGTCGGGCTTATTTTTTAGTGCTTAGCCCGCTAAACTGGCTCGTAGATTTGCCGAGGCTGTCTCCTCGATGATATGTGATCTGCCCGCCAAAATGCTTACCGCCACCGGTGAGTGCCCCGCCGCCTCCCTCCGTGCTCGCACCTCATTCCTCCACAGTTGTCAACCTCACGTTCTATTTCATGACCAATCTCCGCCGAGAGCCCGGCGCATTCTTCATCTTCTACCTGTTCTCGATCACCTGCACGCTCGTGATGTCCATGATCTTCCGCACAATCGCGTCCACGTCGCGCTCGCTCGTGCAGGCGCTTACTCCGGCCGCGATATTCATCTTGGGGTTGATTATGTACACTGGGTTCACGGTGCCTGTGCGCAACATGGTCGTCTGGTTCCGCTGGATCAACTACATTAACCCAGTCGGATATGCGTTCGAAGCCCGTGCGTCGTCTTTCCATTCGTGTCGTGCAAGTCAGACTGATCCCGCGCCCTATGCATAGTTATGGTTAACGAGTTCGTTGGACGGGAATATCCCTGCGGCTTATTTGTCCCCGCCGGCCCTGGGTACGAGAATGTCTCGGCTACGAACAAAGTCTGCTCCACCCCTGGTGCCAAGGCCGGTCTCGACTTTGTTTCCGGCACAGACTACGTCGAGACCTCCTACAGCTACGTGCACAGCCACCTTTGGCGCAACTTCGGTATCCTCATCGGTTTCATGGTCTGTTCTTATTCCTTTGCTAGTGTTCGTAAACTGAACATATTATACTCAGATCCTCTTCTGCGCCACGCACTTGATTGCGACGGAGTACATCTCGGCGGCCAAGTCCAAGGGCGAGGTCCTTGTGTTTACGCGCGGGCATTTACCGCCTACGCGTGTTGTGGACGACGAGGAAAACTCGACGCTGAACGAGAAGTCGCTCTCGCCGCCCACGAAGCGCCCGGAGGACGTCAAGATCCACCCGCAGAAGAAGATATTCCTGTGGAAGGACGTCTGCTACGACATTAAGCTCAAGGACGGCTCGGACCGCCGCCTACTCGACCATGTCGACGGGTGGGTGCGTCCGGGCACTTTGACCGCTCTCATGGGTGTTTCGGGTGCTGGTGCGTGCTCGTCGGCGTGTTACCTCTCGCCCGTCTAACCGGATACATGTGCAGGTAAGACGACGCTGCTGGATGTCCTGGCGACGCGGACGACGATGGGCTTCGTGTCCGGGGAGATGTTGGTCAACGGACGGCAGCGGGACCAGTCGTTCCAGCGCAAGACTGGATACGTGCAGCAGCAGGACCTGCACTTGGCGACGGCGACGGTCCGCGAGTCGCTCGTCTTCAGCGCGCTGCTCCGCCAGCACAAGTCCATCCCCAAGGAGGAGAAGCTGGCGTACGTCGAGGAGGTGCTCGCCCTGCTCGAGATGGAGGGCTACGCGTCGGCCATCGTCGGTGTCCCCGGCGAAGGCTTGAACGTCGAGCAGCGCAAACGTCTCACTATCGCAGTCGAGCTCGTGGCCAGGCCGGAGCTTCTCGTGTTCTTCGATGAGCCCACCAGTGGTGAGTGTATATCTGCTATTCGTTTCGGGCGGAGCGTTGAATGCCCGCAGGTCTGGACTCGCAGACGGCCTGGTCTATCTGCCAGCTTATGCGCAAGCTCGCCAATCACGGGCAAGCTATTTTGTCGACTATCCATCAACGTTCGTATCTCCATTTCCCGCCTCTCGATTTTTTCTGAATGCACATCATAGCGAGCGCTATTCTCATGCAAGAGTTCGACCGACTAGTGAGTACTGTTATATCCCCGAAGAGTATCCCTTCTGACCCGCTATCTAGCTTTTCCTGTATGGTATCTCTTCCAACACGCTAGTCGGCTCTGACCTTTTCATATAGCGCACCCGGAGGAAAGACGGTGTACTTTGGCGAGATCGGCCAGAACTCCAAGGTCCTCACCAGCTACTTCGAAAAGTATGGCGCACACCCGTGCCCGCCTGAGGCAAATCCGGCGGAATGGATGCTTGAAGTCATCGGCGCCGCCCGGGGTATGAAATCCGTGCAGAACTGGCCCGAGGTCTGGAAAACAAGCGATGAGCGGCTGCATGTTCGGAAGGAGTTCGACCAGATGGTGGCCGAGCTGTCCCAGATCGAAGACAGCGGCGACTCGGCGGCCGGCTATGAATTGTTTGCCATGCCTCTCTCGGTTCAGTTGTGGGAATGCTTCAAGCGTGTTTGGCTCCAGGTAAACGCACTCCGGACTCCCTTCATTCACAACTCCTAATCCGTCCGATAAAGTACTGGCGCACCCCGACATACATCTACGCCAAGCTGGTGCTCGTCCTGGTCTGCTCGCTCTTCATCGGCTTTACTTTCTACAAGGCACACAACGATTTGCAGGGGTTGCAGAACCAGCTGGTGTGTTATACCTTCCGAGTATGGAGCGACATCAGCTAACCCTGGAGCCTCCTAGTTCTCCATCTTCATGCTACTCATTCTTTTCGGCAATCTTACCCAGCAGATCATGCCTCTCTTCGTTGAGCAGCGGGCACTGTACGAAGCCCGCGAACGCCCGTCAAAAGCATACTCTTGGGTTGCGTTTATCGTCGCCCAAATCCTCGTCGAAATTCCCTGGCAAATGCTTGCGGCGGTCCTCAGCTTCGTCTCCTGGTACTACCCAATCGGCCTTTATCGCAACGCCATCGCCGCGGATCAGGTCAAGGAGCGTGGAGCGCTGATGTTCCTGTTCATTCTTCAATTCATGCTCTTCACCAGCACGGTCAGCCATCCCATTTCGCCCTTTTTTCTCAGGCTCATTTCGTTCAACAGTTCGGTCAAATGCTTGTAGCCGGTATGGAGACGGCAGAGGCAGCCGGAAACACGGGCAACTTGCTGTTTTCGTTGACGCTCCTATTCTGCGGTGTCCTCGCGGCTCCGAGCACGCTCGGATGGTGGGTGAGTACTCACAGATGCTTTTCAAACGGACGATAGTTGAATGTGGTGATTGCAGATCTGGATGTATCGCGTCTCGCCCTTTAGTTACCTAGTAGGCGGCATGCTCGCCACCGGAGTTGCCAACACCGAGGTTCACTGCTCGAGCATCGAGCTCCTCAACGTCGACCCCACGGCGGGCAAGACCTGTGGAGATTATTTCGCAGCATACATGTCCTTTGCGGGGGGCTCTGTCGTGAATCCCGATGCAACAAGCGGCTGCCAGTTCTGCTCCGTCGCCGAGACGAACGTGTTCCTGGCAGGGATCAACATCTTTGTGCGTATTCTCTGTCTTGAGCGCGCCGACAAGCGCCTGACTTTGTTCCTTCCCAGTACGAGCAACGGTGGAGGAACTTCGGGATCCTTTGGGTGTTCATATTTTTCAATGTCGGGGGTGTCATGTTCTTCTACTGGTTGGGCAGAGTTCCCAAGAACAAGAAGGTGAAGGAGACGGCACAGGCTTAAATTTTCTACGTATATCCTACTACTACTAAGTCACTTATTTAGTTAGACGCGTTATAGACCGCAATATGTTAACGTTCCTTTGATTTTTTCTGTGCCAGGGCAGTGGCTGTACCCAGCGGCAAACTTTGGACTCGGACTCGACATCATGGTCGCGGCGACACGGCGACACGGAGACGCTCCAACTCTGACTATTCAGACACTGATAAATTCAGTTCCGGGTACTGATTCGCTGCTTTTCCATCAACTGTTTTCATGTTGGGCACGGCCAAGGCACGGCAGACATGAGACCGTTCTCTGTAAGGCATGCCATGCTAGGCCATGCCGTTCTGTACTAAGCCATGAGCCCATGGCATGGACTCTCAGTCAGCAACGAAATGGATATAAACCGTGGCTATTGGGTGGACTGGCAGTCGTTTTATCTTCAAGTCTTGCAAAATACTTCCTCTGAGTCCGACGTCCAATGTTAAATATCCTCGGTATGCGACCCCCTTATCTGCAGTATCTTGCCTAGACGCTCCCCAGTCCTCCATGGCTACGTGCAGAGCGCAGCGCTGCGCTCGATGGGGTCGCAACCCTGCACTACGTCGACGGCCCCGCGATGCCCGCGCCCTCTTCCCCCTCGCGGCCCCGGTGGTTCTTGGGGCACGGCCTGGAGCTCGACGCCTCTCGCGGAGACACGCGGTGGGACAACGTGGTGAAGTGGTGGTCCGCCGAGCTCTCTGTGCGCCAGTACGACGGGGTCATCGGGCTCTCGCAGGGTAGCGCGATGGCCGCGCTTCTGCTGTCGATGGTAAGGTGTCTCGCGTCAACGTCGAACGCGCGTTGATCGAGAATTGGCAGCTCAACCACCCCGAGCGTGTTCCCGGTTTCACGCCCGCGAAGAAGCAGGACTTCAAGTTTGGAATATTCTGCTCAGGTTGGTGCTTTCTTAACACAGTCCCGGGATGTACAAATCAATAATGCTTGCGTGCGACTCCCAGGCTTTGTGTCGCACACCTCGCCCCATGCAGAGATATACGGAATTCCGGACATTCCGACCTTGCACAGTATGAATTGGCTTTTTTCATGAATTTCGCAGTCTTACTTGCATTGCAACAGCCGTCGACGACCACGACACAGTGGTTCCCGCTGCTCGGACCATCGAGCTTCAGCAAATGTGCACCAATTCGGTCGTGCATTGGCATGGTGAAGGTGCGTCCGTTGCGGTATATTTCGGGCACAAAATTGAGGGTGATCAGGGCATTCGGTTCCTGTGGGAGGGAACTTTCCGACGCTGTTTCGCGAATTTATCTTGGAGTCCGCCAAGTGAAGGATATACAGTATTTTAACTATCTAACCCTGAGTGCACGACTGCTGAAGGAAGTGGGCCTGAGAATGCTCCTCTATTTCCCCTGCCGTCTGGGGTTGTCGGGAGTGACGAGCTCCCTGTCGTCCTCAACATCCGACTGCTTATCCTGGGGTCATCTGGGGTCAGCGGCTTGCCGTCTGCTGGGAGGAATTCCACCGTGCGCTTAGGGTTGGCGCACAGGCATTTCACGTCCTCGTCGCTTAACGGATGGCTGAAAGAAGCCCGCTTTTCCGCGTCTTGGACTCGGGCCCTTTGCCGAGTGAATGCCGCACTTACGGATGAGTCCTTGCACAGTTTTGACTTTCCGCCTCAGATCAAAAATCCGATATAGTAATTCTGATGGCGGCGAGCTCGGCAGGATCAACGCTCGGCATTTCGGCGCTGGCATGCCAAGCCAAACAAGCGTCAGCACGTTATCCTCTCTCCACTCGTCACGCCTTTCCTCCTTGCTCCTGCCCTCGCCCTCCGCCGCGCCCCGCCCCCGCCCCCACCCTTGCCCACGTCCCGCTTCTCCACCCCCGACCTTTCGAGTTCCCCAGCGCCCGCTGTCAGCCTCATCGACTTACGTCTCATCTCCCACAGAGTCGTTAGCACCGACCCCCCCCCCGCCCCCCCACCGACGAGCCAGCGACGCGGCACGCGACACCAGCAGCCGAGTGACAACCGAGAGGACGGTGGCACCCCCGGCGACCATGATGGAGAGTGGATATCAGGTGTGTCCGCTGCTCTGCTGTCAGCCGCCGCGAATCTGATCCTTCACAGCTGCGCACCCCGACCTTCCGACGGCGGGAGGTTCGGCAACAGCAAACCATTAGGTGCGTCCGCTGCCTTCTTGCCAGCCAATAACCATGATCCACATGTATCAAGTCGACGGCGGCACCAACTGCGTCGTCGCACGGTGCGCTTCGGCGTCGCAGCAGTCCGTATTGCTCCGTAATACGAACACCTATAACACCCCTTTACTATCCTTCTGACTATATTATTCTATTCATTCTGTATTTTGTACTGAATGGTCTTTTATACGGTCTGCGACGACTCTGCGGCGTCTGCGCTGACTTGGAGAATGCCCGATACGGTTTGCCGCCATCAAGCCGTAATCGGAATCAAAGATACGGCCGAAGGTGCCGCGATCAAAATTACTATATCGGATTTTTGATCTGAGGCGGAATGTGAACAACTGTCCTTGCACAGCTCGTCGGTGAGCGGATACCGTCTACAAACTTGACGGTGTAGTGAAAATCTGTGTTCGGGAAATATCGCATGCGTTCGGATGCTTTCCCGGCGCGCTCGAGGTCTGGTAGAACTTGCCAGACGAATGTGGCGGGCTGCTTAGAGCTGTCGTGAAGCTCAAAAATGTGGTCAATCCACGCTCCTGGCACCTGCGAAGTTGAAGACGGCTTGACGGCCCGTTTCTTTTCCGCAAAATAGTTGTGTCCTACCCGTTGCTAACGCACAGGCAAATAAGTGGATTCGGTGTTTCCATTGCAGATAAGCCAATATTAATGCATCGAGTCAACATCGAGTGAATGAGGAACCACACCTGCGAAAACTGAGGAGTATCCTGTAGCGTGGCCGGGACCCGCCAGCTTCGTTTCGCACGGCAATCACTGTCGGAGTGTGAAATGCCGGGGCCACACCCGGTGGCATCAAATTCTGCCACCCCATTGTGCCCCTATTTGGGTCAATCCAATACTCAGCCTGCTCATTTCCTGTTCTCCCTTGACCCTGTACCACCACATCATTTAATATTCACAATACCGTGTACCTCGTACAGTGGACCCCCGACCCCCACTTGAGCCACAACCATCAAACGATGTCGGCCGGCCACAGTTTAGTAGGAATTGCCTAGGTATTTTTTAGGGTGGTGTAGGGACCATATAAGCATCCTATTGGAGGGTTTGGGTGCCAGCGGCGTCGTTCTGCCTCTTCAGCATGCAAATTTGCAGCCATAATGAGGTAAAAATGATGATGGGCACTTTGATATACCTCGCTGCAGCACATTGGGACTCCAGTCCGCAAATCTGCCAGATGTAATGACACATATCTTGCCTGATAATGTTCCATTTGAGCATCAATTCGGAGTACTAGAATCCACGCTACACCCAATATTTGACCAGCATAAATCAGGGACAGTATGTACAAGTCCGAGTTAGGTAAGTAGATCGAGGTCAACCCAACTTGAAGGCAGCACCTTTCTGCTGCCACTGGAGGTTTTACTCCAGATAAATTCAAGACATCTACACAGTCTCTTGGAACTCTACAATGAATATTTTTACCGCCTTATCTGGGCACAATCCCATGTTCAACACTGATTTTCGCCGGGCAAGCAAACATATGTAATGTGTACTTAAAAGCCAGCCCCTCGTTGCCACCACTGGAGCTGTTGCTCCACAAAAATTGAAGGGATCTCAATGGCCTCGTGTCGGAAAAATCGAATTTGTCTGATCAGGTCCTGGCGAGACCTGACCGACATATGAGGGCTGATCAGGTTGGCTAGGAGGCATATCAGGGCTGGTCAGGTTCTGGTCAGGTTCAGTCAGATCCCCCCATCTCCGAAGATGAAAAACATCGGAGGAGGAGGATAGGACAAGAATAGAATTGCCTACATTGCCGGATTATGTTGAAATAATGGGTTAGAGAGTGTTGAATGAGTCGAAATTACCAAAATACTGAGAGGACCCGGTGGCCGGAACATGGTACATAACTCTGGTGGTGTCCTTCGACTGTGCACCCATTATACTAGACTTCTTCCCTAAGTACTTGATCATGTTATCGTAGTATTTAGATGCAGGGAGTATGAAGAATATGAATATCAGTATCAGTAAGTACATTGCCTTCACTTGAAAATGATTGTACAAGTTAGATAAGGACCCTGTGAAGAGGGTCCAATAGCTTTTTGATTTTGGCTGAGACTCCCTGGTCAGCGCTGATCAGCCTGATGAAGGCTGATCAGGTCGGTCAGGCTGGTCAGCCCTTATAATCGGTTTCTGTTGCTTGTCAGCCGCCCCGAGCCCTGATGGTCTGATTTGACCTGATCAGCGCATGTCACTGCTGGTCAGACAATTTGGATTTTTCCGACACGTTGAACTGTAGAATTATTATTTCCTGCAGGAGGATTGCCTGTTCAGCTCCGATTTTGCTGGGAACTCATCCGTGATTGACAGGTTATCCAGTCCAAATGGGAAGGGGATGAGGACAATGGACCGGCAGTCATTTGATGGCGGTGTGATGGTGCCGGGCCAGGATTTCAAACTCCGACAGGTGATGGCTTCCCAAAACGGACCTGGCGGATAACGGCCACCGTAATCCTGGTCGATCCAGTGGACACTTTCTGTGTTATGAGTAGTCTTCCATTTGACGAGAATGAAACGGAGGCCAGAAAGTGGGGAGATTTCCTTTTATTCACTCCACGACAGACGTCGCGACGCGTAGTGGCCGCGTAGCCCCACTTTTGATCTGATCAGCTGACCGTTCTAAATTTTCGACCGCAACCACGACAGCCATTATCGTCGCAGTGAACTCCGAGTCTCGTCGCCTTGGTTGGGATATCGACGACTTCAATTTGCGCTTTGACTTATTCAGACTCGTTCGGCCCATGTCGAGATCTTAAACTTGGACCGAAGCGAGTCCCTCGGCTTTCCTCAGTCACAACCACGCGCCAGAATCAAGTTTAGCGTGGAGACAATAGCTGTGCATTTAGTCCAGAAACTTCTTCTCAAGCGCGTCTCTGTCCCACCTGTTCTGATTATTTAATTTCTAGCCCATGGTGCAGATATGCTGCTGCCGCGCGCGTCGTGCGCGTGAACGGTTGCTCATTGAAAGGATACTCCCAGCTCCTCGACAGCCTTCAATTCTCGGATCTGGACGTTCATTCGCGCGCTCTGACACGAAATTTCCGCGCCAGGGGCTGTAGCGTCATTACACGTGATGGAGAGACGGTGGTGACGATGTTTCGGGATGGCTCCGTCCCTGTGTCTCTTGCACTCGCCCTCCACCCTGAACCGCCATGACTGACTACATTCGACGCCTCGTCTCCGGTAACAAAGCACGCTTCAAAGACGACGCCCTCAACCTCGAACTAGGTTCGCACGCCCCTAGCTTTCCTCGCCTGCCCTTATTCATTCTGAATCCGCCACAGACCTCGTCTACGTGACGGATCGCGTAATAATCATGGGCTTTCCTGCCGAGGGTCTCGAGAGCTTCTACCGCAACAACCGCGCTGACGCGAAACGGTTCCTCGAACATCGCCACGGCAAGAACTTTTGGGTGTTCAACTTTTGTCCGATCCGCGAAAACTCGTACAGCGCGAGCTTCTTCGACGGCCGCGTCAGCCGTTATCCGTTCCCGGACCACCAGTGCGTCTTTTCTGCGACGTAAAACTTGGATGCGCATTGACGCATGTTGAAGTGCGCCGCCGTTGGCGATACTACCCCTCGCCGCGCGTGAGATGGCTGAGTGGTTGGACGGTGCGCCGGAGAGAGTTATTGTACTCCACTGCAAAGGTGCGCTGTCCCCTGATGAAAAGTCAAGGTGTACATACTGACGTGTGCGGACAGCCGGGAAGGGAAGGTCCGGGACGCTCGCGTGCACGTACCTGCTCTCGCTGGAGCAGCCGACCCTCGGGGGCAGCCAGGAAGGTGCTCGGGCTCGCGCGGACGAGGTGCTGCAGGCCGTCGAGCACGAGGCAGACGCAGACGCACTCCCCCAGCCAGCCACGCTCGAGACGCTCCCCGAGTTCCCTGCCGCACAGGCACCCGCAGCAGACGCGCCAAAACCGCCGTCACTCGCGAACGCGCTCAAAGGTGTGCTCGACCTGCACACCGCGCAGCGCATGAAGCCGCCCGGCGCGAACGAGAAGGCGAAGCAGGGCGTCAGCATCCCGTCCCAGCGGCGATGGCTGCACTACTGGGCGCTGCTCCTCGCGCACGAGGCGCCCGCGCACCTGTGGGCCGTGCCCCCGCCGCCCGTTGCAGCCCGGCCGAAGGTGCGCCTGACGCGCATCACGGTGCGCCTGCGCGAGGCGGGCGCGGTGAAGCTGAGCTTAGTGCGTGCGGCGACGGCGCTGATGGACCGCACGAGCCTCGGGAAGCCGGGCGGCGGGAGCGGGCACGTGTGGGTGTCGCTGGCGCGGTACGACGACGCGTTCGTGGGGCTGCTGGAGCGGTGGGAGGCGCACACGCGCGAGGCGGGCGGGCACATGGGGCGCCGGCGCACGGGGGCGGGGCGGCTGGACGACGCGGAGCTGCGAGAGGTGTTCGACGATAAGGGGAAGTGGGATAATACGAAGATGGTACGGAGCTTTGCGCGGCTGGGGGCGGCGGGGGACGGGAACAGGGGCGTGACGAAGAGTAGCACGACGGAGGAGGGGAAGATACTGACGTATACGCTGGAGCCGCTGTCGGAGAGCGGGTGGGTGCATATCCGGGACGCGCTGAAGGAGGGCGGGGGGACGCCCGCGGCGGAGGAGCTCGAAGTAGACGTGCCGGCGTCCGAGGTGAACTCGATGTACGACGTGACGCACAGCGCGAAGGAGCGCGGCGTGGTCCTCGACGCGGGGCGCGAGGTCCGCGTCAAGGTCTACATGGGTCAGGTGCGCCTCGTCTCTTCCTATATCAGTCTGCAAAGGCGAAGCTAATGCCGTCGCAGGTGTTCATGTGCTGGCTCTGGCTCATCCCTGCGTTCCACATGCCGCCCGCCGGGGCTGCTGCTGGGCCGACGACGTTCACGCTCACGCGCAAGGAGGTGGACTTCCCGCTCGGAGTGGGGAGCACGATCGTTGATGTGGCGATCGAGATGGAGTGGGCGGAGGGCGAGGCGGTGCAGCCGCCTGCGCGCGCGCAGAGCGCGGAGGGGATGGGGGAGCCGGGCCCCGGGATCGTCGAGGCTGTTGCGGCTGGGAATATCAAGGACGCGGTGGAGACGAAGCAGGCGGCGGAGGATTGAGGGTGTGTGCGTATACCCCTTACATAGACCGACCCCATTATGTCGAATAAGGGATGTGTTGGTTTTCGGAACGCGCAGGCGGCAGAGGATTGAGGGTGTATGTGCATACCTTCCTTAGAGGCCCCATTATTGAATAAGGGATGTGTTGGTTCTCGGAACGCGTACGCGGAGAATCGATCTGGATTGCTTGAATTGCGTATAGGAGCCTTTTCGCATTGCGCGCTTTGACCGGCAGCAAAAATTAAAAATTCCAAATTTCAGAATTCGAACGGTACCAGAAGACAATCAATACATCTCGCAAACTCCTAAATTACTCGTACACAATCCTACATACTTGGAAATCGAAGCACATTGTAGAGGGAAAGATTCGGAATCAAGTGCTCTTTAAATTCGGCTTCAGGATCAAGTGCTTTTCAGCTTCTTGAAGCTGGCTCTGTCACCTTCCTGAAGCTGATCTTGGGCAGCTTCTTGTTGCCTGTGATCTCTTTGTTCCGTTGCTGCACGGTCCTTCCGTCCGTGTTGGATGCGTTGGCGTTGCGGCGCGGCTTCGCCGCGAGCGTCTCGGGGCCGTCGGGGGACCAGTACTTGTCCGTGGGGCCTTGACCGGTGATGTGCAGCGGGAGCGGGTCCTGCCCCAAGTCGTCGCAACGCTGCTGGTGGGTGAGCGATCGATATAATTGATATACGAATGCGGGTGGACGGACCCGGAGCTCGAATTTGCACATCTTGAAGCCGGCCTTGCCTTCCTCCATGTAAGACTGCACGGGGGTCAGTACGATACGAATGTTTATTGGGTGAACGTACGCTTTCGACGTAGTAGAGGCCGTCGTAGCGGTACCTGTGCACCGCGCGCGGCGGTAAATTAACGAGCAGGTTAGCGAGCGAGAGAGGGCGCACCCTTGGAGGGGGGAGTACTTCACGTTCCCGTCTGGTCCGCGGATGACGCGCACTGGTGTCCTTTCAGTCTGGTTTTTCTGCACAAAGGGGTGATGATCGTGAGAGAACAAGTAAGACAACAAGTAAGACAACAATAACCGGTGCGACGTACCTGAAGCGCTGCGTTCCCAGAGGAATTCATGTCCTGTGGGCCTTGCTGGGTGTTCGCGCCAGGCTTGGGCTGCACAGGGGGGAATAAATGAAGGCGAATGAAGAACAACAGTCAGGTAATTGCGCACCTTCTGGCCCGGCTTGGGCTTTCCCTTCCCTACGTTTTAATTGGCGTCAACGAATACATAGGCATGTTAAGCCCAGCCGCACCTTCCCCTGTGTATATTCTGCTCCGGCGGTGAGCTCTACAAGGGGAAATACAACACGTTTTACGTACATGATGTCGCCCCTATCATCGTCGTCCTCGTATCCAGCGTTGAGGACGATGGAGAACGCGCCGTTGTCGCCCTTGGTGCCGAATATGCCTGACTCTTTGGTGCCGTGTACGCCTGCGTCGTAGAGGTCCACACGGTCCGCGAACAGCAGGCCCACGGGCCATTGGGAGATGTCGCCGTGCAATCTCCTAGGTTAGAGTGAGTGAGTAGTTGGGCGGATGCATTGGGGGGTGACTTACGGGTCTGGGCGCACCATTGCGTGTGGGTGGAGAAGGATGAAAGGGGCTCGCCTCGAGGCACCGCGTTTGGCTTGAGTCAGCTCGCAACCAATTTGTGCGACGGTTCACATCACGTGGGCGACATTTGGCGCCGCGGAGGATTCAATTTTTTTGGAGAGTACTGAGTAGGCGCTGAGGGCCGAGTCCGTTGAAGCAGGATAATTATCTGACAGATCTTGAAGATTTGGAGACTAGGCTGGATCACATCCATCAGTTCCAAGGAATCCTCCGAGGCTCTCGTGTTTCGTGCGTTTGTGTTTCGGATACGAGCTGCGGGGTAGTACAGGTTGCTACGCTTCAAGCTTCCGCCTCATTTCAATTTCTAAAGAACAAATAAAATAAAATAACCAATTTTGCGATAATTAAATTCACCTCTTCAAAGGTGACGTTCAACGTTCCGTATGGATAGCCTTTGCATAGCGACTGTCTGCCCAAGGCTCCCAAAGGTCACAATGAAACATGGAGCAACGATGGCGGTAAACGGATCCGGGATCGGCGGCTGTGGGGTGTTTGGACTTGGTCCGTGTGATCGTGAGAACCGGATTTTTCATCATCGCCTCTTGGTTCCGACCATACACATTAGATTGACGCTTTTCTCTCTTTTCGACGCTACAAAACATCTCTCTTCCCGTTTTTCACCATAATATGACAAATGGAATCGTAAACGGCACTACGGGTCTTGAGACCCAATTCGGTGCGCTCCATTCCCTTTTTTCCATCTTTTTTTCCCGGCTCATTTTGCTCTCCAGCTGATCTTGGACTTACCAAGTCTGCCTATGTTCCTCCTCACATGCGGAACGCGCAGCGGGCTGCTTCTTCCCCTCCTCTTACGAGCGGGTACGTCCTTTTTCTTTGTTTTTTTCCCTTTGTCGGCGGTGACTCATGCCCTCGGTAGAAACGGCTGGAACGATTCCCGCTCCTCGACCCCGCCTGCCCGGGGCAGCTACGGAGGATCGAATGGCTTTTCTGACAGAGGAGCCCGCGGTGGTGGTTTTAGCACCCCTCCTCGCGGAGGCGGCGGCGGCGGCGGCGGATGGGCTGGCTCCAACGCCGCCCCTAACTGGTCCTCTGCTCCCTCCCAGTCTCGGGAGACCTTTGGTTACGGCATTTGGAAAGATGGCAAGCATATCCCGGGCCAGCGCAACCCGCGTACCGAGAAGGAGCTCTTCGGTGACGTTGCCGACCCCTCCAAGCAGCACACCGGTATCAACTTCGAAAAATATGACGACATTCCGGTCGAGGCCACTGGCGCTGGTGTCCCCGAGCCCGTCAACTCCTTCACCTCCCCCCCTCTCGACCCTGTCCTCCTCGAGAACATTGGCTATGCTCGTTACGCCAGCCCCACCCCCGTTCAAAAGTATTCTATTCCCATCGTCGCGGGTGGCAGAGACTTGATGGCATGTGCACAGGTAGATTCCATTCCCTCGCATCAACTAAAAATCAGATAACTGATGAAGTTTTGACAGACCGGTTCTGGGAAAACGGGCGGTTTCCTTTTCCCGATCCTTTCGGCATCCTTTTCTCAGGGCCCGCGTGCTCCCCCGGAGCAGCCTCAGTCCCAGCTCGGCTACTCTCGCTCCCGCAAGGCGTTCCCCACTGCTCTCATCCTTGCCCCTACTCGTGAGCTTGTTTCCCAGATCCACGAGGAGGCTCGCAAGTTCGCCTATCGTTCCTGGGTGCGCCCTGCCGTGGTTTACGGTGGTGCGGACATCAACCAGCAGCTCCGTCTCATCGAGCGCGGATGTGATCTTTTGAGCGCGACCCCCGGTCGTCTCGTCGATCTCATCGAGCGCGGGCGCATCAGCCTCGCCAACATCAAGTACCTTGTCCTCGACGAGGCCGACCGCATGCTTGACATGGGTTTCGAGCCCCAAATTCGCCGCATCGTGCAGGGCGAGGACATGCCCGGTGTCAAGGAGCGCCAGACGCTCATGTTCAGCGCCACGTTTCCCCGCGACATCCAGATGCTCGCCAAGGACTTCCTCAAGGACTATGTCTTCCTTAGTGTTGGGCGTGTCGGCAGTACCTCCGAGAACATCACCCAGAAGATCGAGTACGTCGAGGACAACGACAAGCGCAGCGTCCTGCTCGATATCCTGGCGTCGGACCCCGGCTCCCTCGGCCTCACGCTCGTGTTCGTCGAGACGAAGCGCATGGCGGACATGCTGAGCGACTTCCTCATGGGGAACAACCTCCCCGCGACGTCCATCCACGGCGACCGCACCCAGCGCGAGCGCGAGATGGCGCTGCAGACCTTCCGCACGGGGCGCACCCCCATCATGGTCGCCACCGCCGTCGCCGCCCGTGGGCTCGACATCCCCAACGTCACGCACGTCGTCAACTACGACCTTCCCAGCGACATCGACGACTACGTCCACCGCATCGGTCGTACCGGGCGTGCGGGCAACACGGGTGTCTCCACCGCGTTCTTCAACCGCGGGAACAAGAACATCGTGCGGGAGCTCGTCGAGCTCCTGCGCGAGGCGAACCAGGAGATCCCACCTTGGCTCGAGACGGTCGCCCACGAGGCCTCGTTCGGTGGCTCGTTCAGAGGTCGCGGTGGGCGCGGCGGTAGCAGCCGTGGCTCTAGCCGCGGTGGACGTGACTATCGCGCGTCCAGCGGCGGCGGAGGCGGCTTCGGTGGAGGAGGCGGAGGATTCGGCGGCGGCAGCCGAGGAGGCGCCTCTTACGGCGGCGGGCCGTCGTCGTACGGCGGTGGAGGATCGGGCGGAGGATACGGAGGCGGCTCCGGCGGCGGGTCCTGGTGGTAAATCACCCGGGCACGACTCCCACCCCAACTCCTATGCCTTTCCCTTCTATGCTGCCCCGATTCTCGTCCCGACCCTGATCCCGTTCTCCCTATGCCCGACCGCCTCTCTACCGAACAGAAGCCCCACCCGAAAAACCCGCAAAAAAATACTCTTTTCCGCCCCGCATGCATATAATCGTCGACCGCCCATATCTTGCCGATACTTATTCGCTTGACCGTCTCGAGCCGCGACCACGACCATGACCACACGATCCGCTCCGATGCGCTACTGCTCCTCACGACCAAAATTGTCTCGTCTCGTCCCCCCCGTTTCTGATGAACTTCACGCTGCTCATGTCTGCCCCGACCGCTATCTTACCCGTTTCCGCCAATTCGCGTCTTTAAATGGAACGCGCGCCCTAATCCCCTTGCTTACACTACTCCTCACTGTATAGACGCGGGCACCACCACCACGAGCAACAACCCCATCAGTCTTCCAAGCGATACACCAATCCACTCTGTTATACCCACAACAAACACTGTATTGCATCATCGTCCACGTAGACTGATAATTCGCATCATAGACACGATACGAGACAATCCTCCAGCATTTTTCCTTACTGCATTAGTAGAGCATCCGCACGCATTATCTTATACCCTTAGGTCCCTCTCGAGCGTTTTTCTTTTTCTTGTTACATATGAATCCTCTTTCTTGTCTTCTTGTTATCTTCTGTTTTTGTAGATGGGTGTACGTAGTAGCTGTTTGTTAATCGAGACGTTCCCCATGCAAGATTGTCGCAGTAGTCCCACAACCCACAATTGACAATTGTTCACACCAGCTCTATAATACAAACAAGGAGCCCAAGAAATGTTGTAAGACTCTGAGAGGCAGGACGTCCTTCGGGAAGGGTTCGAGAACACCTGGAGGCTCATGCACTCCTAGAGTTTGGCTAGGATCGTCACTGTAAAGAGGACGTGACTGAGAACTTGAAGAAAACACTCTCAAAGCACATTTCCACAAGACAAAAATACAAGAAGGTAGGCGCACGGCGCGAATTCAAGCCGCAGCCTTAGCATTAAATGTGAACGCCGGATTTTTCTCGTCCAGGAACGCCCAAGTAACGAGATTCTTCCACCCCTTCGCCTTCCAGTCATCCATTAAGGCCGGGAACGGCTCTACCACAGACAAGAGCGACGAATCGTGCGCGAGAACGACAAACACGTCCGCATTAGCGTCGAAGCTGCCCATCTTCTCAATGGAGGCGCGCGCGGTCGGCGGGTCCGCGTAGTAGGCGTTTTCCGCGACGTCAAGCAGGGGCGTCGTTCGCGCCGCGAGGTCGAATTCGCCCGCGGAATTCGAGGGACCGAAGTGCGTCGCGGAGACGGAACGGCGAGTGGCTGCAAGGAGCTCGCCCGGGCAAGGGAAGTGCTTGTGTAGTTTATCTGTGGGGCGGAATTGCCCTGGGTGGTGGCAAGCGTCTCCGCCGAGGAAGAGGAAGCTGGAGGGAGTGACCCGTGCGAGGGCGCAAATATGGCCGAGGGCGTGCTGCACCGAATATTAGGAATTTCACGTTGGAATTGTATACGGAACGTACGCCGGGCACATCAAGCAAGTAGAGGCTGCCGTCACCGAAGAAATCGTGCGCCTTGAGTCCGCCGAATTCGAGCGGAGAGTTGGCAAAGTTGACCGGCACGAGTTTCCGATCCCTGGGTAAAATCAGCTAACGGAAAAGCCTGCGGTAATAGACATACGCCAAATCAGTCTCGAGCAACGTGCTCGTCGGGTCAGTAGCGCAAGTGGCCCTCGCCATGTCTTGTCCGAAGACCAGATCTGTTGAGGACGGAAATTTCAACATGTCGCCTGGCCAATGTCAGCTTTTGCAATCACTACGGTACGGTCCACTCACCAGTATGATCGAAATGTGAATGGCTTGAGGACCGATGAGACGAGGTCCACAGCGAAGTAAAAACCGACCGACTCACCTCCAAATCACCGCGCTGATGCTCTTCAAAGTAACACCAGTATCGACGAGCTGCTCGACTATATCCCGTTCGACAGGCATGCTAAGGCCCAAACTCTTGAATGCATGCACGATAGCAGGGGCGGCATTCTCCAAGTCTTTCCGGGGTCCAAGATCAAACATCACGCGCTGCTTCGTCGCGATGTTTTCGATGAGGAACGCGAAAATGGGCGTCAATAGGTCCTCGTGGCCGGGAAGGACTGGGGTCAAGAACATCGATGCGGGGACTGCAACTGTGCCTTCGACGACATTGAATGCCTTTACGGTCACTGTGGATGACGAGACTGGGATGCCCAGGTCTTGGAACGACATGGAGATGGAATCAGAGATTGACAAAATCTCGATTTCGATTAAATACTCCTGGACTGACTGAGCGTTGTCATATCCCGAAAGTCAGCGAAGTTTTCATGTCCCGAAAGTTGGTGAAGTCCAGCTTTAGTCGGGCAGAACGAAGGCGACAAGTGATCAGGGGCTTTGGCCCACACATGTACTAGTGCGGTCGTAAGTAATCGTAAAGGCCTCTCGAGTCACTTGAAAAACCTTTGTGCACCAAAAACCCTGTGGGATAAGGAGAGGAAAAGCGACGGCCAGAGATAGATAGCCAGCCCAGGGCGCGTGCTGCCATATGCTCCTCCCCGCTAAGCGAATCGCAGCTCGTAATGTTGACGACAAATTCGCCCGAATATGCGGAAAGCTTAGTAAAGGGCTGAATAATCCAAGACCCCTATTGAATGCGAGTGATCTGCAGCGATATTTATTCAAGCATTGAACTGCATTGAAGCAAGTCCGTGCGAGACACAAACACATGTCTCCCAGCATCCTCCTCCTCGGCGCCACCGGCGCCAGCGGTCTCGCGTTTATCCAAGTCGCGCTCAGCCAGCCCACTCCGCCGAAGCTGACGCTCTATATTCGCCCTGGGTCGCGCGCCAAGCTGCCTGCGGGGATCGAGACACAGACGCGTGTCGTCGAAGGGCAGCTCACGGACGGAGACGCGTTGCGGGAGGCGATGGACGGCGTGGACACCGTCGTGAGCGTGCTGGGCGCGTACCCGTCGTTGAGCGGGTTCCTGTCTCGGAGCACCAGCACCGTACGTCCCGCCGCCCGCCTTGCCGATAACTCGTTCATGCCTAGCGCAGCCCATCGCCGACGCGTTCGAGGGCATCATCGCCGCGATGCGCGCCACGGGCGCGACGCGCATCTTCGCGCTCTCGACGCAGTCGTTTTCCCCCGACCCGGCCGAGACCCTGTCGCTCAAGGTCTGGGGATACGGGCTCATGCCGAAGATTCTCGTGCCGCAGGGGAACGCGGAGATGGTGGGGATCGGCGAGGCCGTCGCCGCCGCGAGCGACCTCGACTGGACTGTCTTCCGCGTCCCGCACCTGACCGACGGGGCGGCGGATCTGCCTGTTTTCGCGGGGCTGCTCGGGCCGGAGTACAAGGGGTCGTTGGCGCTGAGCAGGGCCAGTCTTGCCGCGTGGATTCTGAAGGAGATGGAGGAGCGGAAGTGGGTCAAAAACGCACCGGTTCTCGGTAATTATTAGCTTGAATTCGTCGATGAAGAGGGTGGAGTATTTTTATAGGCTTGTTTTCCCCGGAGTATGGTGTGGTGTGTTCGCCCGATTCGCAAAGTCAGGTCCGGCAGCTCAAAAGGCGTCTCCTCGCGTTGGCACATCTTCAGATCGTCAGCGTCACGATGACTTGCACAAATGGCACAAACATACAATCCTGATGAACCTATCGAAGATATATGTTGGCAGCGATTGTGTGCTGGCGTGATTTTCTGAAGATAGTCGTTCAAAAACACGCATCTGGAATCGCATCGAGCACCCACCAAATCACTTGTCCGTGAACATATATTCCAGGTGAAAATCTCAGTCGTCACCAACCGCTCTCTCATACACCACCAAATCCATCAGCGTATCCCGCCGCGTCGCTGCGAGGTATCCCGGTTGGAATTTATGGCAACATATCACCACACCGCTCTCGTACAACCTCGTCAGAATATGCCGCACGGTCCGCAAGGCCAGTTGCTTCGGCACGAGGTAAACGAACACATGGGTGACATGCTGGCGCGCCAGTTGGCCGGAGAGATCATCTCGATCCTCGTTGAAGTCGTACGTGAGCCACTGCACATGTTCGCCCGCATCCACCGCGTTGACGGTCGCGGTTTTGATCAGCCCGGCGTTGTAGTCGATGCCGACACCGTGGACAGCCGTTGTGCTCGTGGTGTGGGTTATTCTGTTGATGTGCGCCAGGAAACCGATGAGGAATTCTCCATCGCCGCACCCAAGGTCGCAGAGGACAGACAGGGCTTCAGACGGCGTTTTCTCTGCGGGAAGGACATCGAGCCGCATGAGCGCCGCTGCTGCTCGCATGGTGCCTGGTCCGGTCTCGATATAGGGTGCAAGTATCCCTGAATAGCCTGAAGGAATGTAGTCCAGGTCGTGGAAGGCGAACGTTGGGGTCTCCCATTCGTCGTGCATGGATGGCCAAGAGCTGCCTTTTCAGACTGTCAGGCAACCGTCGGCCATCGCCGCTTGCCATCAACTCCGAGCCTCTCCAATTGCAGACTCTCCGAGTCTTCTCCGAGTCATCAGGTCCGAGTCGGCTCTCCGTAAGGCCTCTGACTCTCATGTCATTTATCCGCTCGGTTTATGGATAAGGGAGGGATCCGAGGCCGACGAGTCTCATTTAAACGACTGGCAAAGCAAAATCCCTGAGGATTCACCTGCAATGGACGATGTGAAGCCTATAGTCTTCTACGACATAGCGTCTGCCGCCGGGCCCCCTTTCGTCCCCTTCTCGCTCAATCCCTTGAAAACACGGCAAGCCTAAACGCCATGCCTCCGACTGAGGCGCTGAATCATTCGATAGATTTACCTTGAACTTCAAACGCGTGGGTCCAACTCCCCGACGTCGCATCAGTCCGCCAAAAAATCGGCATCGCGCCAGTACGAACTTTCAGTGATGGTAGCGCGTTTTACACGCTGCCCATCATCGAGGATCCCTCCACCGGCCAAGTTATCGGAGACTCGTTCGAGATCGCACTCTATCTCGACAAGACTTACCCCGACGTCCCTTCACTCTTCCCTCCCTCGACTATACCCCTTCAGGAGGCATTCAACACACAGGCTGATGCCACCTTCGGTCCATTCGTCATCCTTTTGTGGCATGGCATTCCACTCAATCCACAGACCGCAGAGATCTCCAAGGCTGACTTTGCGTGGAGGACCGGGAAAAAGAGCTGGGACGAACTTACATTGGAGGGCGAAGAAAGGGCGCGTACCTTCGTCAAGCTTCGAGCCACGCTCGGAGAGCTGGCCAAGTTATTTAGGCGCATCAGCGATGGTCCTTTTATGAACGGGGAAACTCCGAGCGGATTTCATCCTCGGGGCTTGGTTGCTGTTCATGAACGTGGCGCTGCCAGCGAACGAGTGGGAGGCCATTCAGCTGTGGCATGATGGCCTGTGGAGGAAGCTCCACCGAGCGCTGGAACAGTACGCTCGAGTCTAATAGGGAAAGTTGGTTGCCGAATTCAAAATTGAAGTTGACTTCGCACTGGAGGAAGAGGGGGAGGAGGGGTGTATTATGTGCTTGACTCAGGACTTCCGAATGTGGGAGGAAGGTTCATTTCAAGTACGGCCATGTGACATACCTTCAATCTCTTATTCTCACTGTCAACATTTTTGCGTTTATGCCCATGGGCCGCCGAATCTCCGCGAAACGCGCCTCGTCTCTTACTGGCCCCAATTATTGCAGAATCCTCAAATATCGCTGCATCCTCCGCTTGTTGTGATGCGGCGGCACACCTAAATATACCTCTCCATACGCCGTGCTTCCCGCGTGTATGGCTTGAAGGTATTTACTTAGTCTTCTACGACATAGCGTCTGCTCCCCCTGTCGTTACCTATGCGCCCAATCCCTGGAAAACACGGTAAGCCTAAATCCTAGACCTCCGAATGCGGCGCTGACTTGTTATCGTTCACGATAGGTATGCCTTGAACTTCAAGGGCGTGCATTATCAAACGGAATGGGTCCAACTCCCCGACGTCCCCTCCGTCCGCCAAAGAATCGGCGTCGCGCCAGTGCGAACTCACCAGGATGGCAGCTCGTTTTACACTCTGCCGATCATCAAGGATCCCTCTACCGGCCAAGTTGTCGGAGACTCGTTCGAGATCGCAGTGTATCTCGACAAGACCTACCCCAACGCCCCTTCGCTTTTCCCTCCGTCGACCATACCTCTTCAGCAGGCATTCAACGTGCATGTTGATGCCGCCTTCGGCCCATTCGTCATCCTTTTCGTCCAGAGCATGCCTTTAAATCCAGACAACGCAGAGATCACCAAGGCTACTTTTTGTGAGAGAGCCGGAAAAGAAAAATGGGAGGGCAAGGAAAGGGCACGTACCTTCATCAAATTTGAAGCGGCGCTCGGAGAGTTGGCCAAGTTGTATAGGCACACCGATGGGCCTTTTATGAACGGCGGTACACCGGTGTACGCGGATATCATCTTCGGGGGTTGGCTGGCGTTCATGAACGCGACACTGCCAGCGAAGGAATGGGAGGACGTTCAAAAGTGGCACGATGGCCTGTGGGGAAAGCTCCACCGGGCGCTGGGAAAATACGCTGAAATTAAGTAGTCTGTGATTTTAGGTTACTGTATGACGCTTATGATCCCAAAACGAGCGACACATTATGAAGCTCTCCATCAAAGCCTTCCGCCCGAATGAAATGCGAGGGTGCCGCGAACGACATGTTCGCGAGTTTCATGTATTCACCCCAAATATCGAGATTAGTCGTCCACCAGTACACCGCCCCGTCGATCGTGGCGTACGTGTACTCGCGGGTCGCGCGAATTTCGACTGTGGTGTACACGTCCGCAGGCAGCGTATAGTTCAGGGGATAGCGTATCCCGGTCGTGGGATCCTCGAACGCCAGCGACTGCGCGTGCAAGGTCGAATCCGTGCCCGCAAATATGACGCCGCCGTCGAATGGTACGAGCATCGACGTCCCGTTGAGTAATGGGACGCCAATTCCGGTCGCATTAGATGGCTTTACGGTGAATGTCAGCGTGTACGGTGGCCCGACTGAGTCGAATGCGGTCATATGAGGTTCGGCGACAGTCGGATATTGGAATATGATGTTGTTGGGTTGGGCCGGCACCGCGCGGTTCAAATTCTGGCCTGGGGCAGCGGCGTTGAGAGTCTCGTAAATGGAATTAAACTGGTCTTGAGTAAGCGCTGTGTTGCGCACTCCTGAGCCCGCCCACACTTTCTCCGCGAAGACGGCGATACTACGCGCCAGCTGGTAATAAATCTCAAGCGGAGTGGTAGCATTGTTGCCTGGACTATTAATTAGCAAACAAAAATAAGCGTGCAGAGTCGAGAAGCATACCCCAATCATTCCAGATGGGAAATATCGCCCCACGCAGGAGGGGGTTTTCCGGAGTGGTATTGTTGGATGGATCATTCTGCGTAAAGATATTCGGTGCCCATCCTCCACCGTCCGGAGCTCCACCCCACATCAGCGACTGATCCAATTCCACAGGGAATTGACCTGCGTCGGACGTTTTGCCATCGAGATACAAAAACTCTTGTTCCGAGTTGATCACCCGGTATCCACGCTGCATGAGCTGGACAGGGATAGAATCGCCGGGAAAGTCCCAATGCTGGATGGTAACATTCGTAAATATGGATAACGTGTCGCTGGGTTCATTTGTTCCCCAAACACGGATGGATTTCCCACTCTTCCCGAAGATGTAAGCAGCCATCTCATTTACGAAAGAGATGTAGTCATCCGCGAGGGACGAATCGTATTCGTCCGCCCCAATGGAGACCTCCGAGGCGGTGAACCAAGGGAGGATTTCGTCCCAGATGGCCTTGATCGTAGGGATCGTATCGGGGTGCGACAGGTTCAAGTGCTCCGGGTCGTTTTCGAGGATCAACTCTGGCTTCCACTTGGCAATCGCGAGAGAGTGGCCGGGGGTATCTACTTCTGGAACGATGGTTACCCCATGTGCGGAGCATGTCGACTGAAGGGCGGTGAAGTCTTCCCTCGACCAGGTTTCATTGGGAAGCAAAATGATATCCGCGATGGGAGAGCCGGCGGATGGCTGAAAGCGGAACGCCGAGTAAAGTTGCCGCCAGTCTGGTCCAAATATAATGTTCTGGTCCCAGAGATTATCACTAGAGTGCAAGTGCAGGCTCTCAATTTTGAAGAACGAAGCATATATGCACATATCAGCTAGCAGGGAAGGTTTGGTAAACCCGCAGTGAATACGAGCACCTGCGTACGCACCCAGAAAAGAAGGCTTGAACCAATGCCGGGCAGCATCAATCATGAATCCTCGTACCTCCCAGCCGGGAGTATCGGAACCCGAACCTGCGGCTATGGAGATCGTACCGCCGGAGCCTGATCCCGCAGTAATCATTGCCGCTTGCTGCAACAACGTCCTCGTCCCTGGAATGGAGAATTTTAAAATGGAATGTGAAGTGAAAAGACCTCGGCTCACCCCACCACGCCCCAATCGCGCCGCTTCCTTTGATTATATAGGCCTGGCTGCTGATGGAGAAATCGTAACCCTCGCCTGTGGCCACACCGTTAAAATAAGTGTGGTTGGCGGCCCCGAGCGTCATGAAGATGGTCGTCCTGGTGGGATCCGAATCTTTAATGCTCCCAGTCATGACTTCGGAAATAGAAGTAAATCCAGTTAGTGAAATCAAGTCGTCCCGAAAGGTCTGAGCATAGCTGAGAAGCGATGGCGAACCCGAGGTTTGGAACGCGGAGTCTACAACAATTTGTGTAGAGGAAGAAAGGACGAAACTCGGCCCGTCAAAGCCGACGAAAGATGCTACAGAGGGGATTTGGAGTTGGAGGGCGGTGGCACGAAGTAAAGCAATAGAGGTCACCGCTAGGAAAAGAGGGACCATAAAGGTATTCCTGGTCATTTGCCGTGGATGAACAGCTAGGGAAAGCAAGATAAGGAGCAGAAGCCACCGAGCTTAAGTAGAGATCATCGAACTTCGAAGAACACAACTCTGACATGTGGCCACAGGGAGGCAACACAAACCGTGCGGGACACCGGCAAGCTCCACGAAGCATGTATAAAAAAAGAGTTGGGTTCACAAGGCCGTGCACTGAGCGAGGGCCAAGGGCCGAGGGCCACCAGTAGAGACGTTATCAAAATCGGCGAGCTCTGTGGGAACCCGGAAAGATGTCAATCAGTGGCGGTGCACGTGAAAATCTTGTTGTCTCTCTCGCTGTACAGCTCATCCAAGTTCCTTTCATCCTGCATCGATCGCAAAATAAATGGGGGAGACCTAGATGAAACGGAAATACATCTTTACGCTAAGTCAGCATCAACTGGGACACGAACTTCCATGAGCCGCGCCTCAACGAGGCCATGCTCTCGCTCGAAGCCTTCTTCAAGCGAACGAACCCCAAGACGTTTTTCTTCGAGAATCATTTGGTTATACGCGGGGTGCAGATGGCCCGCCAGGTCTTCCACTATTTCGACATACATACCAGTTCACGAGCTGGACGCCCGATGGAGTCGATGTGGATGGACGAGGCGTGGGCCCAGGTCGATGGCTTCGGGGACACCCTGTTGCAAAGGATAGGCCACATTCAACCGGGTTATGCAGGGTGCGTTGCCAGTGAGCAGATGGAGAACGTACCTGGGAAAGTCGTTTGATCGTCAAAGAGTTCTCTGAACCCAACTGAAGCACTCGACGTTCCGTGGTATGAAATTGTATGCAAATGTCCAAATGTATGTACTTACGTACGCATGCTAGATTAGGGATAGATATATGCCGGCCTATTGTAAGTTAGCGAGAGTCCAAACGCCCAGGAGCCCCAGCACGCCCCACGAAGGCCCCGCGCGCCCCGCCCCGCTGGCCCCGCTGGCCCCGCCCACGGACGACGATGTGGTCGTATTGACCGTCGACACCGCCGCGAGCGCCACCCCTATGAGCCCCGCCTGCCGATACTCGTCCACCGCGGCCGTCCCATTCGCCGCGACGCTGTACAGGTCAAACGACATCGTCAGCCCAAAGTCGTCCGTCGCCGTACCCGTGTAAAAGTTGTACCCCGCGACGGCCGGGATGCTGGTGTTCAGTGCGAGGTCGTACGTCGCGTTCACCGCGATGTAGTTCGCCGTCGCGCGCCCGAAGCAGTCCATGTACACCCGCGAGGGCGTACTCGTGTTCTTGACCTGCGCGCGGGTCAGTCGGTGGGTTCAGCGAGCACACTGGGTAAACCTACCGCCGCGGTAACAAGCGTGCCGCTCTGGCCGGTGAGCACCGACTTGGCCGTGCTCAGGCGCGGGACCCAGAGGACGTCGTCCTGGTCCACGACGTAATCGCCCCCGCCGTTGTCTGCGACGAGCGTCGTCCCGTTGCCGTAGTCGACCACGAACCAGAACTTGGCGACGCTCTGGCTCGCGTCGATGGGCACGACGAACTGGTACTTCTTGAGCGTCACGTTCATGGCGTTGGACGTCGGCGAGGCCACCGTCGACGAGCTACCGGGCGCGGCGAACCGCTTGAGCCCCGACGTGCAGTTGGCTGCGTCCCCGTAGCGGTCGCACCAGTACATCTTGACTGTAGTGCTCGTGCTAGATTGGATGATCTGCAGAATGATACCATAAATTTCGGCTTTTTTTCGCGGAACGACGGGACTTACGCGGACAGAGGCCTGGAATTGCATCTGCGTGGTGCCGACGGTAAGCTGCACCGCCGAAACCTTGACGGGGAGAAGCGCGATTTCGTCCGTGAGGGTCACCGACGAAGGCACAGTGTTCAGCATCTTGTCGAATATCGTAACGCAAGTCGACGAAAAGGAGTCTGCTGTAGACATGCTATTCGAAGGCGTAAATCACATGGCGGCGGACAGCAGAAAGAGATGCTCGCCTTTGCATGGTGACGTTGTTGTCTGCGCCGAAAACACGACGGTCGGAGGCCATTGTTTGGTTCAGTACGATCAATGGATCCTTCGTGGTGCCGTCGAGGTACTGCGTGATGCTGGGGGCAATTTAGCATGGTCAGAAAAGAATCGAAACGGACAAACATATTGTGGTCGAATTGCTGGGTGTCGTCAAACAAATCCACAACGCTGTCGCTCGGGTTCGAGCCTGCAGAGACGATAGTGGGGAAATCGGGGTATCTCACACCGCCGAGCGTGTGTCCGCAGGCAACGAGCTGGATCATCTCGGAGACGTTGAAGCCTTGCTTTGCGAAATTGTCGGTGAGTGACTGCAGGCTGTCCCCAGGATCCGGTACGCCGGTAGGGCCAGCGGCCTCTGCATCGATTCTCCCGCCCCGCAGAGGGATGACCGGGCCAGAGCAAGTTGCGACGGCCCACACCGTCGCAATAGCAATGAGATCGGCACCTACGCTGGCTCAGCTCAAATAAAATTGAGATGCGGGGACTGCGCACGGGTAACATATTTATTGGGAAACGCCTGAAAATCGCTGAGCGAGTTGGTCATGCCTGCGCCGACGTTCTGCGAACAAGATGTAAATGAACAAGCACGGACCGAGGAGGCAAGTCCCACACCTCTGTTCTGTTCGTCTCGAAGAATATGGAGCCATCCAAGCCGCCCGTTCCGTCAGAGGCATTATGGGTAGCTACGTCGTGATACACCTTGAACAGAGTGAGTCTCCCGGAACGGATATTCATGCAGGAGACGCTTACCAGTCGTACCCACTCTGCAGCGACTGTCGTGTTGGTTCCGCCCCGCATCTTGCAGGGCTGTACGAGTTCTGCCATGCTCGAACCGTCTGGCCGCGTGCCTTCGTAGAGAAATTCCTCCAACGCATCGTATTGCAACGATGGCCACTGGTAATCAGCCCCCCGCACCGAGGCTGCCCATAGCAGGAAGCAGGAAACGAGGGAGAGAGGGAGATTGAGCATGAATAACGAGCGTGGTTGGCGGAGCGATAGATATACAGAGAGGAGCAAAGCAGGAAATTCAATGGGTAAACTGTCACACGGAGCTAAATTTAGGGCGCGACCGCGGCAAAAATACGCCGTTGGTCCAAAAGCCCAGACGCGCAGTCCAGCCTTGGTAGCAGGGATAAGGAGTCCAGTAGAGCAAGCTTAATTGTTCGTGAATGCGTCGAAAAAAAAATAGAGATGCAGCCAAAATCAAGCAGCAACTAACTGAAGTCGCGTTGAACTCCGAAGTCTCCGACTCGCTCGCGTTCTTAGCTCAGGATTCTATATTAGTGCATTTCAACGTCCGCTGCCCGACAAGGATCTACAGCTCCATCTTATCCTCCTTCTCCCACCCAGGATTTTTTTGCAGGATCACGAAGCCCTCGAGGACATGGCTGAACGGAATGAACTCCTCCGTCGCCAGCTCCGCGCGCTCCGTCGTCGCGAGCCGCACCGGCGTCTGGTGCGTCTGGAACCCGGAGATCGTGCGCGGCTTCCCGGCCTGCCCCACGACGTCGAGGGCCTAGCGGAATGTGAGTACGCGAGCGGGAAGAAGGAGACCAATAAGCTTACCTGGCCCACGCGCACGGTAACGGGCATGCTGTTCAGCTCCTCGTCGACCGTGATCAGGAAGCGGGGGTACATGGCGGTGACGAGGAAGTACATCATCCAGTGGTACTTGTCCAGGACGACTACCAATTAAAATTAGCGGCACGAACACGGGGACGACGGCGGGGAATGCGGCACTCACAGTGCTTCGCGTCGGTGAACGCCGTCAGCGTTGCCAATAACCCCGCGATGGCGGGCCGACTCATGATGCTCCGGTCAGAGAAGAAGGGGTTCAGCCCGATGGTGCCCTTGCCCATGTGGACCAGCCCTTGCGCAATCCGCACCATGAACAGGCAGTCGGGCTCCTTGTAGTAGTACCCGGCAAGCTGTCGCAACATCTGCGCGAGCCGCGCGTTGTTGGTCCCAGCGCCAACGAGCCCCATCGCGAAGATCGCGTTGAGCGCGACTTGGAGGTCGTTGTCGTGGCTGTACTTCGACAGCGTGTCGAGGATGGGGAGTTGGGGATTCGAGACGCTGACGAGGCCGATAGCGAGGGGTACGGATTTCCGGATGACGGGTTCACCGTAGTGCATCTGGAAGGAATATTAATTAAATGAGGAAGTCGTACTGTTGGACAGACTTACCAAGTGGTGGAACTGTCGTAAAGACATCTCCGCCCCGATATCCTCGCCCATCGAAATCAGCGCTACGGCGAGAACAGCGAACGACTGGTAGGTGTCGTCCTGCTTGACCTCCGGCTTAGCCTCCTCCTTGGCTCCGTCCGCGGGCTCCTCCTTCTTTTCCTCCTTCTTCTCGTCCTTGTCGCCCTCTTTATCCTTCACGACGATATGGTCATCGCAATGGTGGAGCATCGCCTGCACCTTGAGCACATTCCCCGTCCCAGCGAACGCGCACGCCTCCACAACGATTTGCGCGGTCTTCGAGATCGGGTGCTCGATGGCCTTGAGCGTCTCGATGGTCGTGTCCGACGCGTCTTGCAAACCTAGCGAAAACGACATGAGCGACAGCCAGTAACACACACCGCACCAACTCACCGAGGTACAAAAGCCCCAAGCCCAGCGCCATGAACCGCGCCCACTTCTCATCGAGCCCCGTATCCCCCCGCTCCGCCTTCTCCATGAGCGTCTGCAGGATCGTCCCCGTGATCTCGCCATTCTCGCTCCCAACGAAGATGAAACCCAGCGCGAGCGTCGCAAGACTCGCAATCTCCATCGTCACGCCGTCGTCGGAGATGTGCGGGATGATGAGCTGCAGGAGGTCCTCACGGTGCGAGCCCGCGTACGCCAGGCCTAGGCCCATGATCGCGCCGGTCTTGAGCGGCACGGACTTGTTGTCGACGTACTCGCCGATGAGGCCCTTCGCCACGTCCGCCTCGGTGCGCACGCCGCTGTTGAGGATGCCCGTGGCGAGCAGGGCGCCAGCCTTGATGTACTCTTCGGCCGAGTAGGTGTACTTGTCGACGTGGCTCAGCCCAAGGTCCGTGTCCCACAAAAGACTCAGCCCGAGGGACGCGGTGGCGCTCATCATGCCTGGGCACAAAGGTTAGGACATGCAAAGACTATGATGAGAGTAAACGAACCGTGCTCCTTGTTCTTGTAGACCCAGCTGTTGCCCTCCTCGGCTTCTACCATCAGCTTGTCGTTGCCGAACCCAGCATTCACGAACGCGTTCACGAAGGTCCCCGCTAGATTTCCACGTGCGGAGTCTACGTTCGCTAAAGCATTTGGTCCTGTCCAAACCTTAGCAACGCATGTGAGGATAGGGAAGATACGACGACATACGGGTGTTCTCAAGATGTGTCTTGTACACGTCCTCAAGGCTCTTGGGGTCAGTGACGCCGAGTTCCTTGCCAAAGTCACGGAAATGCCCACTCATCCGGGTGTTGCTGAGGGCCTCCCGGAGGTCCTCGGGGAATTCATCCTCGATGTCGATCTCCTGGTCAGGATTGTCGGACGGAGCACGCAGCCACTCGATAGGTATCTGAGCGCGCGCAAGAAGGAATGCTAATTGCCGCTTCATTAGTCTGTTGGCCGGTTAGTGCAGTCCGAATAAGAATTGGTTACAAACGTACGGATTTCCGGGTGCATTAAAGTCTTCTCGGATGAGATCGGGGTCCCCGAGCCTTATTGCGAGGGCCAGGGCTTCGGGAAATTTGTGGTGTTGCACATATATCGTGTGCGCTGTCCGCAGGAAGGAAATGTCGTCCGGGGGTGGCAGAAGGTTCACGCAGCTATCTCACGCGTCAGCGATGAGAGAAAGTGCACAAAGGCTAACACTTGCCGTATCATATATTGGCATACGCGGCTATACGTATTGTCGTCCACCAGCTGCGCAATTTCATCGACAATCTCGAGCTCTTCCAGCAGATCGACCGCGTCCGGCTCCGCGTTGTGCCCAATTAAGAACACCGCGCATTCCTTGGCGAGAGCCCGCAGATCCTCGAGGGTGCCGATGAGCTTGACTTCTGTGGGGGCCTCTTCCTTGCCCGCTTCCGGGGCTGGAGTTGGCTGGTCCTCTTGCTCCCGGAACGTGTATTCTTCGCCGAGCTCTGCAGCAAGGTGGCGGACGTACTCGTGTCCCCAGGTTCCGGGGTCGGCGAGCGGAGACCCAGCTGGCCGGAGAGACGCGGATAAAAGACGGTAGCGGAGAGTTCCACGGGGTTGCGTGTCCGAGTAGGTCATGGCGAGTACCGAGAGAATGTCCGCGAAGAGAGACTGGGCGTCGCGCGTCAGACCACGGATAGGCGCACGAGAAAGCAACGCACCTTGTCCTCGGAAGCAGGCCACGTCTCATAAAGAACTTGGAGATCAGGATAAATCGGCCGTAGGAATTTCAGTGGTTTTGGAACTGAAGTCATGGACGACGTGGAGCTTCTTATGAGGGTGCGGAGGGTCTCGAGAGCAGGCCGGTAGAGTTCCGTGTTCGATTCCTGTAGACCAGCATTAACTGAAAGAAAGTGACGATGCACACGCGTATGTACCTTGAGGCGCTCTGCGAGCATCTCGAGCTCATTTCTGAGCTGCAGATCCTCTTCAGACTAACATTCTTCTGATTAGTTTTCCGTCGTCGAAAAGAGAATTGAGCGCACGAGTTCCTCGCCCTCGCCCTCCTTCACATCCTTGCCATCCTGTTTTTTCTCCTTGCTGTCCTTGGTTAGCTTGGACGAGCCCTCCTCCTTGTCCTTTTCTTTCTCGTCCTTCTTCTTTGGGTCCTCGGAGGTGACCTGGATGGAAAAATCGGTGGGTTCAGGCATAGCGGAGAAATGGAAACAACGCGACGCGCGTTCCTCGTCGTTTTTCGCACGCTGTCAAAGTCACCCTCTGGCTCGAACTGTCACCTAACTCAACTTCAACTTTGAACTGACGCGCGTTACTCGTGCTGAATGCTCTGGATCTGTACTTGAAAAGCTCGTGAAATATTGACCTCTCGAATTACAGTTCCGTACTAGTAACGCGAGAACTTTTTCTCTCTGCATATCATTGAAGTACAACACACGAGGTACGAGTGAGAATTGTTGTAGCGTCTGTTTAGAAGAGACTATCATTGAAGAGGAACCGGTTGCCCGGGCCTCATTTTGGGTTTCAGGCTTCAGGCTCTGGATTTTCAAGAAAAAATAGCACTGGATTATTAAATGTTATTAACGTCAAAATCTTGGAGGTCCAGCTTATTTTCTGCTTCATAAGGCTTATTCAGCCGTAGAAATCCTTACTCAGCGCGCCGAGGAGTCCGTCGCGGCTGATGCGGCGAGCTAGGCCGAGGAATAAAAACCTCAACATCATAGACATGTTCAACATCCATAGCCATGTCATTCCAGGACCTAGGAATTCCAGCCTCATCATCCACAGTCACCGTAAAGGTGTTCGATCTCATCGACAACCCCAGCAAAGTCGTCGCCTCCGCCGCAGCGTTCTTGACGCCCGTCCTTCCCGGCCATGAGAACCTCACCTGCACCGTATTCGCGTTCCTCGTCGAAAATACCACGACGGGGCAGCGGGTGATGTTTGATCTCGGTCCGCGGAAAGATCTCGAAAATTCTGTCCCGTATGTTGCGGAGGCGGTCAAGGCTGGGCAGATGGTCATGCCCGTGAGCAAAGACATCGTCGAGCAGCTCGCCGAGGCGGGCATTGAGGCGGAAAGCATCAGCACCGTCATTTGGAGGTAAGTCTTTGGCTGAATCCTAGCGACAACGGCATTACTGAATTCATTTCTCTCCAGCCACTCCCACGTCGATCATACCGGTACAATAAAAGACTACCGAATAATCGCGCACGCTGACCTTTTTGATCAGGCGACATGTCGAAATTTCCCGCCTCGACGGACCTTGCCGTCGGAAAGGATACTGTGATGGATACTAATGACGCAAACCCCCAGAGTAGCGTACTTGCGAGCGACGTGGCGTACGTCGTTCAACTCCTGTACAACATCTAAAATTGACCTCTCAATATGTGCAGCGGCCGGAAGCTCGTACGCCTCGAATCCGAGACTAATTCCTTCCTGGAGATCGGCGGTTTCAAGGCGCACGACTTCTTCGGTGACGGAAGCTTCTACACACTCGAAGTTCCCGGAGTACGCACGCGCCTCTTCCCAACGGAAATCGAATCTAACCTATTTTTTTCAACAGCACCAAGCGGGCCACGTCTGCGGACTTGCGCGCGTAACTCCCACCAACTTTCTCTTCCTCGGCGCAGACGCTTGCCACCACGCCGGCGTCCTCCGCACCACCTCGAAACTGCACCGGCACTTTCCCTGCCCGGGCGAGCTCCTCGCCGCCACCCGCCGCTCCGTCTCCGCGACGCACTTCCCCCCCTCCAACCTCGTAGGTGAATTTGACCTCGCATCGCGTACGACACCCCTACTCGACATCGCCGAGAACGGCTACTTTGAGGATCCGAGTAGGGCACGCGCCTCGATCCAGAAAATGGGCGACTTTGACGCGAACGCAGATGTATTCGTCGTGCTCGCGCACGATGAATCGCTGGGGGCTATTATTGGGCCGTGCCCTGTTTCGCTTGACCAGTGGAAAGCCAACGGATGGAAGGAAAAGGCTACCTGGGCTTTCGTCGACGAGAAAAACCCGGCTTTCAGGTTCAACGCTTTGGATGGTCACAACTGAAATTATCTCGACTATTTAATTGGTCCGCAGTAGTATTCAAATCAATTTATTTATATCGTAATATATGAAATAGCATATTCCCCACCTTCACGAGTCTCGGTCAGTCAACCATTGAACCAATGTTCAACAATGAGATCACGTGCCATGTTGAACTTCTGGTTCAATATTTCAGCATTCCACTATTCCAGTATTGGTCCTGCGGATTCGAAGCTTGTTCCCAGTACTATTGTTTCATCTAATAAAAATTCTAAAACATCAACTTGGTACGACTGCGTCCGACCAAGTGCAAACCCAGTT
Organism: Mycena rosella; assembly: GCA_029378255.1. Lineage (NCBI taxonomy): Eukaryota > Fungi > Basidiomycota > Agaricomycetes > Agaricales > Mycenaceae > Mycena > Mycena rosella. The sequence continues at coordinate 462,280 of JARKIE010000038.1, read as the reverse complement.
AAACCTACTAGTATCACATGTAAGAGCCCGTTCGGATGCCACAATGAATTGTTGATTATCCGATTGTGCTGCCTTTGACGGTAATCTTATTGTGCATCCAATTGTCCGGGCAAGTCCGGTCACATCAGTCACTGGCGGCCCTGACAACGCCTCCAAGAGCCTCCGCTCATCGTCACCATCGCCGGCAGTGATGAGAGCACTGAAGATTGACCACTCAGACAGAGATTTTTGTGGCAAGGTGTACTCAGAGACTTTAATATTGTTCAGCACAAAAGACGGATGTTCTAAGTGTTGCTACTGGACAGGAAAGAGGAAGGCGGGTCTGGGCGGGGCACGGCGGGAATGGGCGGGTCTGGGCGGGAGACGATGCCAAGGATATTTGATGGATGTCTGTGCGACAGCGGGATACCGCCGGTCGTTCGAGAGTGACAATTCGATCAACAATCAGATTACTACATATGGTACGACAATTCGCAATCACAATTCCTTGTGGCATCCGAACGGACTCTAAGCTTCAACCAAAGTTCAATTACAGCGCTGTGCTAAGTAGTTGTGTCCGGAGAATCTGCGCAGTCAATCCACTTGTAGGTACAGTATTGTTAATCTAATGGGCGAATAAATTACGCGGCCCTATGCTATTGGCGTAAGCAGCTGCGAGCAGCGAAAGCTTTACCTGATCACGTGGTCGGTTGAACTTGTGATTGAAAAACCGATATTTTGATGGAGACGGCCAAAATGACGCCCTCCACGAAAGAGTCAGTATGGATTCTCGAACATAACAGAACAAATTTTAATGTGTCCTATGGGTTATTTCTACCATTCCAAAGTGTTACTTCCGCAATCAGCAGCCCCTCCGGATCTTACATCCCCTTGTGCCCCTGCAATTTCAATCTGCGTGGCAGCATTCAAGCCCAGAGCTTCCGATTGCGCCTGCCGGACCAGCCATTTCTCAGTACCGAGTATAGCATCGATATCGTCTTTCGGGGGAAGCAGCAACTGGATCTCGTTCGCGTTGTCCGGGTTCTCCCGAGCCTCAAACGTGAGGATTTGGTAGTCTGCATCATTCAGACACACTCCTTCGGTGAGAGTGTACTGTCGCTTGTGGAGCGGACATGCTACATACTGCGTTGATTCCACATAAATCACCCGCGAGAAAACTAGGAAGGTTGGGATACGCACGGGAACTCCTTTGGAAGATTCGCCGATGATTCCATGATCGAGAACGAATGCTCTGAGAGAAGTGTCAGAATTTTCCGAGTACGAGAACGGCCTAGATCCCTCACCGGCGATGGGGGCACCTGTTGGGCGTGTCAGTTTGTTGCAAAACAGTAATATAATACTCACATCTGCTGAGTCGCAAAATAGCCGCGCTGGGGAACATGAAATACAGCGAGTTGTGTTTCCCCATATTTCACGGCAACACTTGTGGTTCCGATGTCCGTCGGCATCATATCGGCCTTCGAAACCATGGTCAACCACAGCCAGTCCGCCTTGGGTGTCACCAGCCGATCTTGAGTCAACTTCGATGGAGGATATGCTTTAGCCCAATCCGCCGGCCGTTGCTGGCCCCGCTCCGTGATCATTTCTGACTGGGGGCGCCGTTCCTCCGTATTGACGAAAGAACGGAACTGTTTCCTCATAACGGGATCTGGAATTTCGTATTAACATAGCTGGAAAGCTATATGAGGTGTGCGCACCTTTCACAACTTGAGCCCATTCGTCCTGGTACGTATTGATGAGATTGTCCATAAAGGCATCGAGTTCCGAGCAAATTCCAAGCTCGTCCTGAAGTATTACTCGACGCAGTTTCTGGAGGAAATGAAGAGCAATTTTTTGGGTCAGAACAATGAAGAACCCACCTCAATTCCACCCTCCATGTTTTCAATCCAGCGTGCTGTCCGCTGCAACCGATCCGCGGTCATGATATAATATGCCAGGTACCGGTCAATAATTCGAACGACTTTGGTTGGTGGCACATCTTTCGCAAACAGTTCGGCGTGGCGCTAACCAATTGAGAACTAAAGTACAACGCGGGAGAGTGTAAAATTCTTACAGGAGTCACACCACCATTTCCACCGACAAAAACTGTGCAAGAAGTACAACAGATCAGCTGAGAGGGCGGTTGCGGGGAATCACGCACTGTTCCATCCTTTGTCTGTCGCAATCACACCGAAATCTTTGCTTTGCGCTTCGGCGCACTCTCTGACGCAGCCCGAAACCCCGCCTTTGAACTTGTGAGGGCTTCGAACACCTCGGTACCTGTTCTCAAGTTGGACTGCGAGACCAACAGAATCGCCGATCCCGTAGCGGCACCCTATAAAAATGTGAAAGTCTGGAGGAACAAAGAGGGCGACTGCATGGCTTACAGGTGGTTCCAACGCATGATTTGACAGTCCGGAGACTCTTTCCGTACGCATGTCCGCTTTCGAACCCAGCATTATTGAGTTCTTCCCAAATATCGGGCAGGTCGTCCTTGCGAGCGCCGAACATATCGATTCGCTGAGCACCCGTAATCTTCGTTGGCATATTCAGGAACGAATCAAAAATTTAAAACAGAGAAAGTCAACTTTGCTTACCTTCGTATACAAACCGTACTTCTTCGCCACCTGGCCAATGGCGATAAGACCCTCTGGAGTTATCTCACCAGCAGCAATACGGGGGATAACCGAAAAGGTGCCGTTACGCTGAATGTTGCCTAGAAATCGGTCATTGGTGTCTTGGTTTTGATGATGCGCCGGGGACATGATATGCTCGTTGTATCTGGGAATATCGAATTAGCAGGGAGGACCAGTGATATAAATTAATTTGTACAAGCTCGACAAAATGCTCCCAATGGCCGGCTTACAGATCTCACAGCCAAGGGAATTTTTGATGACTCCCGAGGCGTTCATGATCTCTGCGAAGTCTCGAAGCTTTTTGACTCGAACCACGGCAAAAAGATCGGCACGAGACATAGCGAAATGAGGGCAAAGATTGTTGTTGAGTTTGTGACCAGCCTTTTTCATCTCGGCGTTGAAAATACTGGTGACCTGAACATATTGAGTTGAACAGGCTGAAATCACAGGATCAGTTGCAATGTTGCTTACCAACGGCATGCATCCACCGCAACCCGTCCCAGCCTTTGTCCTGGCTTTAAGGTCGGCAATTGTTGTACATCCCTCCTCCTTGACGCATTTCACGATCCTGCCCTTCTCGACATTCTGATGGAGATTTTGAGCGAACGATGCAAATATGTTCAGAAACACAAACATGACAGCTGCAAACTTGAGCGTCGTCGTCAAGGTCGTCGCCATCCCCTGAACCTTCTTTTTTGGCACCAATAATGAGATCAGAAGGAGGAGTCTCGAGGGCTTTCTAATTCCGGAATATCAGTTCAAGTCATCTCCACGAAAGAGAAGAATAGATAGATACCTTCTTCTTGACAATCGCGACAAGTTTGACATAGTCTGCAACGTCGCCAATCATCTGGCCTCCAAGAAGGTATCTACCATCGGCGGTAAATATATATTTCTTGTAAGTCGAGCCGAACGGATCGTTGTAGACGAGACACTTGATCGGCCCTTCACTTTTTGACTTTTGCATGCTCGATGCTGATGCTCGGGTACCAGAGGAGGTCGATGCCGGAGGAACAGGTTGTTCACCGATCGCAATCTGCACGGCAGGCTGTGCTTTATCGGATTTCGATACCTGAGAAACCACCTGTATCTGTGCATCGACCGATTTTGTGTCTGCAAAGAAATCGCCGAATGAAGCAACATCAACACCCATTAGTCTGGAGAATATAAAAATCAGTGAACGGAGAAGTTGGAGGAAAGTAAATTTACTTGAGTTTGGTGCTCAAGTCGGGCGCGTTCATCGCTCTGGGAGCATGAGAAGCTGTCTGAGTCAGATTGAACGACAATATATCGGCCATTTCGACTGAATCATTCATTAACCTGGTCGGTGACGAGACACAAGAACAGAAAGACTCACTGCCAGGTCCAATCAGGCCATATGTATTGCCTTTCCAGCTGGCGCATTCTCCAATGGCATAAACATCTTTCGATGATGTTTGCAGATCATCCCCAACGATTATCCCACCCTTTGAATGACATTCGATCCCGCTTTCTCGGGCGATTTCATCCCGAGGCTTGATACCGATGGCGTAGATGACCAAATCTGCCTCGACCATTGTTCCGTCGGAAAGCTTGAAACCAAAAAACACATCCCGGCCAGAATCGCCCTCTGTCGGGCGACTCAACTGTTCTGCGGGAGAGCACCTGGTTAAAACCTCGACTCCCATGGCCTGGATCTTTCGAAGTACCATTTCCCCCGCGTCAGCATCCAGCTGACGGGACAGGAGATGGCCCTGGCGGTGAATGATAGCTACGTTCGGAATCCTGTGGAACGTCATGCTCAGATGGTCGGGATGAGCTGGGAATTTATTACTCACGAAGGCATATCATAAACGGCCTTAGCAGCTTCTAGTCCAAGTAAACCCCCTCCCACCACGACGGCCTTTTTGACCCCACCCTTGTCCGCATAAGAAATAATCGCATCCAGGTCCGAAATATTGCGGTATACAAAGACGCCGTCAGTTTTCGCTGCCTGTTCCGCTGTTACGTAGGGAGGGAGGCCTGCATGAGAGCCGGTAGCCAAAATGCACTTGTCATATTTGATTACATGGCCTTGGGATGTGTGAATTAGATGTTTTTCGGGCGAGATGGAGGTGACGGCTTCGCCAAGGAAGTATCGGAAATTGTCCGGCTGCTGTTCTGCATACCAAGACGGTGGATTCAGATATAGGTTTTCGACCTGCACAGGTTCAGTTTGAATGCTAGAAGCAAAAAAACCAGAATAATACGCACGTTGCGATGCTCGAAATATTCGGTTAACCTGGTTGGAAATATCACACATTATTCTCATAGGAATTTTGGTGCTTACCCCACACGATTGTAGGCGAAGAGCTCTTCCTCTCCACACGTTACTATGAGATATTTCTTCTGGACGTCGAGATGCAACAGTTTCTCGATGAACGCTGCAACACTTTTGATGAGATTCTGGTATCGAGTTTCAACGCCGATATCCTCACCAATTCCGACCATTCCGAGGCCCGCTTCGAGTTAATGGATCAGCACGATTTCAATATCGGAAAATGAAACATGGCTACCGACAAAAATAACCTCTCGGTCTCCAGTGTATACATGATCATTGTGCGGAGTCCGAGTCGCGGTCCCGCCAACATGTCCAGTTAAAGAGTCCGACATTGAGGAGCCGGACGGTGGACGTCTCGGAGCACTGATTCCGGTGCTTTAAACCAGTGGATCGGACTTGGCAGCTGGGACGTTAAGGCAGAGATAAGTAGCCCACTTCCCCGCAACTCCCCGCGATCACGAAGGAAGAAGAGCAGTTTCTTCCATATGGAGAAACATATGGATCCGCCGGGCCTCCGGACTGCCTCCGAAGCCTTCCGAAGCGCTCTTAAGCAGGAAACACCAGCAGTGAAAATCCGAAAAAAGCCTGGTGTATGTGTAATGTTCGTTTACCTCGGATACAGAACCCCGCGAAACCCCGGGACATCCTGGAATCGAGGGTTCTGAAGGTCGGCACAGGTCGGCACTTTTCGACTCACCCGAGTGGGTTCGCGCCCCATATGCTTCGAACAATAGCGTCTTGACCTCTTATTAATCTTATTGTCCGAGTCGATGTTGAAGGCTTGACACCGGGGGCAAAAGCCGATGCACCTGGATTCCAGGTGCGTCTCAGGCATGTGGTCCGCAGGTGTGATCAACCTGTTGCGCACAAAGGAAATAAAGGGATTACCTAGTCTCTCTAGACAGACGCTACAACGTAAACACGCTCGTTCCTCGCTCGTTGTAGTCTGTTAGTTACCGCGTCAAATAAGCGGCTTCCCATCTTATTATGTAATGATGGACGATGCACGACCACACAACTCATTTATTTCACGCGTCTTGTGCTTGTCTTGCGCCATTCAACGCGAATTTTGAGACTGCTTGAGTTTAAATAGTTCTCAATGCTCTGCCAATCCCGGGAGAACTTTTTTTCCAAGTCCCCTTGACATTTCGTAAGAATTCCTCGGCAAAGCCCGAGGTCAGCCTCCTATTCGACGTTCTTCAGGAAATTTGGGAGCGGGGTGTGTTCTCACCATTTTTGATATATATACATTGATATAATGCCCCATCGGACGGCCCAATCAAGTTTCGTCGCGTCCGAACGCGTGAAGTCGCGTCGAAGGAGGAAGCACGTGGTTTCCCAAAACGGATGCTTATATAATAACCCTGGCAGCCTACTGTGATGGCGCGGTAACCACAGGACTAGGGATTACCAACATCACCTTTATTTTCTTTGTGCACAAGGACTCATTGTGACTTGCGAAGCACATGCGTCAGACACACCTGGGATCCAGGTGTGTCGGCTTTTGCCCCCGGTGTGAAGCAACACAGACCAGATAAATAAAACTTTCTACTTAGGTCGAAAGGCTCGCACAAAGGCTCTGAGATTTTTCCCATTGGCTCGGCGTGTGTCCGAAGCCTTTTTAAACTCCGTCAGGCAATCAGCAGATTAGCGCTCCGGGACGTGGACGCCACGACACAGCTACAGTACCTCAGTCGAAGTGCCGGGGCACTTCGGCGCCCCGGCGCGCTCTTGTATCTTCTATAGGAGGAGGAGGAGGAGGATATATTATACTGGCACGGTCCCACAATTGGAACAGCCAGTTTACTGGTAGACTAACAAGGAACTAGTGCATGGGTGGCTATCCATGCATAGCCCCAAGAAGCCTCCAGAGCACAACATATAGTAGACAGAACGGTTACCGGTCTATGTGACACAGGCTGACACAAGCAGACACAAGCTCGTCGAGCAAAGTGCGGGCCGAAAGAACCGAACAGGCGTTGCCGCTGGTTGCCGAGCTTCTTTCAGACGATCCTAATCCAATCCTAATCTGCAACGTAATTCAAGTTCTTTTCTTCTTTCTGTGTGTGCCATGCCTTCCCCCCAGTGCTAAAGCCCTTTTCGTCGAGGGCGAGAATCATTACAAAGCGGGTCGGGAAATTCAAGCATTCGGGTTTTACCATCGAATAATCGTCCAGATTTTTGGACCATGAGGACGTCCTACAGAACTTTCCGAGTGTTCCCGAGAATTACCCAGAGGAGGTCCTAGCTCTTACCTAGAAACAATTCTTGGGCTGTTTCCGCAAGAAGGGCTCCAAATTTACTCAAGGTAATATCGTCGATTGGACATCTGTGTTGGAATGATAATTTGTCTTCGCACAGAGGCACACCCAGATGCTTATAAGCTTATGTATTCGTTCCGTCCTTCCGCGCCCTCCCGAGCGTACCCCCAATTTGAAGGCCATGGAGTACGCCTGCTCAAGGCCATGCAAATCACCACAGGGTTCGCGCTCGCAATTATTGCTTGGGACCGTAGTGATCAATCCACCGCTGCGAAGCGATCCCAAGAGGCCCTGGACGTTGCAGCCACCCACCCACCGTTCAACACGATGTTCCCCGCTCTGAAGCATCTCGACATGCATATCGCCTCCGAAGTCCAACAGTTTCGATACTTGTTGACGAACGGTCGTCTTTGGTTTGGCGTACAGCGGGTTTATGAATTTCACTTCATTTCCTTTTATATTCTCGATCGTCGCTCCCATCTTATTTAAGGGTTTAGTATATAGTAATCTCGCGGCCCTGATGATGCAGGATAAAATCGTCACATCCAGTATGACCGGGTCAAATCAGGGCAGTGGGTTGCGAAAGGACGTGGTGAACGTGCCGACTACATCCTTCAGTGAGGATGGAGAGAACTGAACACGACACCTTTGACATCGCCACGGATGTGTGCGGCAGGCTCGAGTGTAGCAATCGCGGGGTCGGTTTCAAGCGCTGTAGCGCATGCAAGAAGGTTGCATGTGAGTTATCCCAGCGATCCTGTTACCTACGGCTGATCCCACCAAGATTGTAGCGTTGAATGCCAGAGAAAAGACTGGAAGTTCGTTCGGTCTCAATGAAAGGATTTTATCGTGCTCACTTGGTGCTCACCATTTTCTCTTCTCAGGAAGCATAAAACATCGCACGACTAAACCGCTGGACTTTGAACCGTTTAGCGTTCCCGATTGACCTCGAAGTTCTTGTGTTTTTGGGGTGGTTTATGTATAAAGAAAAAAACTTCTGTAGTATATATCCCCATTGTGCTTTCGTATTGGCGCCGCTCGTCCGTTGCCTGCAAGGGAAGCTCCTTCACACATTCGTCGTCCAAAACTCAATATATATTTCTAGCTGACAATGGGCACAAACCGCACGGAAAAGGAATGTCAACGCCAAGGAGAGATATGTACGGAGCGCAGGAAACTGTGCGTATGTATATTTAAATAAAACCGGACCAACGTGGAATGTGTGAAGGGAAGGGGGATGTATGTGGAAGATGGGGAGTCGGGAGGCCAAATGAACAACGGAGTACGAGTACAAAAAGAGCCGAGGAACAAATCGAGCAGACGGACACGGGAGAGCAATTGAGGAACGGAGGGTGGCACAATCGTGGTCATGGGCGACCACGAAGAGCGGGTGAGGTATCGGAGGTTAGGTTGTTGCTGCTGCTGCGAGTCGCGTCGTGCCAGGTGGCAAGAGGGATGAAGGATGCGCGGTGAAGGAAAATGTAAATGGTGAATAAACATATCACAAAGAACAATGGCGGTTTTGTGTCGTCGAGTACAGTGGGGGATGGATGGTAGATGAACATTGATCGATGCGAGGAGTGATGCTCTTGTCCTTGGGAGTGAAAGATGAAAGAAAGGCTAGGTTGGGATAGGATAGGTTGAGATGAGCTTGAAGCGCGCCAATAGATACCTGCAACCTCGAGTTCACCGCGAAGGCCGCGCCAGGCGCGACATGCCCGCGCTTCCGCTGGCCACCCGCTGGGCTGAAGGTCGGCTGCCCGATGCCGTCGCGAGCGCCACTGACTCTCTGATCTTGAGCCGCCTCTCAGCCCGCTCGGCCGCCTCCTTCTCCCGCCGCTGTTCTTCTTGCTCGACCCGGACTTCTTCATGGACGCGTTCCGCCCGGATCTCATTTTTCAACTGAGTGAGCTCCTCCGCGAGGTCAACGAGCGTGCCCTCTTCCCACCGTTCCAGGGCCCATTGGCGCATGTACACGCTAGCCTGGGCGAAACACGTGTGAGCCCAAGTTCGACTGAAAGAAACCCGACAAAATACCTTGGAAAACTTCTTGCCGGCATATTTGTGGTGGAACGCTTCGTGGCGAGGAGGCTTCAAGACATAGTTCAACATCAAGTTCGCGGTGGGAAGCAAAGCGCTCTCGGGGTAGGACGAGTAGTGCGCCAGGTTTGGAGTCTGTGTGAATAATGTCAGTTAAGCGAGACGCATGCGCGCTGGGGAAAACATACCCAGTTCTCCTCTCCTAAAGCCATCCTCGCGAGCCAGATAGCCGCCGCAGCCAGCAACGACGGCGGCGCAGCAATGAGCCGCCACTCCAAGCATCCGATCTCTAATAAATATTTGCCGAGCGTCCTCGCCTTGAGGTTGTAGTCGTCCGCCTTGCTTACCCTACGCAGATAATGCACGGGGTTGGGGTAGCTCAGATTCCAATCGAGCGTCTTGAGCACATATCGCTCGGCCTGCAGGATCTCCGCCTCGGTGTACGACGAGTCTGCGCATTCAAGGAACTGAGTCACGGAGGGCGCGACGACCTCCTCGAATTTCGCGGCGATGAACATGCAAGTGACACCGACGAGCTGCAGCTTGGCGAGGGACACGACGCGCGCGGACAAGAAGCGGTCGATGATGTTGACGCATAGAAAGAGGGTCTCGGGGAGCAAACGGAAGCGAACGTGCAGCTGAATGAGCCAGTCGTTGAGGACGCCTCGCATTTTCCAGGCGAGCTCCGTTTGGCTTGCCATGTAGTTCGGGTTCGGCATAGTTGTCAACTGTGAAAGGAACGTCAGAATGGGATATATATCGACAATCTCTGAAGATAGACGCACCTCGATCTGCTTGAGATAATTGAATATGTCGACGACGTACTCGCTGACCATGACAGGGTCACCGACGTCGTCGGCATCGAGATCGTCCCAAGGCGAAGTTTCGGGATCGGCCTCGGGCTCATCATTGGCGTACGCCTCGAGCTCTGCCGCGATGCGCGCCGTAATAAGGTCCTCCTCTGCTTGTAATCGCGCCTCCTCCATGGCTGCAGCGTCCTCCTCCTCTGGCTCTTCGGGAGAATCGGATGACGTCCGGCGTCTCTTGTGAGCTGGCTCATCATCCTCGTCCTCCAGTTCTTGCTGGCGGGGAGCTAGGATGGACGATCGGGTCGTGGGGCGACGCGAGGCGGCGTCCGAGTGGCGAGTGGCAACAGAGGTGTCCTCTCTGGAAACAAGGGACTTTCGAACGGGGACAGCGGGTAGCGCGGGTTGGGGAGGGAGATCGATGAGCATGGCGTTGTCATCGTGGACGTTAAGGATGGGGGCCTCGTCCTTGACTTGTTCGGATTCGTCGTCGACGACGCGGTTGTGACGCGTACCAGCCACTGTGCGTAAAGGCTGCCGAGTCGTCCGCACGGTCGTACCCTTCCCGGTGGCAGCGTCCAGTTTCTCCTTTTTGACGGCGCCTTCTTTTTCCTTTCCCTTCGCCAGCTGGGCCTTGGTCCTGTTGTTCGCCAGAGCTGTAACCTCGCCCAAAGCCTCCCGCTTTCTCTTCCCAGCAGGCGCCTCTGCCTTTGCGTCGGAGGCACCATTGGAACCGATCTTTGCCCTCGAGGCAGCGGTGGGAGCTGTCGCGCGTGTGGACCCGCCAGTCACATTGGTGGCAACAGCCTGGGCATTAACTGAAATCGGTTTCGCGCGTGTATTAATTCGTGAAGGGCGTGCATTCGCATTTTCGTTATCTTTGAGTCCTGCAGTGCGGGTGGTCCGTGCTGCACGACGAGGCTAAGGGTAAATACGGTCAGTGGGTGGATTCGGATGGATTCGGATAGCTTCGGGACGTACAGGAAGGTTAGTCGACATGTATAGTCGACGGCGCTAACCTCGGGAAGGGAAGAAGAGTAAACTGAATGGTAGTGGATGTTGGAGGAGGAGGGAGACGGATTGGGACGGTTCATAAACACGCACGTGATCGCAACAACCAAGTCCAAATAAGGATCTACAACGCGTCGACGCGAATAGGGGCAGTCCAAAACTGTGACATTCGAAACAGTACGAAAACAAATACGATACGGTGTAAGGTCGGACGGGTGGTGATTTATTTCACGACTACCAACCCGTTTCAAAAGCCCATCGCTCGTGACATGTTACATTTCCCCTTCCACAACGGATGCAAATAGCACTACAATTCAAGCCGAAACTTTGCTATTAAATATGAACGCCGGATTTTTCTCATCCAGGAACGCCCAAGTAACGAGATTCTTCCACCCCTTCGCCTTCCAGTCATCCATCAAGGCCGGAAACGGTTCTACCACAGACATGAGCGACGAATCGTGCGCGAGGACTACAAACACGTCCGCGTTAGCGTCGAAGCTGCCCATCTTCTCAATGGAGGCGCGCGCGGTCGGCGGGTCCGCGTAGTAGGCGTTTTCCGCAACGTCAAGCAGGGGCGTCGTTCGCGCCGCGAGGTCGAATTCGCCCGCGGAATTCAAGGGAGAGAAGTGCGTCGCGGAGACGGAACGGCGAGTGGCCGCAAGGAGCTCGCCCGGGCAAGGGAAGTGCTTGTGTAGTTTGTCCGTGGGGCGGAATAGCCCCGGGTGGTGGCAGGCGTCTCCGCCGAGGAAGAGAAAGCTGGAGGGAGTGACCCGTGCTAGGGCGCAAACATGGCCGGGGAGGTGCTGTAAGACCGAACGTTAAAATTCGCTGTTACTAAGTTACAGCTGTATACGGCACGTACGCCGGGCACATCAAGTAAGTACAGGCTGCCGTCGCCGAAAAATCGTGCGCTTTGAGTCCACCGAATTCGAGCGGGGAGTCTGCAAAGTTGACCGGCACGAGTTTCCGATCCCTGGGTAAAGTCAGCCAACGGAAAAGCCTGCGGTAATAGACATACGCCAAATCACTCTCGAGCAACGTGCTCGTCGGGTCAGTAGCGCAAGTGGCCCTCGCCATGTCTTGCCCGAAGACCAGATCGGTTGAGGACGGAAATTTCGACATGTCGCCTGACTAATGTCAGCTTTCGCAATCACTACAGTACGGTCCACTCACCAGTATGATCAAAATGTGAATGACTAGAGGATCGATGAGAGGATGTCCACAGCGATGCAAGAACCGATCGACTCGCCTCCAAACCACCGCGTTGATGCTATTCAAATCAACACCGGTATCCACGAGCTGCTCGACTATATCCCGTTCGACGGACATTGTGGTTATCCCCCCAGCCTTGAATATCTCCGCAATAGCAGGGGCGGCATTCTCCAAGTCTTTCCGGAGCCCAAGATCGAACATCACGCGCTGCTTCGTCGTGGTGTTTTCGATGAGGAACGCGAAAACGGGCGCCATGAGGTGCTCGTGGCCGGGAAGGACTGGGGTGAAGAATGACGATGCAGGGACTGCAATTGTGCCTTCGACGACATTGAATGCCTTTACGGTCACCGTAGAAGAAGAGGCTGGGATGCCCAGATCTTGGAACGACATGGAGAGCGAAGCAGATATTGTAAAGATATCGATTCCGATTATTTAAATACTCCTGGGCTGACTGAGCGTTGTCATATCCCGAAAGTCGGGGAAGTCCAGCTTTAGTAAAGTAGACAGAATGAATGCCCACACGCGAGTGGTTAATAATATTATGACAAGGTTATGGTTGGCCCAGATACGCCGATGTAAGCCGCAACATTCCAGAACCGAGAAGCAGGTAATTCCGGAAGATTGCAAGCTGCGAGCTGGCTGCGAGTTGGATAAAAGTGAAAAGGTCACTGCGTCAATCAGTACAGCCACTCCGCCTCAAGAAAAAAAAAATTCTGCACGAAAATAATAATAATAGTCTTCTAAATAGTTCTAAATACAACGCGTATGCATATGTCTGATACAGTAGGGATAAATTATGCCATGCGTATAATACAGCGAAGAAGCGCGGCGAGCGCCAAAAGTGAAGAAATCGAAAGCAGAAACGACAGGATCAGCGCAAAAACAACCCGACTGGAATCGGCTTCCGCCTTAGGCCGTCGCCGCTCCCCGCCTCCGATCCGGCGTCGCTGCCCCCTGCACTCGACCCCGCGGAAGACCACGCCGAGCTCGAGCGGGAGGACGAACGACTCAGAGGAGGGGTTAGGTGGGAGGTAGACGCAGTAGACGCGCGCCGCTTCGGCGAGCGTTGCGTCGTGTAGGCGGCGTAGAGCGCGGGAGAAGGTGTCGGAGGTGAAGGCGAGTGTGTCGGCGGTGAAGGCAAGTGTGTCGGCGGCGAAGGGGGGTAGGATGCGTATTGCGCTGAGACGGGTGTTTGAAGTACGGGCGCGCCCGAAGCGGGGGTGGAAGAGTGGATGACGAGTACGTCCGCCGGCGTCAGGCGCTTGCCCTTCCCTTTCTTGCCCATCGTCTTCTTTCCTGCTAGGCGCAGAGTCGGCGGAGACTTGGAGGCGGCCGAAGCCAAATATCGGCGCGCGAACGCGAACCCCTTGGGAGAGCGGAGGGCGTGCGCGGAATGGACGGAGGAGAGCGTAGAGGAGGACCAGCGCGAGCGGAGGGCGTGGGTTGGTGTCGAGGGGAAGTGCGCGCACTGCTCCTGCACGTCGTGATCGTCCTCGATCGGAGAAGGCGGCGACGAAGGCGCAGGCGCGGGCGCGGGCGCGACGAGCGGCGAGAGCGGGACGTTGTCGTACCCGTCCTCGAGATCATACTCTTCCCACTCATCGGCGGAGACGTCGGAAGGGACACCCTGCGCTTCAGCGGGGAAGGGGGTAGCGGCGGGGGAAAGGAGGGCCGCGAGCCGGCTAGAGGTCGAACTGCTGCTTGAGGGGGATGCTACAGGACTAGTCAAAAAGGAAGGACAGAACGAAGGGAGAACAAGACGTACACGAAGCCGAGAAGGGTGAAGAAGGGGGGAACGGCCCATACACGCCGTAGTCCCCGCTCAGCGCGTCGGTGGGGACGGGCGTGCGCGGGGGCGGGCGGGCGAGTGAAGTCATGATCGGCGGCGGCGGCGGCGGGCGCGCGGGGAAAGTGATCGCACGGCTGAGGCGCACAGAGGCGCGGTGGGGTGCTGGGGACGGGCCGGGCAGGACCACGGACTCGCGGCGGGCGCGCGTAGACGTGGATACAGACGAGGGCGAGACAGGGAACGACGGCGGCAAAGGCGGGGCGAGCGTGATGAACGCGCGCGCATGTGCAGCGTAGTACTCCTCGTCATCCTCCCATGCGTCCTCTTGCAGCTGTGATGAAGCAGAGGGCGAGATAGAACGTTTTGTGATGACCAGCGGCTTGATGCTTTTGCACCGCAGGAGGCACGGGTGCGCATCGGTAGTCGGGCTCGCAGCCGGCGTCGTCGCCGCGCTCGAGACACTTCCTGAATCGCTCCCACTCCCGCTCCCACTCCCACTCCCGCTCCCACTCCCACTCCCACTCCCGCTAGACTCCTCGTCAACGGTCGGTGGGCGCGGAAAGTCGAAGGTGGTGTTGGCCGAGTCGTCAAGGATGAGACTCCAGTCGTCCTGCACCGCCGTGAAGAGCGGTGACGCGTGCGGAATGCGCAGATCCGAGACGCCGTGCCGCCTTTTTGCCTTGATACTGTTGCTCTTTTTGTGCGTCGGCGCGCTCACTTCCACGACTTCTTCCTCGATTGCGGTCAAAGTCGCACTGTTTTTGCGGGTGCGCGAGCGCGATTGGCGCTTTATGTATGAAGATACTACTTTCTCTTAGTTAAAACGTCGGACGGAAAGGCAGGCAACTCACAGCTCATGTCGTGAAAAGAGGGTCGTTAGTCGTGAGATGGGGCGTCGACACTGGAGATGTCGAAGAAAACAAGGCGAGGAACCAAGAATGCATTTTGAAGAAGGTGCTGGGCAGCTTTAATAGTGGAAGCAGGCATTGTCCTGTCCTTGTGCCAAAACAGTCGTCCAAATCGGGAAGACAATGTCCGGTGATGGCCGCGGACGTTGCCGAAGTCCTCCGCGCTGCAACCTCATTGTGCTCTGGGAGATCTACCAGCACGGCAACCAGTCATAATGCATAATAGACGAGCGGCGCCATTACGCAAGCAAAATGGATCAGGGAACAAAACGCTAGGGAATATCATACAGAGGTTTTTTCTTTGTACATGTACATACTACAAACGCACTAAAAACACAGCAACTTCGCAGTCAATCGGGAGCGTTCAACGGTTCAAATACATCGGTTCAGTGGTGTGAAGTCCTATGCTTCCTGAGCAAAGAAAACTAGTGGTGAGTACGATAAAAATCATTTAATCGAGACCTAACGAACTTCCAGTCTTTTCTCTGGCATTCACCGCTACAGTCTTGGTGGGATCAGCCGTAGGTAAGAGGACCGCTAGAACAACTCACATGCAACCTTCATGCGCTGCAGCGCTTGAAGCCGACCCTGGGATTGGTACATTCGACCCTGCCGCATGCATCCGTGGCGACGACAAAGTTGTCGTGGGCGGTTAGTCCGTAGTCAGATCGCAATCCGCGTCGTGAGCACGTCCTTTCGCAGCCCACTCTGACTTGACCCAGCCATCGTGGATGTTATCATTTTATCCATCATTATCAGGGCCTCTTGGTATCGCCTCGCAGAGGTGGAAGGAATCAGGATCACCCCGATTCCAAGCGATAAGTGCGAGCGTGAACGCGGCGGAGATTTGCATGGCCTTGAGCAAGCGGACTCCGTTGGGGCCTTTGAACTGACGGTGCGTTCGCGAGGATGCGGAAGGACGGAAGGAGTAGATAAGCTTATAAGCATCGGGATATGCCTCTGCGAAGAAAAAACATCATTCAAGCACCGATGTCCCGCCGGCGGTGCTACCTTGAGTAAATTTGGAGCCCTTTTCTCTGAAACCCCACAAGAAATGGTGCCAAGCAAGAGCTAGGACTTCCTCCGGGCAGTCCTCGCGAGCGCCTGGATATTTCTGCAGGACGTCTTCATGGGCCAAAATTTGGACGATTACTCGATGGAAAAACCCGAAGGTTTGAATTTCCCGGCCCGCTCCGGAATGTTTTTCGCCCTCAAGCCCTCAATGAAGAGGAGTAGAGCAATGGGTGACATGATGTGGAAATGAAGCACGCTCGGGGATTGCGAATTAGGTTTGAAGTAAAGAGGAAAGCGCAAAGAGGACGAGAACCGAGCAAGAACCGAGGGAATCGAGCAAGAAAGGAAGGAAGGAAGCGCGAGTCACAGACTCGGAGTGACAATGCAGAATTTAAACCGGCGCGGAAAGCACGCTAACTTGAGACAAACACACAACTTAGACACAGAACGTAGAACGTGGTGTACACGACGCGAATTCAGGCTGCAGCCTTGGCATTAAATCTGAACGCCGAATTTGTCTCGTCAAGGAATGCCCAAGTAACAAGACTCTTCCACCCCTTCGCTTTCCAGTCGTCCATCACAGCCGGGAACGGCTCTACCACAGGCATGAGCGACGAGTCGTGCGCGAGCACGACAAAGACATCCGGGTTCGCATCGAAGGTTCCTATCTTCTCAATGGAGGCGCGCGCGGTCGGCGGGTCCGTGTAGCCGGCTCCAACAACGTCGAGCAGGGGTGTCGTGCGCGCGGCGAGGTCGAATTCGCCCCCGGAATTCGAGGGACCGAAGTGCGTCGCGGAGACGGAACGGCGAGTGGCCGCAAGAAGCTCGCCGGGGCAGGGAAAGTGCTTGTGTAGTTTGTCTGTGGGGCGGAATAGCCCCGGGTGGTGGCAAGCGTCTCCGCCGAGGAAGAGGAAGCTGGAGGGAGTGACCCGTGCGAGGGCGCAAATATGACCGGGGGCGTGCTGCACCGAATATTAGGAATTTCACGCCGGAACTGTATACGGACGTACGCCGGGCACATCAAGCAAGTAGAGGCTGCCGTCGCCGAAGAAATCGTGCGCCTTGAGCCCGCCAAATTCGAGCGAAGAGTCGGCAAAATTGACCGGCACGAGTTTCCGACCACTGGGCGAAAGTCAATTACGATGGCGAAAACTTGCGGTAATAGACATACGCCAAGTCACTCTCGAGCAATGTGCAGGTCGGGTCCGAATCACAAGTGGTCCTCACCGTGTCTTGCCCGAAGAAAAGCTCTGTCGAGGCCGGAAATTTCGACATGTCGCCTGACTAATGTCAATTTCCAAACTACTACCACGCCAGTAGTCGACCCACAGTATGATCAAAATGTGAATGGCTGGAAGACCGATGAGACGAGGTCCACAGCGAAGTAAAAACCGATCGACTCACCTCCAAATCACCGCGCTAATGCTCTCCAGAGTAACACCAGTATCAACGAGCTGCTCGACTATATCCCGCTCAACAGGCATGCTAAGCCCAGACATCTTGAATAAATGCACAACAGCAGGGGCGACATTCTCCAAGTCCTTCCGGGGTCCAAGATCAAACATCACGCGTTGCTTCGTGGTGGTGTTTTCGATGAGGAACGCGAACATGGGGGCCGGGAAGTAGTCGTGACCGGGAAGGACCGGGGTGAAGAACATCGATGCAGGGATTGGAACTGTACTCTCGACGACATTGTATGCCTTTACGTTCACCGTGGACGCCGAGACTGGGATGCCTAGGTTTTGGAACGACATGCGGTGGAAGGAAGTTGAGTTGAGTTGGTAGAGTTCCCGAGACTTTCGACGTCTTTATTTAACTATCAGGGCTGGACTAGGCTCGTTGCAGTATCAGTATACGAACATAGTCGTTCAGAGCACGCAATAGACTCCGGCGCTGAGGAAAAGCGGCTGGCCCGCGCTACCTAGGGGATCCTTCAGGCGAATTTCGGCTTTAATAAGGGTTCCTTGATGATCAGAGCTCACTGATATTTAGCTGAAATTGGGAAATTTGCTTGCAAACGTACACTGCCAATAGTAATGGGCCCGTTGCGATGCTTGACGTGGAAAGGATCAGAGTTTTGACATTTAGCTGACACTGTGAAAATCTGCTTGCAAAGACTCCTAAGTCAGCGGTTGACTGAGCGTTGTCATTTTCCGAAAGGCCGGGAAAGGAAAAGCGCGTCCAGAAGCCCCCGGATTCATCCGCTTTAGTAAAGTACTGTGGCGAAAACAGGGGAAACCGAAGACAATAAGGATCATTCGGCTATAGTATATATGATATGCCTTTGCACAAGATTAAAGCAGAGTATGAGGACCGGGGTGAAGAATGCTGATGCAGGGATTGCAATTGTGCCTTCGACGACTTTGAATGCCTTTACGGTCACTGTGCAGTGCACGAAGAGGCTGGGATGCCCAGGTCTTGGAACGACATGGGGGATGGAAGCGGAATGGCCGATAGTGTGGAAGCTTTCATTTAACTTCCGGACTGGAGCACTTGATCTTGATGTGGAAGTAGCTAGCTTCCCGGACGCGCCGCACTCGAGGCGGGGCGTCGTGGAATGAACCAGTGCGGAGTTTACCAACTTAGTAAGGGGGCGGTCTTGATAATGCTCGCAAAACGGCCAAAGCGACAGTCATGAGTTGCGGTGAATACTACTAGTAGCAATTGATCAGTAGTATAA
This sequence comes from Mycena rosella, assembly GCA_029378255.1. NCBI lineage: Eukaryota > Fungi > Basidiomycota > Agaricomycetes > Agaricales > Mycenaceae > Mycena > Mycena rosella. Next base: position 443,645 of record JARKIE010000038.1, on the reverse strand, counting down.
GCAGTGTGATCTGAGATTTTAGGGGACTTTGTCCAGGGCTGAAGTAAGGTTCCCCGGCCTTGGCCATTTTGTATTGGTTTGCCGGATTCTGGCCGCGTGGAAATAGAGAGAAAGAAGCCACGAAGCTCTTCAAATGCTGTATTTTCACGCAGAGAGAGAGAGAGCTAAGCTTAACGAAGGAGAAATTGCTCCAATTGAATAAGGACCGATTCCAAGCTATCGTGCTTCAAGGTTTTGTGTGGGCTGCCAGGAGCAGCAAGATGAATCGTTCGGCGAATCCATTACCGTCCGCCTCTGAACAAACGCCTCGGCGATGGCACATATGTTGAAGGACTTGAAAGCGAGGAGATTCGGAGAGACTCGGAGCAAGGGTGTCCGAGTCTATCGGCACTTTTGTACAGTAGAAATCCGCCTTCTTCTTGAGCCTGGCTCAAGATTGCGGTTCCGACGCTTGAGTTGAAGTTGCTGCAGAGTAAATTTACATCTGGCACAGCCGAACGAGCACTAATGACTCAACGGGACGAGTCAAAATGCCAACAAAATGCTGTGAAATCTCGGTGAAATCCGTGATTGATCGGTAATAGATCAGCGCGTATAAATTCACTTGAACTCGAACGTCCAGGTCAACTTCGACCTCCCCTCTCTTCTCGCTTCCAAACCCTCTAGATTACTGGTAGTACCCTCCGGGACCCCTCCCGCGCACATAGAACTCCAGGTCGGTCGTTTGACCTGATATCAGGCGATATCGTTTTATTGATTTCTTTTTTTCACTAGTCGCAGACGCCGCAGAACACCACCGTAAGTAGTACGATCTCTATGCGTCGAATCGATAATAATGTCCTCCAAGTTGGCTCTGGTAACAACAACAAGTGGCAGTAGCCTTTGCATGGAAGGCCCCGACAATCCGGCCAGACCCAGCACCGCTGAGCGTCCCGCTCCAGAGCCAAAACCCGGTCGGAATAACAACCGACGTAACAGTCCGCGCACCCAAGATGCTAATGCGCCGCCAAGTGGCCAACCCCGCCCCCGGGGCGACAGAGGAAGGCGTCCGCCTCGGAATGCGCGCCCGAATGGTGCAGCCGACAATAGTGGCGTGAATCCGAATCCACAGTCGGCGCCGCGGGACACTCAGAACTGGAGATCGCAAGGCGCAGGATCTGCCAACCCTGCGCCTGGTCTGAGGCGCGGTCGTGGCGCCAACTTCAACACCGGGCTGACTGATGGCGCCGCAGCTTCTTCGGCCCCAAGGTACACCCGACCCACGCGTACTGTAGCGCCTATCGCCGACGATCTGACCTCGATCCTCACCGCGGCCTTGAGTACACCCCCGTACCCCGACTGTCCAATCTGCTTCTCGGCTGTCCATCCGGCACAGCCGACATGGTCCTGTTCTCCGTCCATCCCCGTTCTTGAGACCCAGCAGTACTGCTGGACGACCTTCCATCTCAAATGCATCCGCTCCTGGGCGGCCAAGAGCGTCAAGGAGGTTGCGGATGCGTGGACAGCCCGCGGGGAGCCGCACCGCGGGGGCGAATGGCGCTGCCCCGGCTGCCAAGCGCGGCGCGTCGCCGTCCCCACGTCGTACCGCTGCTTCTGCTCCTCCACCCCCAACCCTGCCCCCGCGCGAATTTCCACCCCGCACTCGTGTGCATCCCCGTGCACCCGCACCCGCCCCGCATGCTCGCACCCGTGCCCCCTGCTCTGTCATCCCGGCCCGTGCCCTCCGTGCCGCATCACCACCGACGTCAAGTGCGGCTGCCCGAAGGGCGTGGTGCTCGCGCTGCGCTGCGGAGAGGTCGACGTGAGCTGCGGCGCCCCCTGCACGCGGACGCTCGCCTGCGGGGCACACACGTGCGCGCGCGAATGCCACACAGACGCGTGCGCCCCCTGCGCCGTGCGCGAGCCAGCGCGCTGCTGGTGCGGGAAAGAGGAGCGCGAGGTCGCCTGCGGTGAGGGCGAGGCCGTCCCGTGTTCCCGCGATGGCGCCGCCGAGACGTGGGTCGGCCGCTTCGCGTGCGACGGGACGTGCGATCGGCTTTTCGACTGCGGGACGCACCGCTGCACGCAACCGTGCCACCCCTCGAACGGGCCTGCGGCGCAGTGCCCGCGCGCCCCGGGGCGAGTGCGGACGTGCCCCTGCGGCCGGCGGGCCATCGCGCCCTCAAACGCGCCCGACGCGTTCCCCGCGCGCGCGAGCTGCACCTCGCCGATCCCGACCTGCTTTTCCCCGTGCGGGAGCATCCTTGCGTGCGGCCACGCGTGCGCGGCGCTCTGCCACGAGGGCGCGTGCCCGCCGTGCGCCGAGCGCGTCGTGCGGCCCTGCCGGTGCGGCGGGAGCACCAAGAGCATGTTCTGCTCTGCCGCGACGAGCGTGGGCGGCGACGCGGAGGTACTGTGCGAGAAGGCGTGTCCGGCGCTGCGGGCGTGCGGGCGGCACCGGTGTCTGCGCGTGTGCTGCCCGCTTGCGAGCGTCGCGGCGCTGCAGCAGAAGAGCAAGGGGAAGAAACGCGCCGCCGAGACGGAGGCCGTGGGCGTTGGCGAGGAGCTCGGCGGGCTGCACGAGTGCGACCTCGTCTGCGGGAAGATGCTAACCTGCGGGGAACACCGCTGTGAGGGGCGAGATCACAAAGGACCGTGTGGGCCGTGCTTGAGGAGCAGCTTTGAAGAGGTACGCATTAAAACACTCCTTGACCTCGAGTACTGACACGATTACACAGCTGATCTGTCCCTGCGGCCTAACGGTCCTCGAACCACCCATTCCATGCGGGACGCGCATCCAATGCACGTATCAGTGCCCGCGGCCGGCGCCCGCCTGCGGACACCCTCGGCAGCAGCACATGTGCCACGACGACGACGCGGGGTGTCCGCCGTGCCCGTTCTTGACGACGAAGAAGTGCATGTGCGGGAAGAAGGACATGGGGAACGTGCGGTGCGCCCAGGAGCGCGTCGCGTGCGGGAGTGTCTGCGGCAAGCTCCTGGGGTGCGGCTATCACCATTGCGAGCGGCTGTGCCATACGGCCGAGGAGGGGTGCGGGGCGTGCGTGCTGGCGTGCGGGAAAGCGAGGAAGTTGTGGTGCGTTCTTTCTTCCTCCTCATTTTAGCAATGTATTGACTGCATTGACAGTTTACCGCTGCACCATCCGTGCACGCAGCCGTGTCACGCGCCGTCCACCTGCGACGAGGCGGCGCCCTGTACCGCCGTCATCACCATCTTCTGCCCGTGCGGACGCATCCGCCAGCCGGTGCAGTGCGGGAAGAGCGTCGCGAGCCCCGGCCGCGAGAGCCAGCAGCCGAAGTGCACCAACGAGTGCCTCATCGCGAAACGGAACGCGCGCCTCGCGGACGCGTTGGGCATCACTCAGGAAAGCCGCGACCGCGGCGGTGCGGTGACGTGGGCCGACGAGGTCCTCGCCTTTGCCCGCGCGAACCCGAAGTTCGTGAGTGTCGTGGAGAAGGCGTTTGCCGAGTACGTGCTTTGCTTATCCTTGGAGGTCGGAAGCTCATCGTTCCTGCTTTGCAGCTTTGTGGCGGGCGAGAAGAAGATGCAGGTGCTGCCACACATGCCGCCCGAGCGCAGGAAGTTCGTGCACGACGTAGCGGCGGTGTACCGGATGGACACGCAAATGGTGGACCAGGAACCGCATCGCAGGTTTGTCTATTTCTTCGCTCCAATTGTACTCCGGCTGATCAGTCCATCGTCAGCGTCCAACTTCTTCGCCGGTTCGATACTAGGGTTCCGGCGCCGCTCCTATCTGCTACGCTCGCTGCCTCCGGCCCTCCGCCAAGCCTCGGAAAGCTCGCCGACCTCCGTACGGGGACGGCGGGCCCCAGCCTCCCTACTTGGCGCGCTGTTAAACCTGCGCCTGTCGCGTCCACGAGTGCCCCGCGTGCATGGGGATCGACGAGCTCCCCCGCGCCTGCTGCCTCGATTGCTGCTGCGCAACCAACGCCCGCCCGAGCTGTTGTCAGTGCCGCCAACACCGCACCGCCTCCAGCTCCGCCCGCTCTCCCAGCGACCCCGATTAACGTTCCGGAAGATTGGGAAGACGATTCATAGGGTTGTAAACATACGTGTAATCGTGTTTTTTTGGCGCTGCTCCGTCAGATGAATGTACAACTTCTTCGTTCCGGGGGCAAAACATCATTCTGGCCCAAGTATCGCCAGCTGCAATAGCGATTACGCACTCATGTAACTTCGCCCCTGATTCTTATCTTCCAGCAGCACAGATAACTTCAATAAGGTCTGACACTTCGCCGCAGAGGAACACAATCCTACAACGATTCCAGTTATCATATTCCCTTGAGGAGGACTAAAGTGTTCTGTCGACGTCCACTGTCGTTTTTTTCTTACTGAGTTGGAATCCTTTCGTGACGAACTCGTGGAACGTCGATTCGATGACTTGGACAGTCTCTCTCGAAAAATCCATCCATGGTGACCTTCGGATTTTCTGGGGCCATTACAGCTTAAGCGTGTTTGAAGCGAGCATCTCCACTGTTCACCATAAATCGGTCAAGGACTCGATGCTCACGCACCTAAAACAGCCGCAATAGCCAGTATTCGATGAGGGGTAGACGTATGTACAGATGCAGTATTTGCCAAGATGTAGACCACGTATATAGGGAGGTCAGTAGATTATACAAAAAAGTTATTACCCCCTGCCCACAATCCTCTCACACCACCGCACAGCACCCCCTGCCAGCGGGCGGTAAACGTCCGGTAGCGAACCTGCATTCGTCAGATCTTGCAAGAAACACTCCAGGAAGGTACACACCGAACACCAGCGCAGGCCCCCATGCAACGAGGAGGAGCGCGACGTGGTGGGTCCCGAACGGCGTGGGCGCCCTGCGGTTTCGTGCCACGTCGATAATGCTCGAGAGGGAGTTGCACACGAGCGTCAAGGCAAAACACCTGGGGGCACAAGTAAGCCGACCGCGAGGGGAACGAAAGAGGGGGGGTGTACACTTGGAAGAAGAGGAGACGTTGGATCTGGGGCGTGCACACTGGGACGTGGGCGAGATGCGATACTCCTGCGCGACATCAAAATAAATACTGGAGGACAGGAGGGGGACGTACGCGACGGGGTGCTAGTATGCTCGCGGTAGCTCAGCCGAAACGTCCCCTCCTCGTCCTCGTCCTGCGCCTTCACGTCGAGCTTGAGCTGCTGTGGTGTCTCATGCCCTTCATTGCTGGCAGTCGGTGCACAAGAGTCCCCATCGAGCCCAATCCATGCGTCGCGCACGTCCACGTCCGGGATGTCGTCCTCCTCGGGCCGATGGCGCGCGTAGAGCGTGGGCTTGTCGACCACGGGTGCGAAGGTCGGGAAGCTCGACGACGCGACGGACGTGCGGCCGTCCTCGGAAACCCCGAGGCTCGGATGCTGGGAAGGGGACGGGGAGGGCGGCGCGAGCGTGTGTGAAATGGCCTGCAGCTGGCGGAGGAACGGCAGGTGGAAGCCCAGCGGGGCCGCAGTCGTGTGTTCAAACGAGGCAGCGTTCGCAGACGGGGAAGACGGGTCCGTGGGCTTGTACGAGGTGTGCTCGCTGCGGCGCGCTTGGCGGGGATCGGTCGAGTCGCGCCGCGAGCGGTCAAAGTGCCGAAGCGTACGCACCACGCGGGTTATGGAGATGACCGAGAAATACACCGTTGGGGGGAGAAGGCAGAGGGCGGGGACTGTGTGCGCTATGAGGCGGACCCTGTAAAGCATAGAATCAACGCTGTGCAAATTGAGCGCTCGTGAAATAGAATTGTCACCAGAGGGGATCGCTGGCGTCGCAGTGCATGTCATCCGAGGCCCGCACGGCATCAAACTTAAGATTGAGAGTGATTTGCAGCGCGGAATTAAGCAGGGGGTAAACGACGACGGGGATGATGTATATTGGACGCCACGTTATGGATCTGTCGCAGATTAGCACTTAACACGAGTGTGTGAGGGCGCGTACTGTTCTAAGTTACCCCACGTCTTCGGCTTTAAAATATGAAGACTTGTTGCAATGCAGAACGCCATAGACAGTCCCGCCAGAACGTATGTGGCTATTTCCATCACTATGGTTTGGGCTGGTATAGACACGCGTTTGAGCGTCAGAAATGAAAGCAACAGGTCGCTGACCAAGGCAGAAAGCCGGAGGCATGCTGGAGGGATTCATTCGCCAGATCATTCCTGTAAGCGTTCAATAACTACACTTTCAAAGGGTGAATACGACTTACCCAGACAAAACATGCCTTGGAGCACAGTCAACGCAAAGCCGAAAGATATGTTGACCCAACGGCTCCCCAACGAGATCCCAAACACCATAAGCACTATCCAGCTGCAGACTGTGCCTGAATCGCGGGGGGTCAGGACACCGGCCTGGCATGACATAGAGAAAGTCTCCACACACCGAGGATGGACAGAAAGAACCAGATTATCTTGAGCGCGAATGGCAGCATGGTCAGCGGGACCGGCCCTAGCCAGGTACTACAGGAGTGCCGAACGGCCAAGTGGAGGGAGACAGAAGAAGAAATCCGGCGAGCACCGAAAAAGAGACATGTCCGCGATCAAATCAGCCGAGGGGATCAAACATACAAAGTGTGTTTCGGTGGCACGTAATATGATTGGCTGCGTACTGAGCGCCGGCGTCTCGACTCTATTGAAACCGTACCGACGGCCCGAAGCCTCAATCTGGATGACTTCCAGGGTCGCACTCAACATCCGCGGCAGCGGATTCGGACTCGACTCCGGAAGCTATTGGCGTCTTTTAATTAAGTATGTAACTCTGGCCCCTGGGGAAACTTGAAAGTTTCAAAAATCCAAAATGGTCATAGAGCGGGTTGCTAGGGACCGGGTGTCCTCCCGAAAACGGAATCCCTTTTGACCTGTGCTGATGCCCATGTGGAAATTCTGGGCCGCATCCAAGGTGTGTATGTAAGGAGCACTGGAGCACTACATACTTACCGAGTCGCCCGGGTTTTAGGCGTGAGCTCAGCTGAGCTCAGCTTAAAAGGTCGCAGATAAGGATCGTACGTACGTATGTGCGTGGAACGAGTTGAGCCCTGGCTCATGATTAGCAGTCAGACTCTAAAGTCAATGGAATAATTACAATTGGTCGTTGATGTTATCACCGTTTCTCGAGCTCAACCCCACCCAATACACATTTCGGCGGGAAAGTCATCTGTACCGTCAAAGATTAGTACACTGTGCGATCATCGCGAAAGAAAAAGTGCTCTTGACCGTTGATAGGAAGGTCGCACTTCCTAATGAAGAACAAAAGACATTTCCTGATACTGGTCTTGCCGCAACTGCGCTCTGTCGCGCGCTGAGAGGTTATTGGTATTAGTTTAAACTGCAGGACTTTCTCCACATTCTCGTCGATAGTCAGAACCCCAGTCGTTTGAATTCTAACAGGGATCAAGGCAAGCCTGGGAACGACTCAATCAAATGTGCGATATGTAGTAAAATTGGGGAATGCTTGCCAGAATGAACTTGTGCAATCCCGAAAATTGCTCGCGGTCTCGTGGCTTTGGCTTTGTGAATACAGACCTTTGAGGAGGGAAGATTGAACTCGCGGAAACTGGTGCGAGCGATAAGCAAGAGTAAATGAGAACGAACACACGAGGCGCACTTACCGTTCCGCTTCGAGCGCTGGAGTTTCGTTCCGAGTCGAAAATACGCAGAATTTCAAGGATAAACACGTATAGGCAAGTTCGTGAAATCAGCAAAAGCAGCCGAACAAAGACATATTTTGGCACCGTATGTACCTCGAAAATGAAAATCAGAGCATTCGACACTTCCCTTAAAACAATGGCCGTCAATGTAACATCTAGAGCTTTCGCTCAGTATTTGGCCGGAGAATGAACGACGAAAGCTTACCTCGATGTGTATTCTGACATTCGCGTCGGCTAGGATACCGATCGGAGCCCATTGTGCTCGGAAATTGTACTGGTCAAGTATTTTCAGCGACCGCTGCAAGCTGCGCATCGAGCTTCAGTAAACTGCGCAACCTAATTTTGTCCAAGTTCTGGCTTCCAGATAGGCCCGCAATGAAGGAGATTGAAACGAGGACAATCACGACGAGATTCCCTGATGCTGGTGTTACCGCAATTATGCGCGACATTAGGAGGCCATTGGTACCGAGTTAAACTCCAGGAGTTTGTCCACATTCTCGTTGACAACTAGAATCATGAGTTGTTTGGAGCTCGTCTTGTAAAACAAGTTAATGTAGTAACGACTCAGTCAAGTATGCGAAACGGTTCGCTGGTTTAACCAATCGCGCTAACTTGACGGCAGGAAGTTGAACACCGTGACAGGCCGAATAGAATCTTATAAGCAACTGCCCGGAGTCGCCAAGGTTTGAATCCGATAGGCGATTTGAGATACATTTCTTGACGCAGCCATTCCCGAATGCATAAGTGCTTATGTTGCGATAGGGTCGAATGGACTAAAGCTGGCGGTGGTGGTGGTTTGAAAAGACCTTAATCGAAGCTCTTGACAAACACTGCGCAATAGATCCTCCCTTCCACGATGGCCACCGCGACTCTTTCCTCACCAGCGACCCATCTGTTCGCTCCAACTCCAGCACCAGCAGACAAGTACCGAGGCGCTGTCGTCGAGGTAACTCCTCCTGCTTTTGCCCTCTACATCCCAACCGAACATTTCTTGCAGGACTTGCAATTACCGCCCGCGTTCGCCGTCCACGCCAACGAAGCCATCTCCCGCGCAATCGAGCTTGCGTACGACCGAGACTTTTCCCACATACCGTTAGGCTCACCCTCCTTCGACTGTGGCCTGTACCTGACCCGTAGGACAGCGTTTTGGACCGCCATCGACGGCCGCTCGGCTATATCGATGTCGCTACATTGAAGGCAAAATGGGAGGCAGGGAAGGCCGATGCAGTCAGTACTCGCCTCGCACTGCTTTTCAGACTGCTCACCGTGCATTTCAGAGCGACAAAGTCGTTAATTACGTGACAAAATTCAAGCGGACGGCGTCCGAGCCGTACACGCTCATCACACCCCTAACACCGCTCACTGAGCTGGAAGCCTTCCTGAAGCAGAATATATTTGCTATAGGTCCGTCCGTCTATCTACATCCCAAGATGTATTTGCTTGATTTATCGTATCCTCCGGCAGTGACGGACCCCAGCCGCAAGTTCGTTGTGGCGCTGGCGACGCCGCATGACCTCGAAACCTTCGTCTCCCGCCGTGGATCCTGATACCTCGTTTCCTGTTCGTTCATCCGGGCTCAACCTCGCAGCACATTTATAGAGTGTACAACTATCCTGTATTTTTTGCTAATTTTAGGACGTGCCCCATACTCCGAGGTCATACTTGATTCCTCAATCATGTTTAGTCAAAGCATGCTATAGTTTGAGTTCACCGCCATATTTTCAAATTGAAAACCAAGACTACCGACTGAGCCGAAATAGACTGTCGAGCATTGGGCAAAGAAAAACATCCAACCTACAACCAGTTCGCAGGATGGCCGCCAACCGAACAGTTGATAACATTTACCGTTCCTCATCTACACACGCTTTGTGTCCATGGCGGTCAGTACGGTGCAAGGCTCTGATCGTCCGCAAGCGGATTCAGCGGGCGCTCTTGAAGCCACTTATAATCCCGAACGCTCTGTATCACCTTTGCGTCACCTACCATCCGAGTCCCGCCCTCAACCATCAGTGGTCTTTTTCCTTTAGGCGGAGGCATAGTTGCTTCGTGAAAACGCCATTTTGTTGATCCTCGTGACGGCGGCGCCATTTCGGTGCGGCGGAAAGGTTGACTAAGACATGTATCACCTTCCCCAATTTCGAACATCTTCGCTGCCAGTCGAGGTGAGGATATTAGTTTGACAATGAAATCGGGATGGGTGAGGATCGGCTTTGTTAGTTCGGATTCGAAGGCATGATCAGCATATCGTAGGCTGGCGGGTGCGCGTCGGGCGAATTGTTCGCAATGCTCTCCTGCACAACATGCGAGGTACGAGGAACCTTTGTTGAAACGTCTATTTATTGAGAGACTACTCCTATTACCCAGTCTCGACTAGACGACGCAGGGTCCGATGCTTTATCTTGAAACGCTGAATTCGCAGCTCAGGCGCCTTCGGACGCCAGGCTTTCGAATGATGTGGCGTCCGAAATAATCTGCGAAGTATATCAGAACAAGTCGAACGGAAGCACAGGAAACACACCGCCGTCTTCAATAACCTGAGGATGATGGCTAGGTCCCCTGGGACGAGGACGTTGAGGCTACAGGTCATCGAAGCCTTGAAGGGCTTGGGCGCTTCAGCGGGCTTTTTTGTCGCGTTCAGTCTCTTTTGAATCGACCCCTTCGCAAGTTTTGAATTCAGTTTCTTTCTGTTGGGACGCTTGGAAATGACGAAAAAAATCCAATCAAAGCCATCGGTCAGGATGTTGACCACGGATCTGCGTTGGCTGCTTTTGATCAGAACGTGCAAAGCAAGATGCTATGAAATACGTACGTCATGACGCATACAGCCGCCCCCTGTACCAGAACCTGAGCACGAGCTTTTTCCGCGGTCAGCGTTAGCCTAGCTTTCGCTTCGGCGAGCGTAGCCATGCTATGTCGAATGTCCCCCGAGAAACCCTGGCTGAGAAAACGATCTGTAAACAAGAGGTGAAAATCAGGCATCTTGCGGAACACTGCCAGCTGGGACGTACGGTCACGCATTTGATCTTTGACTGAAATCCAATTAGTCTTCGAAGAAAAACATGACGTGTGATCGACGCACCTCGTTTCGCTGGGGTAACCCCAATGAGATAGTCGATGATACCGTGCACAGCCAATCCCCGCCGTACGTCTTGGTCTGGAATTTCCACCTCTTGATGCAAAACAATCCAACTGCCGATCTTGTGGGGGTATCCGTCGACACGACACTTGGCGTCCTTTAGGACATGTCTCTCACGAAGAGCGTTGTCGACAGCTGGCTTTTTGCCGATTTCTTGCTGAGCCAAGTTGACCGCAGTGAGAACCACCATGTCTATGGCCGTCCTGCAGGACGTTTCAGACTAATCGACATGCTTGTTAACGGCGTAAGATGAAGGAAAACCTTGAACGCTCACATTCATGACGACGTGCACTTTAACAGTATCCCACAAGGGGTTGTTTTGGAGGGCGTCCGCAGCCTCCTGATACTGGTCCTTGGGCGGCGGCACCTTCGGATCGTTTCTTGGGAGAGAGATCGTCGAAGAATATTCGTCAAACAACTCTTCGTAGAACGATTTGCTCTCTGTGAAGGGCCTTGACAGCTGGGGAGGGAAATATGAATGAGAATCTGCAGGAGAGAAGCCAAGTGCCAATCACTTTGGGCACAGTTTTGTTTTCCCGAAGGATCTTTTGCTTCACTTTCGTCCACTCTTTGCGACCCCCCGGGATTTGTTGAACACTGGGTTCACGCCAGACGAGCTCCATAAAGGAAGCAAACAGCAGCTCGACGTCAGAGTCATCCAACTCCCGTTTACGATTTAGCCCGGATGATTCGGAAGGGGAGGAAGGAAACATGGTGAATGTTAGAAGGAGGGAAGGAAAGTTAGGGGCCATCTCAGATCAACCAAAGTTGGTCTCAGACGATCGATCGTTTCGAACAAGGCTAGAAAGTTCAAAGGTCGCCAGAGAGTCGTTCGAGCCACTGTCCTCGACCATGGCGGTCCCCAAACCCTGGCCCGATGCAGTTGACGCGGCCCCAAAGCTTGGCACGATATTCCGTCACCACCTCAAGTGCGCGCTCGTACTTGTCCTCGTCGACCTCTCCGTCCCCGTGCATCATGATATCATGGGCGCGGAGATGGTTATGGATCAGAGTTCGAAGGACGCTCGCCCTTGAGCCACCGTTATCTTCCAAGTTCTCTGGTATATGGATGGACGACGGAAGTCCTTGATAGTGCTGCTGAACCTCGACAAAAGTGCGGAAAAATGCAGACAGCCCGAATTCCCAAGAACGCGGAGCCACCATCAAGAGTTCCCGAGCCAACTCAATTCTCGGGGACCCGAGGAAGGCCTCGCAGATGAGATCTCCTCCATATCCATCCTTTTCCTCGAGGCCGAGGCATATAAGCTTGGTACGGCCAGGAAGCGTGCGTGAAGTTTCTCCAGCTCGACCATTATTTTTTGATCCTCGGGAAGGGGCATCGAAGGCGGCGCCCTTGGGGTACGTTGCTGTATGGCGCGGAAGATCGAGGACGACATGTACCAAAGCATATCGATTTCGAACATCTTCGGAATGATGAAGCTCTTAAATAGAGGCCGGAAGGTGCAGTCGAGGATGCCGGTGCGGGTGGCTTCGGGCCCGTCGACGAGGATATTGGAGAGGCTGAAGTCGGGATGATTCAGGATCGGCTTTGTTAGCTCGGATTCGGAGGGGAAGACGTAGGGCGCCAGCTTGAGCAGCGTATTATAGGCCGCCAGGTGCGCGTCAGGCGAATCCTCGGCACCTGGCTGACTACGGGCATGCGCCGAGCCAGCGTGCGCCTTGATCCACGCGGATTGGCGCGTAGGTATGATAAAGCATTGGTCCCTGCAGCATTTGTCAAGTTGAGATAAAAGCAGAGCATTGAGAACATACATGGCCCACGGTTTACATCCTCCATGTGCGCGCGCTCGCTTCGGTAAAACTGGCGGTTCACGCACGGACCGATGCGAAACAGCTTCGCACAGTCGCCTTCCGTTTCACCTCGGGCATATAGCGGGATATCCTGTAGTGCAGCGGACACATGGTTCTTGTAGAATATGCCGATTTGCGAGAAAGCTGTCCGGAAAAAGCTAAGGTGCATACTGAGGACTGTCTCTAAAAGAGAGGTAACATTTCCTGATGCAAATTTCTCAACAAAATCTGTTCCTGCTGGTCCGCCGCGCAATTCTTCCATCAAGATGTATTCCCAACCTACCGGATTGTTGGTTGATGGGAATGGCCGGCTCCGAGTCCTTGAACCGAAGCGGCATGAATTCCATAGTTGCGATTTCGCTCTCCGTGAGGAGGGTACTACGAGGCCCGGCTGTGCAGAAGGGGAAGCGCGCGAGAAGGTGCCGGTCGTTGTCGCTGTAACGCGGAAAACACGAGTAAATGACCCTTTACTTAGTTATTTGTGAGGAGGAGCCTTGAAGAGGGTACAGCGGACGTCACCTTGAGCTAAATGCTCAATTTTAACGCATCACACCGTTGCACCAGGGGCGGCCTGTACGACGAGGTCTTGAATTCACCCGACGTTGTGTTCTGGAGAAATAATGGGTTTCTTGGAAGGAAGGGTCGGATAGAATCATACGCAAGAGGTCATTTTAGAGCCATCTATAGCCTTGATTTCGAAAAGATTGTGCGGGACTTCGGGATAGAGATGGGCAGACGAAGAAATTGGTCTGAATATTAGACGATTTCCGAGGGATGTTGCACGAATTCGAGCAGGGAACGAGAATATGAGTCTAAAAGGCATCTTTCCTCAAGCTTCATAAAGGTCTTGGAGTATTTCCAGTCAACGAGCTAGATATCCACCGTCACGGTTAAAACGGCTTGGAAAGTTCGAGTCCCATCATGGGGATCAAAATGGTTTTCCATCACACACGGCAATCACTGCCGGCATTTGCCGAACCGTCTTGGACAATCTCCAAAATCTCATTTTTCTACTCAAGCTCCTATCCCTGCAATCGCGGAAAGCCGGCGCCCAGAATGACCTTGGATTCAACACCAATTCTCCGAAACGAAGTCCATTATAGGTATCGAAGGTATCCTGATTACTCGAAACATGAATAGTATGTGCGGTAAAATAAGTAGTGCGTGGTGTACATCGAAGGTCGTGAGGAATCCAAGGACGGGCCGAATCTACCTACGACAAAAACACGGCGGCGAACACAACCCCGACGACGGACGACACGATGCCTACGCCAAGCGCCTCCGCGCCGCCGGTACTCGTCGCGCTCGGGCTGGTCGCGGCGCTCCCCGAGCCCTTCGTCGAGCTAGCGCCACTCGACGGCTTGTTGCTCCCGCTCCCCGTAACACTGCCCGCAGTCGTCGTGGGCGTCCCGAGCGCCGCGAACACCGACGCGCTGGTGAACGGCGTGCAGCTGCTGCTGGCGGGCACGCGCGGCTGGTACGGCATCGAGCTGATCACGCCAAGACTCTCCGCCGGCTGCTTGTACGTCACGACCGCGCCGTTCTCGGTGTACACCCCAGGGAAGTCCTGGTTCTCGCCGAGGCACGACTCGAAGGTCCCGTTCTGCGCGGCGTTGGGCGCGTTGTACATGCAGCCGATGCGGTCGTAGACGTGCTGGCAGAAGTTCGCCGCGTTGGCGCCCGCGGGGTCGCAGGCTTTGAAGCAGAACTGGTTGCCGCCCATGAAGCTGCGCGCGCGCGACGTCAGTGGAGAGGATGACAGGCGGGGTTTATCTTACTTGTGCCACTCGATCACTTGGGTGTAGGAATCATTGCTGCCGCCCCATGCGGTGGAATACACCAGTCCGCCCAGAGGGTTACCGCGGAGGTCTAGAGAAAATTAGCAAGGAGCACGCAGAAAACAAGTCTTGTACGAACCAGCGCCGTGGGGATCTTTAAACGCGCAAAATTAATCAAGCACTCTCTCGCCCAGCAACAGACGCACCTAATTCGCCGCCAGAGTCGTCGGCGACCATGTTGATGAACGTCTGGTCGATGAAGCCGACAACTTGGACGTAATCAGGGGTCTTCATGAACTGGACGCCCTGCAGCGCGCCGGGGGGGATGAGACGCGTTCCGCGGCCGGGCTTGGTGCACCACGCGACCTCCTCGCCCTCCGTGTCGGCGATGAGGCTGTTGGCTTTCGGCGGTGCCCAGAGACAGAAATCTGCGCGCGGATCAGTCAATTCGTTTGCAGACCATGCGTAAGACGCGTACCATCCAAAGAGTTGAGGAACGAGGTCTGGCACAGCGACTTGTCGCCTTCGGTGGTGGAGTTGCACAGATTGTAGCCGCTCTGGACGCCGCGGATGAGGGTCGGGTCCGTGTCCGCTTGGTAGGGCTGCAGCCGTGAGCGGGTTGTAGTGAATGAGCGAACACGCGATAAAATGCCTCACAATGCCGGTGGGATATGCGAAATGCTTCGAGGCTAGAGGGGTGGCGGGGTAGGTCTGTTGGGCGTTGACTGCGAGGAACACTGCAGACAAGAGGACAGCAACTCGAGAGAACGAAGAAGGAAGAGCGGCGAGGGACATTATGGCGCGCTCGGGAGGGAGGAGGAGGAGGTGGAGGGAGGAAGAGAAAGGGCCGAGGTTCGCTGTCAAAAGTCAAGAAAAGCGCGCCCAGGCCGTTCACGTGTACTCGTGCTACGGTGGTCTTGGGATCAATCCGGACAGCCTTACATTAATTTCTTGGACTTAGAACTGGCTTGAACTTGCTCATGAAACGTCTTGGCCCTTGGCAGGCGGTCATAAAATATCCCGCGCACGGCATGATTAATGTGCAACTTCAGTCTCATTTTTCTAGCAATACAATATTCTCGTACTTCCCTCGAACGAAGAATAGTAGAGAGTTCCTAATACGGGTACTTGGACGATTCATCATCAAATTCGAGAATTTGACATCTCCGCCGTCCAAAAATACCTGGCGTCTAATCCCAAAGTAAATTTAAGAGCAGCTGGAGGGAAAGAAATCGCGGGTAACAATTTCACAACCAATTTCGGTGCTGCCTTGAAGAAATAAAAATTTCAGTCGCCTAAACACCAAAATAAAAGCAACTACGGATCCCGTCGAGACAAGTAAGTACGTTGGTGCGAGAATCCTGATCGCCAGAGATCGGAACTTTTAGCAATAAGAATTAGTCTTTAGCTTTCGTGGATGCTTTCGTGGATCGGAATACGGCTTGGTTTGGGTCAGGAGAAGGTGCGCTGCGCAAGTGCGAGGAGAGGAGCGCTGCGGGCAGTCCGGAATCAGACCTGCGTTGGCGCTAACGGATTCTCGGCGCACTAGCAGGATCGTCAGAGAAGCTTGCGTTTAACTTTTGTGGATCAAGGCAAATCCGGATTCCTTCGGTGCCGATCTCAGAGGTAGCAGCACAAGAGAGTCTATAAAAATGCATTGCCGGACGCGAGAGGAGTATATATACATGCTGGGGTTATACATACAGTGCGATTTCAAGTTCCTTCATCCCCCTCCCCTCACGGCTTGATGCAGATCTTCAGCGCACCCCGGCTGTTCATCTTGTCGAGCGCGAGCTGGTAGTCGTCGAGCTTGAACGAGTCGGTGACCATGCCCTTGACGCGGACCTTGCCGCTGTCGAGGTACGCGACCGCGCGGGGGAAGCAGTGCGTCTGCGAGAAGGAGCCGATGATCTTGATTTCGTCCCCGAAGATCTGCAGAGGCGTCGGGTTAGTCCTGTAAACATCGGCGGGAGGCGCGCGCACCTTGGATGGAGGCCAGTGCACAGTGGCAGCATTCTAGCGCGCCGTAAAACATGAGAAGTGGTACGTGGGACGGACAGATACACGCACCTCGTACACGCCGTAGATCATGAGCGTTCCGCCGCGGCGCACGTAGTTGATGCTCTCGTTCGCGAGCTTCTCCACGCCCGTCGCCTCGACGACGACGTCGAACCCGTACGGGTTGTCCGCCTTGAGCTTGGCCCACTGCGCGTCGGGGTTGGTGCGGTCGAGCTCGATGTACTCGTCGCCCGCGTCGAGGTCCTTCGCGATGTCCATCTTGATGCCCTTGTTGGCCGCGATGACGACGCGCGACGCGCCGTTGAGCTTGAGGAGCTGCGCGAGGATGAGGCCGGTCGGGCCCGCGCCGAGGAGGAGGACCTCGATACCGACGGGCGGCGCGAGCTTGTCGAGCCCGTGGATCGCGCACGCGGCGGGCTCCAGGAGCGTCGAGTCTTCGTCCGAGAGGTTCTTCACCTTGTACAGCTTTTTCTGCTGGCTAGTAGAGGCGCGGGTTAGCGTTCTGTAACAGGAAAAACGAGAAAAGGGCGTACTAGACGATGTACTCCGCGAAGCCGCCATCCTGGGTGACGCCCCGGGCGTTGAAGTCCTCGCACAGGAGCGACTGGCCGCGGCGGCAGAAAAAGCAGTTGTCGCACTGGGAAGAGCTAAGAACACGCTGATCCGGTGACGGCATCGCACTCACGGTTATTCCGACGTCCGCGACGCAACGGTCGCCGATGGCAAAGCCCTTTACGTTCTTGCCCATCTCCACGATGGACCCGATGGCTTCGTGCCCAGGGATGAGCTGCGACGCGACGATGAGCCCGTGACGCAGACGGAACATCGGGAATGACTTACGGGAAACTTTGAAATGAATTCACCTGCGCGTCGAAAGGTCAATATAAATCGCGATAAAGGGAGCAAGAGGACGCGCCCTCGTGGATGTGCCCGTCTATGATTCTGAATGAGCGACACGTCGATAAAACAAGCGAATTCACGCACCTGTGCCGCATACACCGCAGCAGCTCACTGGAATTCGAATGGGTTATCGCGAAACAGAAAGGACGACTCCACAACGTACCTTTAAGCAGAACGTCGTCGTCGCCAACGGTGGGTATGGGCACTTGTTTTATCTCGAAATCTTTTGGCTGAACGACTATTAGCGAAGCCACTACCAGGGAGCCTTGAACGTACTGCATTGTACCACAGCGCCTTCATGGTTCCTTGGGGCATGGTGGAATAAATTGGGATTTGTGGTGGTGGTATGGAGAAAGAATGCGACGATTTGAAGTACGCTCGTATGCCCGTCCTTATATATTCCCGGCCAAGGCCACGTGTAAATCCGTCTAATTCGCAAAACCGTCTTCGAAGTCTTCGACTCGGACGTAAACGGTACTCAGTTTCGATGCAACGGTGTCCCCGTCTTTCCAGATAATGCCATGGCGAACTATTGTATATTTTAGGGCGCAGGTCCGCAATTATTGTAATTTCAGTGCTGCGAGCGCGCCAGTGTGCCCCTAAACGCCGCGCTCGCCGTTGCCAACGCGCGATGACGTCGTCTTTGGAGATTCGCGAAAGATTAAAAGATTCTCATGACGTATCAGAAATTGTTATCGGCGAAGATCAGTACCGAGCGGCCGTGATGCAAGCGATAGAAGGGGCAAGGGAAGGGGGTGCACACAGGCGAGGCGATGGGCGTATATCGGACATATGTGATGTGCGGAACCATGAGGATTGTTTTGTTGAAGAAGAGAAAGAACGGCATCAGTGGAGTACGCAAGAAGAAAGTGAAGCGCGACAGGCTCCATTGCCAGGACGGCCCTGGGGTCCGAAAGGTCTCGGTAATACGGACCTGCGCAGGCACAAAGAACCTGCTTCAAGCTTCAAGCTTACTTGTGATCCTATACAGGCCTTGGAGCGCAATAACCAAGGAAACCACCAGATTTGGCTTGGAAATCTTCCCGGAAGTACGGGTGTGGCAAGCATATGTTTTCGTTATGGTGAGCAGATTTTTATCTAGGCAGTCCAAATTCACCGAACTTGAACTTCTGACCCTGAGATGAATCACGTTTGGTGAGCATAATAGCCAAATATGTACTCTGAGAACCAAGAGCTTGGTCCTTATTCAAGCGCATTCCCCTCGCAGCAAGAGATTATTCATGACCGGGTGAGCCAGAGTCTTTCAGTAAAAGAATTAGATACGGCGTTGACGTGTATATATTCATTATGTGAATCGTTCCAGCTTGAAGTTGACTGAGGCATGCGAGTCCAGGAGTGACCGGTTGGGTGCGGATCCGATATTCTGTTCCGTTGACACTGAGAAAGGTATCCCCAGAGATAGCAAGAGATCCCATGAGCTTAGAACAACGAGCAGAAAGGGAGCGAGTCTTCGAGTCCTCGCCTGTCCTCGCGTTCCGAGACGAGAGCGATGAGGAGAGGAATCTGGCTTGAATAAGCAGACGTGTTCAGATTATTCAAGCCGAACGATGTAAAATTTTTCAAAGGTTCAGGCCTCAGGCCTCAGGTCTTGGTTGGGTCTTGGTTGAGGTTCAGGTTGAAAGTCACCGAGATCACGCGGACAGGCTCCTGCGAAACAGGACCAAACAACGCGTCCTCTTTCCTTGTCTTCCCCCATCATGGCAACACGCCCAGAAATGGAGGGAGTCGCTCGTGCGATAGATTCTCTCAAAAAGGTCTCTTCCAAAGACAAAAGCGACAAAATCCAGACCGCCATCGGCGAACTGAGTTCCATCTTGTCCCTCCTCGTGAGCGCCATTTCGTTTTTGCACTACTAGCAGGACGAATTCCTCTCCAGAACCTATCCACGGCCTCCAGAAAAATCCTCGGACGACTCAACAAGATCTTTCGCGACAATCTGCACGCTTTATATGCCGCGTACCCGGTCCTCATGTGCCGCTTTTGCGCTGCCGTGCTTGGCGCCATATTCACGGACAAGGTCGAGACGGCCGGGGACCTCACTCTTCAGCGATCGTGGGAGGACGTGCAGAAGTCTGTCGTGTCTAGTATTTTGGTGCGTACAGATCTCTACAAAGTGCAGCAAAGCTTCAACGACGATGCAGGACTTTCTTGAGCAACATCCATCGAGTGTGTAGTTTCACTTCTCGTCGCGTTCTATATTCATCTTTGCAGTGTCTAACAAAACGGTCGCTGGAAACCTCCTGTTTCCTACCATCTGCGACATGTTCTATCCCCGAGGAACGTCATTCAAGTGGACCAGTCCTAGTCTGATCTTCAATGTGTGTTTTTACCTGGATATATGCGCGTTTTTTCGTTGACTGCTGTTCAGGTCAATCTTCTGCTAACTGAAGCTGCGACCGACTGTCCAGATAATCAAAGTCAGCTTCGAACTGACAAGGTTCTTGGCGCGTGAGTGCCCTCCACTTGCGATCTACACGTTCCTCTGACTCCTTTTAGAACTCGGATAGGATTCGCGCTTTCCCAGCACAAGGGTGAGGTCCATACACATGCGCGCCGGCATTTCCATCTCACTTGCCGGGCCAGACTTTTTCGTCGTCGATTCCCTCGTTGCCTTTATCGGGGTCCTCCTCCCCGCGCGCACAACCGCATCGAAACGCTCCGAATTCGTGGACGCGGTCTTCACCCCGCGCCTGTTCTCATGCAGCTCCCAGATCAAGCGCCTCATCGCGGGCTCTTCCAGCACGGAGTGGGACCCAGTCGTCACGCAGATCACCACCACGCTCGCCGAATCTGACATATCCTTGTGTGTCACCCGCATTCGAGTATGTGTACTCGCGCTAAATGGCTACGCAGCCCGCAGCCGTTCTACGTGATCGGCCTGCGCTCCTCCACCTCGCTGCCCAACGTCGTTGACCCGCTCTACGTCGACCACCAGGGCCTATTTGCGAACATCGAGCGCGTAAGTGCCGTCTCCCTCTTGCGATCCCGTGCTGACCCCCGCGCCACAGGAGGGCGTGCTCGACTCGTATCAGGTTCCGTTCGACAGCGTGGAGCGCATCAAGCTCTCTGCGCCCGGCGCGTTCACCACCCCCGTATCCATCCACCTCACATCGCCGCCGCTCATCGGCGCGGCGGAGCCCGACGGGGACAACCAGCAACAGTGCTCGCTGGTGTTTCAGCTCAAGAACGATCGCGTGGCACGGTTCTTGGAGGCGCTGAAGGCGCGCGGGGTGGTGAGTGCTACACATTGTCTCGAGCGAGCGCGCATGACGGAGACACCGGTTGCAGGGCAAGTTGATCAGCGATGCGGACCGCAAAGTGTCCAAGATCGCGGAGGGCCTGAGCTTAGAGTTTGATCCCAGCGCACCGAAGCCCCCGACGCAGGTGAGGGTACTTCGGTATCTTTTAACGATGGACTAACGGCGGCAATAGCAAGAAAAAGTCGCGAAAGTGGAGCAACGTAGGTTTCTATGTCCGCGTTTATTTAATGGGCGCTAAAATTGGGGACGCACACAGTCTGGAAGTCCAACGGAGACCCCGGCCTCGGCGAACCGACTTCTCCACTCGTGGCGCAATTGCGTGCCTCCTCGGATACTCATTCTGACCAGCGTGAGGCCAGCTCGCAGCACGACGCGATCTACGGCGACGACCTCTCCGACGTATCAGACGGCGAGAAGCCGGGTCCGAAAGCCAAGTCGTCCGCGCCCCCGTCGACCAAAGGCAAGTCGTCTCGCGTGCGCATCGTCCTGGACTCGGACGACGAGGACACGGCCGCGGTGCAGCAGCCCCGTGCGACGCAGCCACGGAAGAGCGCGATGAAGAAGCCGGCGGTCATTGAGGCTGACGACGAGGAGGAGGACATCGACCCCACGCAGTCGCCCCCGTCGAACGCCATGGACGAGGATTTCGAACCGACCCAGCCGGAGACGCAAACACGGCCCGAGCCTGCGGCGAAGGTGCCCGCAAGAGTCACGCGCGGCGCGGCGAAGAAGAACCCGACACTCGCGACTTCCGTGGCCGAGCCA
Organism: Mycena rosella; assembly: GCA_029378255.1. Lineage (NCBI taxonomy): Eukaryota > Fungi > Basidiomycota > Agaricomycetes > Agaricales > Mycenaceae > Mycena > Mycena rosella. The sequence continues at coordinate 422,312 of JARKIE010000038.1, read as the reverse complement.
CGAAAAGCTGTGTCGACGCACTCTGCTGTTCACGATGTACCTGACGCTGACGTTGACGTTTCCGCACCCGCTCGTTCTATCCGCCGCCCCGCTAATACTAAGCGGGCGGTTCCCGCCGACGAACAGCTATCTGAGGATGAAATTGAAATCTCGAGGCCGTCCTCGAAAGCTCAAGAAACCTCCGCTAATGATTCCAGACCTGAGAAACGTCTGAAGGCAAAGGCTAACGCTGGTAAGGTCGTAACCTTGCCCATCAATGAAGTTAAGCCCCTTTAGCCCCGGCGACGAAAGTCAAGGCCAGCAAATCAGTCGCCGAGAACGGACGGAAACGAGCGGACAATGATCAAGAGGTTTCGGATGAAGATGTGTCTGATCGTCGGCCCACAAAGCGTCTACGCGGCGTGGACTCCGCGCCGGACGAGCCCCTTCCTCCTGCTGCCCCTCCTCGCCGAGACTCTGCTGCTGTGTTCGGTGACCGTTCTGTAAATCCTGCCCCAGCGAAAAAACGCTATGGCGGCAAGAAAGGCCGTCCCTCTTCACCCGTACCGTCCGATGCCCCTGATACTGCCATGGCTATTGACTATGACGAGCTCCCGGCGCCGCATTCTCCCGCTCCACCTCCTGCCCCAGAGAGAGTTATCAAGGCTGCGAAGCAAGAGGCTGGTGTCGACACACGCAAGAGCCGAGTTGCTGCAATGAAAGGAAAGGCGGGCCAGAAGCCCGCGCCTCGGAAACCTGAACCTGCCGCCAAGGCTTCCCCGAAGTCAGGCAAAACTGCCCCGTCCGAGAAACAGAAGACCAAAGCGCGAACTGCGGCGGCCAAGGACGACATGGAGGCTCGTCCGATTACTTTCTTTCGTTAACAGAAACTCACAATGATTATAGGAACATGACGATAAGGAATCTGAAAGCGAGGAGCCACCCCCACCCCGAAGATCGACACGGACCGCAAAGGACCATGCGGCGCCAAAGCCAGTCCAGGTAAGTTCATCAAGGCTTTTCTGCGCCTCCGATGCTAACTACCACACGCCAGGCGATTTTGGACGACACTATTCCTATTCCCAAGCCCAAGGCAAAACCGCAGAAACCGAAGAAAGCTCCTTGGGAAGACATGCACCTGAAGAAGAACGACGTCATCCCAAGTTCGGATGAGCCTCCGGCAGACGTGCCCGTGGATGTGGAGATGGACGACACTGTCGCAACCTTAGATGGGCCTGCGACAGAATCAGACTCTTTTGAAGAATTTTCTGTCCCGGTCAAGGCACGCATTTTCAGCTGTTGATTGAGCCTGTCCTAACAGTACATTCAGGGTTCTTTTTCTCCGCCTCCCGAAGACGAAGACGTTACAATGCTCGACGTGGTGCAAGATGTATCGCCGAAAACCAAAATTTTACAGCCGGTCCTTCTAACCTTCGCCGTCCCTGTCGCGTCGAATCCCGACCCTGTTGAGTTAACCATTCCCTTGCCTAAAATCAAAGCAATCCCAGCTTTTCCTGCGGTTCAGCCCGAGGCAGCATCTGCTGCGCTGGAGAGTCCAAAGGTTGTCGACGCGACCGCTCCAACCCGCCAGCAAGCACATTTCTCTCCCGCAACTAAATCCGAGCCGATCCTGCCCCTCCCAAAGATCAAGTTCAAAGCCGAAGTCCCTCCCCGCCCTATCCAACCTGTATCTCTCCCCCAAAAGCTCCCTACTCCATCTCCTGCACGTCCATCAAAGCTTCCAACTCCAGTTCCGGCCAAACAGCCAAGGCCTGTGCACGCGAAGAAGGTTCCAACGCCGCCGGCTCGCTCCCCGCCTGCACACCTAGCTGCTTATACGCCGTCCCGCCCCCCGCCTCGGCAAGCACGCGCTCCGTCGCGCCAAATTCCGAGCGATTCGTCATTCCCGGAACGCGTGTCGTACCCGACGGCCGGGTTTGCGCCATCGCGAACGTCTTCGCCTTTAGTGCAACGTACGAACAGCCAGTTTGTTCCCGCCGGACGAGCGGCAAAGCATCATGGTACGTGTTCGCGCTTCCCAGGTGCTTTTACTTGATCGAGACAATCCAGCGCACGAACGTACACCCGAATTGGGACGCCATGGGCGTACAAACCTCGGTCGTGGGCCTCACAGATACGAGGTTGACGAAAGGGACCACGACTATAAGCTCAACAAGAGCCTGGACCCGATGCAGGGCATCTTTGAGGTAAGCTATCGATAGAATCAAGAAGAGTCGATCACGGTTTCTCTTTTTCAGAAACTCAACGCAATCCACGAGGCCGTCGCCGAGAACATCACGCAGCGTTTCCACCGCGTTGGGAAGGACGTGCGCGTCGGGAGAGACGTAATCCTGCGAGACGCCGCAGAAAAACTCGAGGCCATGTGCAGCCAAAGGTGGGGTATTTCCATTATACTTATAACAACAGACTAAACTACACCAGCGAGGCCCACTTCAATACCCTCGTCGACCTGGAGGAAGACTACGCCAAGTACCACCGCAAGATCATCACCGGCCTTGACAACATGCACAACAATAGCCAGGTTCTGGCTACTGCCGTCGGCAAGATCATCCAGCAACATGACCGCCGCAGCCTCTCGAAGAAGCTGCCCACGACGTTGTTTACACTCCCTTCCATTCTACGGAACCCCGTCTTGTCCCTTTGATGTGCTACGTGCTCGCGTACTCGACGTTGCACAACGTTCTTTACACTTCGTTTGCAGTCCTGTCCCTCTGATGTCTCTACGTGCTCTCCTACTCGACGTCGTGTTGTAATTGTCCTCTGTATCCGTTGTATTCAACTTAGTTTTGCCACCGAAGTGCATCTAGGACACAAAGGGTCGGACGCCTGCCGTGTGAATGTCCAACAGCGCGAACACTTCTCGAGCTGCGCGGGGCGGATTCGAATGGACAGATCTTCGTCGGAGGAGGCTGGGAGGCTGTGTAAGCACAATGCACGCTCAATATGATTTGAAACCCACAAGGAATGGACATGGTAGAGAGGTAAACCCATTCAGGGGACGCCGTTCCAAGTGACCCCTCGTCAATCAGCGTTGCGTCTGAGGTGATGAACAGGGTTTTCAAAAAGCTTTCTGCGCGGGAGAATGAGCGGGATGCAGATAGAGCATTTGTGGGACAAACCTTCGCGCTGCAGCAGGTCTACGAACGCAGAGGGCTCTTCTAGCTCGGGGATCAGGAGTTCCACCTCGGCTTCCAAAGAGCTCTTGATCTTCCTAAATTCCACATCATTAACAGTTGTGCGCCGAGCTGATAGCCCGCGTACTTGTCCCCTCGAGCGCTTTCGAGACCCGCGAGAACGGCGTTCCGCAAGCGAAGAAGCATCTTCATCTCTTCGTTCGCTTTGGGATCATGCCATTCCGAGTCCTATCAACAGGCCGAGTTGAGGATCACTGCAATCTCAAGAGATTGGGGCTCAGACTCACCAGGGTCATCCACGGAGTAGTGAAAACCGATGCCTCCGTCTCGCGGAACGCCTCGTGGATCTCTTCAGCGAGATGGGGAACGATAGGCGCCATGATGAAATTCATGGTGGTGAGAACCTGTTCGAGCACGGTGACGACCGCTCTTCGCTCCACACTATTCAGCGCATTCGCGTATAGCCCGTCCTTCGAGATGTCAAAGTACAACGCTGAAAGCGAGCTGGTGGCGAAGTTGCTAAGAGCCGCGACGACTGGGAGGGTGTTTAGCACAGGGCACGCGAACGGGCGCGCCACACACACCTTTGGCGAAGTTGTACTGCGTGTACCCTTCGAGCGCGGTCTGCTCGAGCGCATACAGCTCGTGCATGATATACTTGTCCGCCTCGGAACGGAATATCAATTGCATGCCACAAGTATATAGAGCAACATACCAGGCTCAGCCCCTCGCGGGGCACCCGCTCCATTCGCGCGCGCGTCTCCACAGACCCGACATTCCCGAGGATGAACCGCGCCGTGTTGCGTATCTTGCGCACGGCCTCCGCCGCCTGCGCGAGGACCACCGGTCCGAGGTACGTGTCGTTCCAGTAGTCCACCGTCCCGACCCAGAACCGCAGTATATCCGCGCCATAGACGGGCTCCGTCTTCGGATTCTGCGTACCGTTGTCAGCGAGACTCGAAGTCGGAGAGTGGAAACGTACGGGCCCGCCGGACACGACTGTCATGGGGCTGGTGACGTTCCCGAGTGACTTGCTCATCTTCTTCCCCGTCTGGTCGAGGACCATCCCGTGCGTGATCAGGGTCGCGTACGGGCTCGCGTTGGAGGCGACGGCTGTGAGTAGCTGGCTCTGGAACCAGCCCCGGTGCTGGTCGGAGCCCTCCAGACACACGTCCGCACGCGGGCGGCCGTCCGAGCGCTCGTTGAGCATCGCCCACGCCGTCCCGCTGTCGAACCATACGTCCATCGTGTCCGTGCCCTTCCGCCACACCCCGGCGCCCTCCTCGCGCAGCGCCGGGGGCACGAACTCCTCTGCGGGGCCCTCCCACCAGTATTCGATCCCCTTCTCGTCGAGGATGCCCAGGATGTGCTCCAGGGTGGAGGAGTCGAGCACGGCGGTGTCCGTTGGGATGTGGTGGAGTGCGGGGATTGGGACGCCCCAGACGCGTTGCCGCGAGATGCACCATTCGTCACGGAGCTGGACGAAAGCGGTTAGGCGGGCGCGGGCTTTTGCGCGTTGTCAGCGCCAGGGCGGGAACATCGGAGTCTGCGGCTTACAGAGGGCAGGGACGAACGACACAGCATCGAGCGCCGCTAATGCGTCCGCTTTGATGGCGTCCAGGTTCGCGAACCACTGAGACGTGGACCTGGACGCATATGAGTTTAGCGGACGGAATGAGAAAAACAAACGCACGTCATGATAATGGGCTGGTTCGTGCGCCAGTCGTACGGGTAGCGGTGCTTGATCCGCTGGATCTTCACGAGCGCGCCGACCTCCTTCAGAAGGTCCACGACCTTGCGCGACCCTCCGTCCAGAACCGCTTCGCCGACCAGCACCTTTCCTGCTTCGCCGACGGTGTCGAGCACGGCGCCGGTGAATTCCCCGGCCCCGCCGACGTGGCAGACGATCTCGCCGGAGAGCCCCAGCGCGCGAAACGCGTTGTAGTCCTCCGCGCCGTGGGCGGGCGCGCAGTGCACGAGCCCGGTGCCGGAGGCGGCTGTGACGTGCGGCGCGGGGATGACTTTGAGGGCGGAAAGGCCCGGGCAGAGGGGCGCGAAGATGGCGGTGTACGCGGCGCCGACCAGCTCGGAGCCTGTGGGCGGTCAGCGCGAACATACGACGCGTGGGTGGAGCCGCCTTGCCTGATATTTCGGCTACGATGTCCACGGGGCCCAGAATGCCGGCGAGCGCGTCCATTCGCTCTTTGGCTACGATCAGGAGCGGGAGATCGTCCCCTCGGCGCAGAACAACGTATACGAGGTCCGGGTGGACCGCGATGGCCTGTAAGGGCTGAGTTTCGAGTTCGGAACGCGAACAGCGCACGCACCATGTTGGCGGTAAGCGTCCAGGGCGTCGTCGTCCAAACCAGAAGTTGGATGGGGCCCGCGGGAAGAGCGTCTAGCGAACCGCTCTGCAGTTCAAAGGCGACGAAAACCGAGTGGGATACGTGATCGTCTTTGTACACGAGCTCTGCCTCGGCCAACGCGGAACGTGAGGAGGGCGAAAAGTGGACAGGACGGTAGCGCCGATAAACCAAGTCTAAATAGAATCAATACACGCTCGGGAAGCGGAGAAAAGAGGTACCGTTTTGTACCATGTTTTGGAAGACGCGCAATTGTCTCATCTGGTAGGAGTGATCTGAAAGCGTTGAATTGCGAGCAATTTGAGCTCTGCTCCGAACACACACCTATGGTGCGGTAAGTCGTCTCGTTGCTCCAGTCCGCCATGATTCCCAGGCGCTGGAACTGCTCCCGCTGGGTGTCGATTTCTCGCAGCGCAGTTTTGTGGGCCGCATGCCTGATAGCGAGCGGTGGCAAAGACGCAGAGTCTTCCTTGACCGATGTTAAGCTGCGCCCGGGCGTGTAAGGAACCGCGACGTACCCCGAGTTCAAGCAAAGCCTTGTTTTCGATCGGAAGTCCATGGCAATCCCACCCAGGGATGTACCTGTTGAATTAGAACGAGCGCATGCCGCATTCGGAGAACGCACTGTACCCTCCGGCCGCGTAACAAATGGAACCGATTGATGATGTCCTTGAGTATTTTATTCAACGCGTGCCCTGTCAACTGGTTAAATCCTGGTCAAACGCGCATGTGAAGGGCATGCACCCATGTGCAAATTTCCGTTGGCATATGGTGGGCCATCGTGCAGAACAAATTCGGGTCGCTCAACGTTCTTGGACTGCAATAAAATCAGACGAAATACACGAAAAGGGAAAGGAAAAAATACCTGCCACTGGTAGAGGTCGGTGCAAGTCCGTGCCCGAAGGCGCGCCTCGGTTTCCATCGGATTCGAACGGAGCGCAAACGAGGTTTTTGGGAGTAACAGCGATTTGGAAAACGCATGGTTATCGACTGTACTAGAGTACCGCACTCCTAAGCCGTAGGTTCGGCTCCTGCATTTCTGACTAGAAGCCCAAAAATTCATAGAGCCTAGATCCTTGAGAACGACTGTCTTTGCATCAATTCGACGTCGTGGTTAAATTTTAAGAGTCTGATGGGTTAAACGTTTTAACCCTAACCTAACCAAGTACGGCCAAAGAGAAACAGCAAGTGGTCGAACTAAATCCTTCCTTTGCTCTCAAAAATGTTCCCTTCGGTGGTCATCATGAATCTTAGTTTCTTGTTCACGCGCATACACTGTTATGGTAATTGATACTACAATTATGTTCAGGTCCGCCTCTTTCCCTTCTTTCCACGACCTTTCTTGGGTTCTTCAGGCGCAGGCTGAGGAGCGACGCCACCCTTGCACATCATTCCTCCCTTAATCGTCCTGGATTTCTTGCGCGACGACTCTGAACTGCCGGCGCTGGATGTTCCTGCCGTAGAGGCGGCTAGGGAGCCGCTTGAAGCGCTACCGCTCCAATCGAGTTTCCGCTTTTCTCCTGTGACTTGGCGAGGTTCCGGGCCAGCCGCACCTTGACTATGCGCACTTCGCCGAAGTGCAGTCTGGCGCAGATCGTCCTTGGTTTGCGGCTTCGGGGCTGTTTTTTTCACAGATGGTGGGTCGAAGGCTATCGCTTTGTCGTCCGTTGGCCAGACAAACTTGGTTAATGCGAAGTCGAAAACACGGAGGAAGTCCATGTGGAGAATCTCAATCGGCCTCTCCGGTGCCTGGGGAGTGGCGAGCCCCTCGATTGGGATACGATTGGTCGCTGCCTGCTCGATCACGGGATTCTGCCTTATAACTATAACCAAGGTCCGTAGTGCCTCTGCGACAGCGTGTAGCGGGAGAGCTTCTGCGAGAGAAGTTTTGCCTCGGATCCAGTCGTCCTTCATGACACGAGCAACCTTGGTGTCATGGTCGAATAAAGTGTGGCATGCTTTCGGGTCGCGACTGGGGTCCGTTGTATGCCTCAGGATGATCCAAATCAGCAGCCAGTAAAAAGACTCGAGATCGTGACCGGCGCTATGTTTCGGCTGGTCTCTCAAGATCTGGATGGCCAAGAACGCAAATGTACCCTGCACGATGTGAGCGGACGCAACCGAACAAAGAGAAGACGTACAGTAAGCTCCTTGAGGCTTTTGTCGATCGTCGTGTACTTCGCCTTGGCTTTCTTTTCGGCAGCGTAACGGTCGGAGAACCAACCCTCGAAATTTTCCAAGCCTTTTTCGGTGAATTCCGCGTAGTCCCAGTCGACCAGGAATCCTTCGAGTGTGGTCTCATCGAAGAGGACGTTGCCTTCGCTGATGTCGCGGTGGAGCACACCAGCGTCGTGGGCAATCTTGTGGTCTAAAATTTACAATTAATTCGGGGGATCGAAAAACAAAGGGAAAACTGACGGTAAACGGCTTTTGCCAAGCCTTCTACCAAGCATTTAGTCGTAGCGAATGTCGTTATTAAGCCCCCGACAGGTGTAAGAAGGCTTCGCGTGTGGCAGCGCTCTAGATCGTCGGGTCCGGTCGAGTTCGTCGTGTGGTGAGGAAAGGCAGACAGTTCAAGGGTACCATGGCATTTGGCCATTCCTCGAGTATCCACGCCCTCCTTTTCGCAGTACATGTGGATGACGTCGTAGAAATCCGCCTCCGGTCTCCGACACGCTTGCCGCCAGGCGTCCTTGAGCGCGTAAGGGGTGGGGTCGGGATCGTCCTTGATTAAGACGCGATCGACACGAGTGGCACGGCTGAACAGGCCGTCGGACTGAGAAAGGGGCTGCCCGATGGTAAAGCAATCGACGTGGACCGGTTGGCCGTCTCTGATTTGCACTGCTTTAACCCAGCGGCTGTGTGCCGTGGCTTCCAACAACGATAAGCGTTTCTCGGACGGCAGGCGTTGATCAGCAGGAGTTCTCTGCCACACCTTGTACATTTCCTTCTTCTCTTCCAGACTCGGGATCGAGATGGTATTGTCGTCGCCGTACATGCGAGCCTGTTCGTCCTTGGGCTCGCGGTCGGGATTGTATAGGCGCCAGAAGAAGGTCGGTAGGACGTCCGCTGTCGTCGTCCAGTCGAAAGCTTTCGTCGCCCTGTAACCGGCATGGTCAAAGCGGAGGATGCGGGCCTGATTTTTGAAAACAGCCACCACAAAGACGAAGCAGCTGCCTGACGCGAGCAAGCTACGCGCACTTTTAGTAAGTTGGACGAGGGCTCTTAGGGACTCCTCGGAATCGTTAACACCGGCTGCCGTGAAGATGTCGGTTTTGTACTTCAACTCCAGAACGGTGCCAGCATAAGGCCATTTCCAATCCGGAGGAATGCCCTGTCCAGGCCGGGTGGCGGTGATGTCTGGCTTCGTATAATGGTCTTCAGGATCGATGGGTGGGAAGCGGGTGCTGTGGGTATCGACAAATGAAGGCTTATTGGTCTCCGGGAACGATGAGACCACCTCCGTCAAATATTCGAGCTTCAAGTTCGAGGTGATGAGTACACGCCGACATATACGTGTATTGGCTTACCAGTGAGGGGGATATATGGTCTTCAACCAAAGCCTTGTCCGCGCCTTCCGTTGCCGCCGCTAGTTTCGCAGCAGAGGCGGTAACGATATCACGGAGTGTATCATCGGTTTCGCTTCGCGGCCGTGGCAAGTATTTAACTATCAACGGCCACGATGCCCGCGAAATGCGTTACAAGGCTTTCACGCCAGAGCATCGTTTGTTCCGGGTTGTCTTGCTTCCTGCCCTCGGTCGTGCTATGCCTCCCGGAGTTGCCGGGTTTGCGAGTGTGCGGAGTAGGGGGTAAATTCGGAGGGGTCGGCGAGGGTGTTCTCTCCTTCGAAGGTGGCGAATCGGCCTCGAGGTGCTCAGTCGCGTCGGGTGTGAGACTCTGAGCCGCAGGCTCCTTGAATCCGCCGGTTTCAGGGACAGCGTTCGGGGACGCGCTAGTTGAGTGGCTCATGTTGGTGGGAGGACAAAGAGAGTGAAAGGTCCACTTACTCTGGCCAGATTTATCTTGTCCACAGCAAACCACGTTGATCTCCAAAAACAATGCGGCGTCACTTGCATCAGTGGCCTGTGACTGGTCGCGTCGATAATTGCCTAAAGCGGAATAACTAGAAGCGACGGATACCAAAGCGCTCCATACCTGGTACCAAAGCGCGAAATGAGTCACTCTCCGACCCGTGGATCAAAGGTATATTATTGAACGTAGCGGCGGTTCATCACAGTAGCCAGTGTATTGAACGAAAGAAGAATTAGCACCTCTCAAACACCTTGTACAGGTCCGGTAAACTAGCAATCTGCACGACATCCCGATCCAAGAGCGATTTCGGCGCCGCCACGTACCGCCGCAGGGACGGAAACACGACGTGCTGGATCTGCCACCGCTCCGCCTTGTCCTGAGCCTCCTGGTCTTCCTCCGTCTGGGGGTCCGCGTCGGTGCAGAGCGGCCCGGGGACGTAGAAGTACGCCAGCTCGCGCAGGAAGGACTCGAAGCACTCCATTTCGGAGTTCCAGTCGACCTGGGTGCGTCAGGATCCGCAGGGAAAATCAAAGGCGCGCGACCCACCTGCGGCCCGAGACGCATGAGGAGGCTCGGCAACTTGTCGAGGTTGGGCGTGTAGTCGCGTAGAAGGAGCGGGAGGCTCTCGATGAGGCCCGTCGGCGTGATGTTGAAGGAGAAGTACTCGGCGAGCATGTCTCGACGCGCCATGAGCGTGTCCACGATGCGCTGCCGCCAAATCAGCGCGACTCGGTACAGAGAACATGCACCCACGTCTACGATCTGCGGCTTCGTGAGCCCGCTGTCCGCCGTCGTCTCCTCGAGCTCCACGGCGATCTCGATCAATGTGCGGAGCGGGGGCGGGGGCTGCAGCTTCAGGCGGCTGAAATCGCCGAACTGGCGGAGCCCCAGCTGGTAGAAAAGTTCCTCGCTGGATAGAACGTGAGGCTACGGATGGGTGCAGATGGGTGTTGCGACGTACGCGAGGGCGCCGTGGTTGACGAGATACAGCTTGGTGGAATGCTGGATGAGCGACAGACACTTGGTGAGGTCGACGATCCCGACAAAGGTGTGCTTTTCAAGGATCTCGGAGAGTTCTAGAGGGCAGACTGAGCACAGCGTCTGGAAAGGCAAGGATGGCAGTACGTTTATGCTTCCCCTTGATCGCGTTTTGCCGCAACGTCTTGACGGAGGTCAGGTAGCATTGCGACTCCTTGATCTCGCGCGACTTGGACGTGTCGGCCGCTTTCCCTTTCGCGGAGGACTGGCCCTCGATATGGGTCGGATTGGGAACAGGGAACATCGACTCCAGGGTCCGATCTTGGAGCGAGGTTCGGACTTTGTACTGCGACGAGGTCTTCTTCGGCGCTGAATGAAGGTGAGATGGATCCTGAGGGCCCCGAAAGGAAACTCACGAGCAGGCGCAGCCGTTTTCGGTTCACCAGCCTCCATGTCTTCGTCTTCGTCATCGTTGTCTCTCGCCCGTTCTTTTCCCTTCCGTTTCTTCGACATCGACTGCTCGGGTTCTGCGATCCCGCCGGTCAAGAGCGTCTGCACAACGTAAATGGACGTAGTACGCTATTACGGAGAGGACTACCTGGTATTCGAAGACCCTAGAATGACTTTGAGAAGCCAGAGCTCGCTGAAGCGTATCCGAGATCTGGTCCGTAATGCTATCCTCGTTCAGAAAATGCACCTCCTTTTTCGTCGGGTGGACGTTGACGTCGACATCGCGCGGGTTGATCTGCAGGCTGGGTCGCGTCAGGCGTGATTCCGCAGGCGTCAGACAAGAGTGGCCACCTCAAGTATATGAACGGCGATGCACCCTTGGGAAGCACCCCGCTGTACACCGCTTCCAACGCGCGTTTCATGCGAGACGATTCCACCAGCCGATCTAGGAGATTGAAGTGAGAAGCAAGTTGTGTGCGGATGAGAGCACGGACGATTTATGAAGAGGAGGAAAACCATCTTTTTCGATTGATAGTTGGCATTGGTGAAATGCACTTCGGCTGTCCATGATTCGCGATCCTCGACCTCCTCTTCCTCTTCCATGTCCTCATCCTCAGGCTTGCTCTTGGATGAGAACGTGGAATGCAGTAAATCCTTCGCTATCGAGTGGCCGTACAGCAAGCGGATAGCATGAGAGGTCTCCGACGACGAAGGCGTGGATAAATCGGGCGAAGGGGACCCAGTCTCTATCACCATTAATTGAGGAAGTGTGGGAACAAGTGCAAGAGCATGCCTTTTTGCAGACGAAAGCAACCTTGGGATTGTGGACAGCGTACTTGGTTATCACGTCGAGAATTCTCGAATATTCCTCAGACGCGCTGCGCAGTGCGGAGAGACGAGTCGGAGTGTTGTAGAAGAGATCCTCTATCTTTAGTTGCTTGAGCGACGCGTCAAGGCCAGAAGAGAGTGCATACAATGATCGTTGTACCGTCGTTGCCTGCACAAGGCTTCGGCTCGGCGGTTTGGCCGGGTTTCGCTTCAACGAGGGCTCCATCCAGGTAGTTTGCCCTGAAAACATCTTCCAGTCAGCCCGGACGGTCATGCCAAATGCGGACGCGCTGACTTCCAGGCACACGTCTCTGTCTTGGTTTTGGTTACCACTGAAAGGTGCGCAACATGCGACATGGACGCCAGAGCCTCTCCACCTGCGCGCCGTCAAATCAATCCAAACGAAACTCGCGTCAAAGCACTCACGAAATCCGTACGTCGTGATGCGCGACAGATCCGAGAACGTGGACAGTTTGGAGGTCGTGAACCGCTCCGCCAGGATGGGGAGATCCGCCTTCTGCAGCCCAACATTGAATGACGCACGGGAATGGAGTTGAGATGGGACGGACACGGATGCCACACCCGTTGTCCTGGATCTGCAACAGCTTCATGCCCCCATCCTTGACCGTGATGCGTATGGAGGTGGCTCCCGCGTCGAGGCAGTTCTCAAGGAGCTCCTTGAGCGCAGATGCGGGCCTATGTATGATCTGTGAAAGTGCGCACACTTGAATTCGCAGGAAACTTGGATGAAAAAAAAAAACGACACACTTCGCCCGCCGCAATACGATTAATCAAGGATTCTTGAAGCCTTCGGATTGGAAGAGGGTCATTGGGGGCGCCTTGGTCGCCCATTAGATAGATACTCTTGACAAAATAATAAGCAAAGCAGAGTTCGGCTTGAGTTCGGCCAGCTGAGTCGGCAAAACACGATCACGTTATTTAAGTGATGGCTTGGCCGAGCCTCGGAGCAGCGCCGCGTCTAGACTCGCTACCAGTGCGTTTTGATAAGCCATCAGTTGATCACGGCAAGCGGGGGATCAAGGCTTCCTAAAACAAGCGGATGGTCACGAGCCTACGCCGCGTCGGATTCTAATTTCTAGGAAAAGGGGTTTGAAAGTCATTGGAAGTCAATCGACCAAAATTGAGGGCGGCCGGGATTGGGCCGGGGTTAGAAAAGGTTTGCGTCTGGGGGTTAGAAATTCGCGAAGTCGATCTCCAAAATCGAAGGTGTCTCGTGTGTTCGTCACGGTTCACCCGAACTTCAAAAGAGAATCGGGGTTGAACGGAAATTTGACTACAACGTACATGTTATTTTACACAGCGCAAGATAATGTATTCTAATCGTAGAATACGAGTGCACGGAGCTCTATCGACTCTCGGAACGGGGTGCCTTCCGGCGTGGCTGGGTCGCTGAAGCCAGTGTGGGGAGTATAGAGGGCGACGCTCCCGTCCTGGAGGGAATCGAAACTGAATCAAATCTATTAAGCAAACATCGCGGATATCATGTAGAGAAACAGCCTCACCATTTAATCAGAACAAACTCTTCGGGAGTCATCCCCGAGAAGTACGTCCATTTTTGCTTCGGGTTGTATTTCACCCCGAATGTCTCGCCTTCGCGATCCGGAAAGACGAGTGCAACCGGGAGGATGTCGTTGGCCGGGTCGACAGTCCTGAAATCACACAACGCGAGTGGCCAGTCGACTGCCGGGTGAGAAATTGGACGCCATAGGTTGATAATTTGGAACCGATGCTTTAGAAGCTCCGGGACGTCTTCGGCAGGGAGGTGGCGATGCACTCGAGCCACTGAGGAGGCGTTCGTCTGGTCAATGTGAGTTTGAGCAACAGGCTGGCGTTTGTCCGGGGAATCACCAATCTCGTTGGGACGGCGGCGTCGAATGGCTAGGAAAATTCGAGTTAAGTCGACAATAAAAATGATGAAGGACGAACTGTGGTCGAACAACACGACACGACTCGCGCCCGTCAAACGCTTTATGAGATCAATGCTTTCCGGATAATACTCATTCTCGATCTCGGCGTCACTCGTGAACGCGGTGTGCTTCGCGGGCTCCTCGTAAAGCTGGAACCCCGTCACATCAAGAGCCGCAGCGGACTCATTCCCGCGCAGGTTGTGGATCGGCACGTCGTGGACGTCGAGGATGAAGTTTCTCTCCCTCACTCCAGTCCCTGGAGTGGCGTTGATATTCTGGTATGCTCGAGCACCGTCTTTGGGAGGGACAAAGAAAGCGAGCGAGCCAGTGGTACTAGACGGAGTGCCTGCGGTCATGGTAGTAGTGAAGAAGAGTTACGCCTCACAAGACCCGGGGCGGCCTTTATGAGGTTCAGAATTTGTGTAAAGGAAACGCCATGTGTTGGTGGTTCTTGCGTGCTTCCAGCTTACCAATCTTGATTACTCAGCGAATGACGCCATCCGCGCAACAGCTCGGGCTCAGGAGACTTGTTATTAATATTATCAATTTTACATGTAAGCAGGGTGGCTTGTGAATCGACATTTTTACTTGTTGCTTTTTGTGCTGCTTACTTCTCCAAAAAATTGCAGCCACGGTCGATCGGAGAGGAGGCTTCTAGATTCGGATTTTCAAGTGGATGGTTCCAAATCAACGAGCGGCGTCGGCACTGAGCACGAGGTACTATTTTAGCCCGTGATGTGTCCACGAGTTTGATGGCAAGCCGTCCCTCGCGCAATCTTTATATTTTACCTATTATTTTGTGTTAGACCCATTAGTATTTGACCCATGATCCATGTTCTGTGTAAGTTTCAGAATATTTGAAGCCTTGAAGCCATCGCGCTACAATAATGCCGGTTTTGATGGTCAAAAACACGCGTTTGGGACCAGTAATGGAATTGACGTCACAGCTGGTCACACATCCGCCGACCCTCGGCAACACATTCTCTTCAGTCGACTTCGACTTTCTTGATTTTGTTGCGCTCTGGTCGTGTAGATACAAATTCAATCTCAAGAAATCAAAGGTCAAAGCTACAATGCTACAAGCGAAACGAGAGACGAAACCATGCGTAAAGTGCGTAAGTGCGTAAAATCATTGTGAGGAAGATGAGGGAGCGTGCTGGTAAAAACCGGGCGGGGCTATGGGTTGTCGATACGGGGGAATGGGAGGTGGTTATGGAGCGAGGGGGTGAAAGTGGGGAGGAGGAGGAGGGTAAGGTGGGAACAGATGGTAGGGAGGTGTGTACACAGTGGCTTGAGTGCTCGCTGTGGGAGGTGCTCGTGGACGGCGAGGAGACACCACAAAATTCCCAATCTCGTCCAAGCGACGGCGCTGTGGGCTGTGCTGCGAGCTGGTTGTTGATGGGCCAGCTACGGGTTCCCCATCTGCATCCGACGTCTCCTCGTTGTGTTTGCCATGTTTGCGCTTTCCAAAGAGTGCAACGTACCGACTGTCCGTTTGGAGAGCTGCATTGGAGGGGATGTCAAAGTGGGGTTGGATCCGCTCCAGGAGCTGGCCCTTGATGCCAGCTTCATCCAGCCCCAGCGCCCATGCAAGGTCCCGCAGCTCACCGAGCTTTTGCTGCTTGAAGGTCCCTGTGAACGTCATGCACACAGCAGTAAGCTTGGCTCGATGTGCATGGCTGGCCGCGGCGGCATTGTCCTTCTTGACCTGTCAATTGGCTGCCACTGCATCCTGCTCGTCATGCGTGTCTCTCTGTGCAGCAGCTGCTGCACGACCTTCTGTCATCATCAAAATATGTGATTGGGTGTGGATGACTCGCCCGGATGTGCGACAGGCTGTGTTTTTCTTCGTGTTAAGCTGGCCCTTCAGGGTCTTGATTGTCTCGCCTGCGAGGATGGAATGGGTCGTGGCCTCGTCTTGTTGTTGTTGAGCAAGTGTCTGCTGCTCCTTGAGCCTTTGATTGCATGCTTAATAGTGGGCGATCTTCGCTGGCATGGGCAGATCTGAGGGTGGATCGTCATCAGAATCAGAGTTGTCGTAGATATTCGTGAATACAGGGACTGGTTGTGAAGGAGTGGTAGTGGTGGATGCTGAGGCTGGTGCGACAGCGCTTGCAGGGATTGAGGAGGACAAAGGGAGGGTAGCACAATGATGTGGCGGGTGCATAGATGTAACATCCTGCTAGTCATTGCCTTCGTTACTCGATGAATCATCATCTGAGCCAGATTTCGATGAAGGTGATTCCGAGGGAGAGGATGGGGAGGTGGGGCGTTGTGATAAGGACCACAGCGCTACGGTGTGAAGGAAGTCGGCTTCACAGGTGTAGCTGGTCCGGCCTCTAGTAGGGGGATTAGCGTTGGACACTCGAGGGAGGTGTGCGTAAGGGTCGCAAGCTGTGTTTGTTCCGGGCGGGAGTGAACTTGGGCGGGATACACGGGCGAGTGTGTGTGTGTGTGTGCTCGGGCTGGAGTGTACTGTGAGTGCAACGGGTTACGGCTGCGGAGGGTGAGTGAGGTGCAAGCTTAGGACTTAAGCTGCAAAGGAAGGTTGAGTGGGGCCCGAAGGCGAGTCTGGACTGTGATGTGGTGGTCAAATCCTATGCATTGGGTGGGAGAGTACAAGTGGGCAAACTCGTCCTGGGGATTGACTCCCAAATTTGATGTCCGAAATTGATTTTAATTGAATGGAATGTCCGGAATTGATTGTCTACTGCTCAGAAACCTCGCCTCTTTTATACCTGCTGCAGCACAGCCTCTGGGGCCCGGCGTATATCAAGACAACCCAAGGTAATGGTCCATCGTCATCTCCCAAGGTCCAACACACTCGTATTTGGGGTGAGAACACGCGAGGAGACCGAAACACCCAAACGCGAGGCAGGAAATACACTTGTATTCAGGGTGTCTTGCTTTGACAAGGACCCGAATCAACGGATGCACCGGTGCGAGTCTGAACACGAGGCAAAATACAATGGTATTTGTGGTGCTTTTGCTGAGGTGAAGACCCGAACCAACGGGAAAACGATGGCCGTGCCCCAAAGGACGGGATCCAAGCCCGAAATATGGTTGTGTTGGGGTGCGCAGATGCATCCGGAGCGTGCTGCGTGTCCGTGTACATGTGTGGTGAGAGCCGCCTGGTTGTATTCGAGTGTGGTGAGAGCCACCGGTTGTGTTCGAGTGTGGTGAAAGCCGCCGTGCCTGGTCCTGGTGTCGCTGGCCGCATCCGGGGGTGTCTGTCCAAATGCGGTTTCTTGGTGCGTCCCGATTCGGAAGGAAGGGTGATTTGTGCATGTGGTTGTCGATACAGCATGGGTGAGATGCGAGGGCATACACAGAGCGTATACAGCCCTCACAGCGTGCAGGGTAGCCGTCTGCCAATTGCAGCTGGGTGGAGGTGGAGCTGCTGGGGGCGAAATCTGCGGCTGTAAAATGACCAGGATTGCATTTGGCTCTGCCAGTTGCTGAGTCGTGGTCAATCCCAGACTTCGCCCACGTGGCCTTGAACGCCGCTTGCTGCGTGGCTAGATATTCTTGTATGACATCCTTGGCATGCATAGGGACACCAGTGGCTGCTAAGATGACCTCGCATCCCTTTATCCAGTGTTTTTTGAGAGGTCCGAAGCCGGCGATGTCGCGAGGCTGCAGTCGGTGAGTCGTGTGGGGAGGAAGACAGAAAAGAATTATGTTGTTTTCGAGTGCCAGATCTATCATTTTGACTGTGACATGAGAATTGTGGGAGTCGTAAACCAGAAGATAGGGAGCGGAATCATCTCCGTGGGCTTTGACAGAGGGAATGAAACTTTTAGTAAACCACTTCGCACAGACTTTGTCATTGGTCCACCCACTTTCTGTAGTCGCGATTCTGGGAAGAAATTAATTGAGAGAGGTCGAAAAAGGGTAATAAACAACATACACCATTTCACCGTTCCACTTTGGATCATCTGGATGGCCTTCTGCAAACCATTTGGGGCAAAGTTCACTCCCTTGAAGACGAAACAGGGAGGAACGGGCGCTGCGCTGTCAAGGCAAATGGTCTCTAGGATAGTGACAAGTTTGAGATCTTCAGAGCTGATTTTGTATTGAGAGCGATCGCTGTGGTCATAGAGGAGCTGTTCGCTCGAGCCCTTCCTCCCTCCTCCAATCTGGATACCAATCTCGTCGAAATTGTAGATGTTGGAGGCAGAAATAGGATTTCCGGCGTTGTCGGGAGTATCTTGAAAAAGCTCGAAGTGCTTCTGGACGGTGGAGAAATTGAAAGCGCGTGCATGTTTTGACTTGAGTTTGGCTGGTCATAATGGTGCACTTCGACAAGGGAATGCCCGCGATGCCAAGGAACTTGATCCAGGTGATGAGTATTCACTCTTGCACTTCGTTTAACAGCTATGCTGTTATGTGGGCGGCACAACACGACTTTGTTTTCCCATTGAGCCAACGCCAAACGGTCTTGTATTACTCAATACCAAATGCACGTGCGGTGCTAGCAGCGTTCTTGTGCGTTCCATCCTGGACTGAAGCAACTGCTTTGAGAATGATGTCCTCCTTCGCCAGTGAGGTGTAGCCTTCTTTCCGGTACTGCTGACAAGGACAAGGGACTGGCATGCTGAGGGGTGGGTGTGTCAATGCATCAGGTCGAAAGAGAAAGTGAGGGCAGCCGACACATCAAGAGAAGTGGGAATTAGGTGTGAATAGACTCCAGTGAGGGTTTCAGGCGTCGAGAACTTGAAGTGAGGGTGGTACAGGACTTTAGAATAGATTATAGGCTAAATTAGAGGTGAAGAAAAGGCAGAGGAAAGAACAATGAGCTGGCAGGATCCAAGGGGCGAAGCAAAGAGGCGTCTGCCGGGCGGAGTTTAAAATTTGGGCTGGAATGCTCACACCTCGCAGAATGTTTTATTTTACATGCACCTTTGTACTTCTGTAAAAGTAAATAACACTAATGATTTCAGATGCATACCAGATGCTAGCTCTTTTTTTTTCGAGGGAAACCGTGGCCTAGACAAAAAGATATTGGGGAAGTGGAACCAGCTTTGATCAAAAAGCGGCTGATTTTGATGTTCTGAATTTCTGGTGCGCTCATTTTCAACGCAATAAATCTGCATCTCTGGGAGAACATTCTTATATCTCATGCACACCATAGGTTGTTTTCTCTAAGGATTCTACCCAGCGGTGCGGGGGGAATCCGGAATAATTCCACTTCGGGGGTCATGGACACATCACAGGCTAAAATAGTATCAGATCGTCTTATCGTGCAGACTAATCCGAGACCCCCCCCAGATGGGAAAGGCACAGCCACACACAGTCAATAAACACAGTCATGTCCATCAACCATCGTGCCTGGGCTACGTACCTTGCTAGAGGGTGGTATTTGAGCCTGGCTGTTCTGAGAACCAACTCACTGCTTCCCCCCCTTGAAATATCTAACTACGAGCTCTCAAATCACCACAAATGTTGTACAGTAAATGAATATAATGTCCATAACACCTTGCACTCCGAGTCTGTCAGTGGCAGGGTTCATTCTGGCCCATCTATACCAATCCCTATACAAGCACAAATTAAGCAAGCAGAGGCCCCAGCAAGAGACTCAGAGAGGCTCGCTGGCATTCGGTGGCAGGACTGTAAAAGAAAAGCCACATGAGCCGGCATTAGTGATGCTGCAAGGTGGAGCTAGATGTAAGACCCCACTTTGAGCCTTACTGGGATTCAAGTTGGACAGGAATTCCTAAGCAAGTTCATGAGGTATTTATTGTGGTATCGACTGGTGTAAACGGTCAGCTCTAAGACAGGCTTTGCGAGGAGATGGATATCCTTCTCCTCAAAGCTAAGCCGTCGACTCCTCCAAATATTCAGAGGAGCGAGGATTGACGCAGTACACGGAAATAGGCCAATAAGCCCCGATAAGACTTTTGAAGTCTGAGCCTGTGTCTGAGACACGGGAATTGCCTAAGCGCCGGTGTCTCGGAGTTACTTGACGAGGGCTCGGAGGTGCTCGACGAGTAATGAGAAGGGCCGGCAGAGGGCGACAATAGTATGAGATAAAGTGTAGATTGATTCGCCACGTGCTATCGATGGTGACTACTCTAGATATAATAGTAGTACAACTCTCTGAGTGAGGCTAATCAATTCAAAAAAAATATAGCGTTCAAAATGTAAATGAAGGATTCCTTACAGAGCCCCCCAGCCTCAGTCTGAGAGGGAAAAAGGTGTGAAACGCTCCGGAATTTCGATCTCGGCAATTTCCTTATTAGCCCAATCAATCGGGAACGTCTGCACAAACACCTTCTTGACGACCTCAAAATTGTTCTTGCTAGGGATCAATGTTGGCGTGTAACTCCCTTTGCTGCTGGTGCAGAAGTACTCCTTCCAATCTGCTCAAGTCCTCCACTCAAACTTCTTTCGAATCCAGATGTTGTCCCTCAAGTTCTTCAGAACTGCATATGTGCTCGGCGAATGGTACCCTTGCATATGGGGGCTCCAGCCCTCTAGGAAACTTGGGGGAGGCCAGAGCCACACCTCCTTAGCGCTAGTCCCTGGGATATGACCGAGCAGCAAGGATTCTTCGCAGGGCCCTACGGTGTCTGCCGAGAAGTGGCATTTGCTGTTGCTCTTTTCGAGGAGGATCGTCTTTCTCCCACCATAGTGCGTCACCTGCATACTAGGTCCTTCCATGAAGCGTTTGACGAGGTCAGGGTTGTAGAGGGTTGCGAAAAAGCTGAGGACTCCGCCTTTGAAGACAAATGCATGGGCATGCGGACGCTGCAGCAACCAGTTCATCTGCCCAATGTACTGGTTGTAGAGCTCTTTGCCCCCGGCTCCATAGGACAGGAGCGCTGATATGGCAGGTATCGTACCAGCCGTGGAATCACACATTTTTGCGAGTTCTACAGGAGTTCGAGAACACATACGGACTTCGAGAACCTCCTGTTCGGTGATATACAGTCAGAGTCAGAGTGAGCTCTGAGCTGCTGGCTGTGTAGCAATGATGCGAGAGGGAAATAACTGGTACTGTGGAGTTGTATATGCTTGGTTCTTACCAAAGGGGAATCAGCATAATGGTCCTAGAAGTATTACATGTGGCCCGTCAGATCCAGTTCATAACCTATACATAGGGGCGAGCTGTACTGCAAAGCTAGATACCATACCAAGGAGATATAACTATAAAACGCCTTGACACCCAATTGCGAGCGGTATTACACCAGGTGGCTGGGCAGAACCCAGTTCGAGAACTATGCATAGGTCTGCATCAGCAGAGGCCTACGGACCCATGAGCGTTCGAGAACCCTAAACCAGTTCGAGAACCAGCTGAAACCGATCGAGAAGGGTGACACGGACCTTTCCGAGACGCTCTAGACTCCAGTAGACCACATGTGATCAGTCGTGTCGTGTTCAAGACACCAAACAAGTCCAAGTCTGATGGTCTTGATGGCCGATGACCCCCGGAGCTCAAACTCTAGACACATAGGCTCTGGCTGAGATTCCGCTCTTACGAGAGGAGACAAGACCAAGACAAGACACACAAAAGGGACTTACCAACCAAGCCGGTCCGAGCCGAGGGTTCGAGAACACTCTGGGCTATTCAAATATACCCGATTGGGTTCGAGGACCAGTGCTCAAAACCGATTGCACTCCAAAAGCAGGCTGGCTAGGCATCCATCCATGTGGACCCGCCAATCTTGCACATGGCCGAGCCAAAGATACCCAATATTTTCCGTTGCAGATCGCATTTTACTCATTTCCTCTTATTTCTGTTTATTCATATCTGTCATGTCATGTAGTTCGAGAAGTAGTATAAAAGACCAGCGAGAACGCACAGGTCTGCAGCTCATTCGTGCCTGGCTTTGCCTAGACTATTGTCGAAGCTCTGCAAGTCAATAGGCCTTGTGTTCTCAGTGTCCTATCACGGAGATTTGTTTATAAAGCATTTCTTTTGTGTAGATTCTTTAACAGAGAAAGTTCTTGTTGGCTACATTAGCTTTAAGGTCACCTAAGTTACAGACTACTGTTCAGTGAAGTCCCATTGCAGTTTTCTGGTTATACCACTGTTGTTCAGCGAAATCCCATTGCAATAGTCCCTTGTCCCATAGCTATCTCGTGGAGGGTCATGGTAGTTCAATCCCCTCGATTGAGTAGGCCTCGTCGAGAACCCGAAAAGATCTCTGATAAGCACCAGAGTCAGTCAGGGAGTTGCACGTAGGCGTAAACATGGCCTGTTGTTTGTAACATCCCCTTTGGACAATCACAACAAACAATCCGAGCTGTCCCACATACTGGTTGTTCGAGAGCTTCTGCAAATTTAACCCCATTGTCCTCGTGTTCGAGAACGACTTACGTTTGGTAGTCGGAAACTACTGTTGGTCTCTCGAAGCCCAAGAAGACATCCTCGAACGATCTTGACAACTTTCTCGAGAAAGTTCAATCTTACCTGTATACTGCAGGGTGACCCGAACTCAATTATAAGCACTTCATATTGGTTGTGTGTGTGTGTGTGTGTGTTGTGTGTTGGTTGTTGGGTTTTTGGTGTCCATGCCTTAGATCTCAGTCTTTGCACATTTCAGCCCATACTTAGGTGCACCATTTGAGCGCGTCCACGTAATTGGGGGCGTAGATACACTCGAGGGTTGCTTCATTGAGAGCGAACACCTCTTGCACCGCAAAGCTTGCCGTTTTGGAAGACTCCACAAAAATGCCAAACGGCACTCCAAATCGGATCGCTAGTTCCAGAACATCCACAATATCATCTATCCTGTCTGCGCAGGCAGCGTACACCTTCATGCAAATGATCAAGCACTCGTCGGAACATACAAGGATGGAGTTGTTAAGCCAGCAGTCATTCCACTGTCCACCTTGAATTGGCGGGGTGTGGGGATCGATATCCGTAACCGTGTGAGCCACATTTTGTGCTCCGGCGATGGCTTCGGCATAGCTCATGTAATTCAATGCGTAGCGACTGGCCAAATGGGGTGATGTCGTGAGGGAGCGTGGTTGAGGGGATGGGGAACGTTCCCTCAAGACTGATCCTTCTTCATCAGACTCAGCACCGTACGGCGCCATATAGGAAATCACTTCGTGTCCTTCCTGATCGACTCATGCAAATTCGCTCGCAAAACCTCCCCTTCTAGCCCCAGGATTGGGGGACAGAGATCGAAATCATGGGGACTCGATTTCCAAACCCGGGGTCGGGCTTAATAACCTCAAACGGGACAGCGGGCTCAAGGACCTCGGGTTACGAGGGCAGCCGCTCCTGGATGCCATCTGCTTGGTCCATCTTGTTGAGAGCTGAGAGTCACCTCGGTCGTCAGAGTGTCTCGCAGACGACTGGGGTTCCGATCGTAGTCCCTCGCTCGCCCTTGGGGCCAGTCGCTCGAGCAAGGATGAGCGTGAGAAATTCCTGCCAGAATCACTGGCAACTCCAAGTTCCCAAGCACTCTCTCGTGCCAATTGTCTGGGCTCCGGCCCAGTCCTTCCTCCATTGTAGGAGTTGAAAGTGCGTCCTGGGCGAGGTGCGTACAAATTTTTACACTGCTCACGGACGCACGCAGTCGACTCAAAGAAGGCCTGAACTTCAGGATAGGGATCCGCTACTGGCGCCATCATGAAGTCTGTCAATGACGAGACGTGGTCCTCAGGCTGGCTCCATTCAAAAGGCGGCTCGTGGATCCTGTATGGGTTCTGCCCAAAGAACATGCACACAAGTCCTTGGTGGGTGTCTGTGACGTTGGCTTGGAAGCACTCCGAGTAAGCGCAAATCACTGTTTGGTCCTGCAACTCATGCCAGCCGTAGAGTCTGAAATCAACCGATACTCCCAGAACAGCTTAAAGATGGTGACTCGGTTTCCCACTTTCCCGGCACGCAGGCTCTGAAAATACCAGTCAAATCCTTCCAGGTCCTCGTGCCACGCTTCGAAGCTCGGAAGACTCTTTAGGTCGACATCCCCTTCACCCTTGGCCTCGTGTAGAGTCGCATATTTGTTCCAGAACCCCGGGCTGAGGCGCCTGAAGCGCCCATCATCACGCTCAGCCGAGATCCAAAGGTAGTGGATCGGAACATTGTGGCTCAATAGATGGGCGAAGGTGATTTTGTGGTAGTTTTTCTTGAGATTATAGACTACCCCGGTCTTCTTGCGATCTCCTAGACAGAATGAACGAATGACATCTAATTCCTCTGCCAATAGGCCGAGACGCAGCTCGTCCTGCACTGTGAGGAACCACGAAAGGAATCCAAGCAAACTAAGCATAGCTTTGGCTTGTCGCACGGCCTCCTGTGCAGTCTGCATTGTAGGTTGAATGCTGTGAATGTCAGCCATGTCCACCGGGGGCAGAATTTCACCCAGCTGTACGCTACCAGCTCCGTGCGCATAGAAGGAGCTGTTCTCGGCCAATTTTTGGCACCATCCATGAAGTCTATCTGACCATTCCTAAATCGTCTCGACCCACTTCTGGGCCAACTCATAGCTGGCGACCTTGCGGACCGGAACACTCTGAGGTCGTTCTGAATCCTTGTTGAAGGCTCTGTACATAACTGGGGTCATACCAACGTCCTTGTTGTCAAAGAGGAAATCGATGGGGTCATCATCCGTGCTGTCCATCAGGGATTCATCTAAGCTGGGCAGCATGGCCGCAGGGGTCCATCCGAGCCAATGTTCTCTGGGATTGTAGAGGCTGGCTTTAGTGGTGAAATCGAGGTCACGCAGGGCAACCTTCAAAGCCTTAGAGGACAGTAGGTTCGGCGGACTATCGTAGTAAGTCAAGATGTTTGCGGGGACATCTGATGGGGAGCTGCTCAGAGTGCAGAGCCAATGAACTCCTCTGGGTGACCATATGGGGATTAACTCATTGCCGAGTCGGTCGTTCAAGTACGAATCCATTGGAGAGAAAGTAACAGATTCCATGGGTATGTAGAGAATATAGGTCTCGGATATCCGTGATCTACAGGGTCTCAGCTGGTTCAGTCAATTCCCCGGATATCCAGGGTTTCTAACAGAATGACAGTGATTGAGTCCTTCGAAATGCAAGGGAAAAGAGATGTAGTGAGAGATAGTAGGAGGCAAGAGGGTAGTGATGGGGGAAAGAGGGAGTGAGATGGCAAAACATGATCCTCTGATCTGAACCTGACACCCAGCATCAAGCGGTGGCGCCAGAGGGAAAGTCTTGAGGTCCTTATCCGAGATTGAGCCGACAAAAATTAGTGATACAAATACATCGGTTGGATCGGAGGCCCGCTCTGAATCACCTTTTTTCCTTCACAAAGGCGCACAGCATCTCTGGCGCGTTGCGAAGGTCCTTCTGGGTCTGCCAGGTGTCGAATTGGGGCCCGTAATTCTTCCAACGGACCAGCCACATGTCCTGCTTACAGCGCTTGTCGTATTTTTTGCCCACAATCTTCTCCACTTCATATTCTTCAGATTCTCGGCTTTGTGGTCCTGCATTCCTGGCATTTCCACGCAGCTCCCGAACTCGGCTGGCGTTTCCTTATAAGGCTTGAGATGATTGAGGTTAAAGACCGGGAAGCCTGGGTACTGGTCGGTGAGGCGTAAGCAATAAGTCCTGGGGTTGATCTTCTGAAGCACTTCAAAAGGACCTATCCACCTCTGGATGAGTTTCTTTCCTTCGCCTTTGGATTCGGTCCATTCCAGTGAATGAGGATTGACTAGAACTTTCGATCCGGCTTTGAGCTCCGGAACGTCACACCGGCCTTTATTGTAGTGCCGGGCCTGTTCACCCTGAGCTCGTGCAATGGACAGAAACATGTTCTCGCGATGGATTTGAAGTTGCTCAAGATATTTGCTCGCTTCCTTCCACATTCCTAAGGTTCCTGGTCGGCCGTTTGCAATTGGTTTCGGGAGGAGGAAATCCATGGGGGCTTTAGGGTCAAACCCATATAAAAGGCAGAAAGGGGTAGTTCCAATGGACACGTGTAAATTGCTGTTGTACGCGAATTCCAGGAGTTTCAACCAGTTCGCCCAATTGTTGCGGTCCTTGCCGACGTAAGTGCACAGCATCATTTCTAACTGACGGTTGACGTTCTCTGCCTGACTGTTGTGTTGGGGGTGATGTGAAGAGGATAGAGACATCCTCGTTCTGATAGCTGCACAGACAGCCTTCCAGAAGTCAGAAGTCCACCTAGGGTCCCAGTCCGTGATGATGTTGTTGGGGAGCCCAAACCTAGAGACAGTATGTTCGACAAACAATTCTGCAGAGCCCTGTGCAGTTAAGCCGAGGTAGTAGGAATGAAGGAAGTGTGCTTTGTGAGGCAGTCAACAACTACGAAGATGGTGTTAAATTCGCCAGACCAGGGTAAGTTAATGATGAGGTCCAGGGAGATGGATTCGTATGGACGAGAAGGGATTGGATTCGGGATGAGGTAGCTGTATCGGGTGAAGTTGTGATTTTTGATTTTCTGACAGATATCACATGAGTCAGCAAACTCCTCAAGGTCGTTCTTCATTCTTCTCCAGTAGTATTTCGATGAAAGCTTGGCCCAGAGCCTCCCCGGACTAATGTGTGCAGACTTGAGAGGAGCTTCATGAGCTTCTGCCATAACCCCTGGAATCTGACTAGCTGGTATGCAAAGGCGTGGCTGGTAGTCGGCATCTCTGAAAAACAGCATCCCTTCTTCCGGTTTGAAGAATCTCTGTCCCGGCTTCCACAGTCCTTCGGTCACGCTCAAATTGTTCCATATGCGTTTCCACTGTGGGTCCTCTTGGTAGGCCTTAATCCATGTTCTGTGGACCTCTTCGTCTAAACTCAGAAGGATGTTTAGCGGTGGGTTGGTAGCCCCCCAATACTCCTGTGTGGCTTCCAAGGAGTCAAGTTCCTCTTCCTCCTTGCCATCCAAATAATAGGGCTTCCCTGGAGTGCCAGCCAACAGCTTTGTTGGCTCTGTAGCTTCCTGTTCTGCTGTTTTTGGAGCTGATTTGGGAGTTAATTTGGGAACTCAATTGTTGCTGTCCCCCCCCCCAGGCTCAAATGGCTCCGCTGCCTTCAGTGTCTCCTTTTCTTCCAACCACTCTGGCTTCATTCCTTTGTCTTTCCTCCGCTGGCTTCGAGTGAAGGCAAACATGCTCCTCTTTCCTTCCAGCGTGTCTTCCAATGTCCTTGCGGTGAAGGTCGCTTGTTCTGCTGGCCTTCGTTCTAGCATGGCCTCTTGCTTCTCTGCCAAGTCGCTTGCCATCAAAATCGACTGCCCCTCACCATTCCTCGGCGAGGTGTGATCGGGCGGAGCCCTAGGTAAACGGAATAATGGGTCCACGTTTGAGTGTACCCTCCCAGCGCGGTGCACAATCTCCAAACCTGGAGCGTAGGTGGAGAAAATGGCCCCCCAAGCCGCTAGCGCCGGTTGGAGTTCTCATACGTACGGGCCTATTGAAGCGCTGAATAATCTGTTACGAGCAGGATTTTTTCTCCCTCTATATATGGCTGGAAGCGCACCAAGCCTTCTTTTGCAGCCAGTGCCTCCCTTTCTGTTGTCAAGTACTGAGTCTTGGCACCCTTGAAGGATCTGGACCAGTATCCAATAACTCTTTTGATGTGCACCATGCTCTCCTCCAAGTTTTCGCCCCATGTGTCCACAAAGTCCGTGTCATCACTCTTGGACAATAATTTGATCGTTAGCTTCGGAGGCAGCAGCCCAGCCAGGTATGCTTTCTCCAGTCTCCTGTACGCACACATCCCTTTTATATCTTTGACCTTCATAGGCTGGATCTGTTGTAGGGCGATGCCAGCAGCCTTGTCAGAGGCATCGGTATATAACCGATACGGTAGGCCTTCAATTGGATGTCCGAGGAGTGGAGCGCGCTGAAGTGCTAGCTTGGCACTCCGGAATGCATACTCGTGTTTTTCAGTTCAAACCCAGCGCGCTCCTTTCCTCAGTAGCGCAAATAACAGAGCGCATATGTTTGCATAGAAAGGGATGAAACCAGAGAAATAAACAACCATACCCAGGAAAGTCTGCAGCTGCGACAGCTTACATGGACGTTCCAGGTCCAGTATTGCCTTAACTTTCTCCTGGTGTGTCGATAAACCAAGCCTGGAGACTTTGTGTCCTAACAACAGTATCAAAGAGTAGAAAAAATGGGATTTGCTGGGCGAGAGAGTGATCCCTGATTTCTCAATCCCTCCCAGTACGAGATCAAGGTGTCCGATATGGTCCTCGTAACTTTTGGAATAGACCACTATGTCGTCAATATAAACTAAACAGAAAAGCCAGAGGTATGGAGCCAAAATTCCTTGCATAATCCTCTGAGAAATAGAAGGTCCGTTTTGCAGCCCAAACGGCATCCGTTTGAATTGTGCCAGTCCCCTGGGCGTGCGAAAAGCTGTTTTTTCAACGTCCGCCAGGTCAATTTCAATCTGGTTGAAGCCCAATAGAGTGTCGAGCCAAGTCAGTACTTGGGCACCAGACAAGGATGATAGGATCTCCGACTTCGTGGGATGGGAAATTCATCAGCGATGGTGGCGGCATTCAACTTCCTGTAGTCCACACAAAATCGAGGTTTCCCATTCCTGTATGCGATAACCATAGGTGCACTCCAAGGGCTATTTGAGGCTTCAATCACTCCCTCTGCAAACCATTTATCCAGTTGTGCATCAATCACTCGTCTTTCTCTGGGGAGCTACTGTACATAGGTACAGCAATGGGCTCAACCCCTTCCTTCATTCTCATGTGGGCCTTTGCATCCAAATGCCCCAGCCTTCCGTCGAAGCTGAAAGCATTAACTCGCTTCCTTAGCATAGCCCAGGCATACTCCTTTAAATGTTTGGGAAGGGAGCCGACGTCTAGGAGCGACTCCATCTCGGCTGAAGGGTAAATAGTGTCATCAGGCATGGCCACGGTTTTGGGGCCATAATCCTCGGCCTCTTCCGTGTTCAGCATCTCCCTTTCCGCGTCCAGAACTCTGCCGTATTTGTCTCGTGTGTGAACTCCTTTCCTCACCTTTTCCTCGTTCGGCGGAACTCCTGAACCAAAATTGGTGTGGACGTGCCCTTCGGATTTGGCTTTAGTGGTTCCCGACGGTCACTCCTTCTCCTTCTTGGATCCTCCCTTGGATTCTGCCTCTGTCTTCACCTGGATCAGAGCGCTAATAAGTGCGGTCTTCTTCAGCAAGCATTCCAGCTCTTCCTCCAATTCTGGTCTATCGAAGAAAGTTTGGGGATCAACGAGTGATCCGAGAATCTCCCCTTTGCGGATGAAATGGGGTTGCTTGCTCATGTTGCTAATTGGGATAACTGGGTTTCTCACGGATATGAGTGTGTTCGGCACAGTGAAGAAGGAATCCTCAGCATTAGCCAGTAAGCTTTTCCCTACCAGCCACTCCTTGTCCTCAGTAAAGTCACCAGTGACTCTCACATTCCTGCTTTTGTGTGCCCAGATGCGATAGTCTTCGGTCGCTCTTCCGTTCCTCATCCAACACTTCTTCCTCCTAGCTTTAGCACGGCGGTGCTCCTTAGCTTTTGTGAAGTGTCTCAAATGAGTAGTGAGCACCGAGGCTAGGCTGTGTGCTTGAGCTTGTCCCATGAATGGATCTATTCCAAACAGGACTTTCGTCCCAGTCTTGACATTTCTGCTGATGCCCAGCTCATAATTTAGCTGGTAGTCTTCGCCGAGCAGGATTGGAACACGCCATTCCTCCTACTACATAAGCCTCAGCTTCCATTTCGATCAGTTCTCCTGTAGCCATGAGCATGAAGACTTTCAACTTCGTAAAACCCTTTATAATGGTCTCCTTATCAGTGAGCTGGGCCAGATTCATCTTGTGAGCCTCTCTGATTGCAGGGGGGTTTCTCAGGCTTGCATGATAGTCCACTGAAACCAAGGTTATATCAACACAGGAATCCAGCCTCAATCTCCAAGCTCCCTATCCAGCCTTGGACAGTTAGTATGGAAACTCCTATGGCGGAGTCGCCCGGCCTCGGGTTCCTCTTTGGTTGCAAAGCAACCGTCTCCACTTCTGTAGGAGGCGGTGGAGGAATTTCATGACACAGCTCCCTCAAATCCTCTGCATTCAGCTCTGGATCCACCCCCTTGGGTCGAGGTTCATCTTCCTCATCATTGCTCTTGTCCCCTCCTTCTAGGACGTAGGCCACTCGCGCCTTCTGCATCCTCACCTTTTTCACCCAGTACTCGTCCTCGATTTCCTCCACTTGGACACGTTGGGCTTCCTTCTTCCTCATGGGAGCTGCGGCTCCGACTTCTGAAGGTCTCGTTTTGGTGTCCGGTACAAAATTTCTGATTGCCTGAGTATTAACCGTATCAGGCTTATGCTCATCCTCTAGTCTTCCAACTATTTCGTCGACTAGGTTATTCACGGCCAATTTCAAAAAGACCCTTCGCTCATGTGCCCCTCTCAAAGCATGCAAAATGTGCTATGATACATTAGCTCCAACTCCTCAGAAGCTGGGGAGATGGTCACTATAAGCACTCCGCGCTTCACGTGCTCCGTGTATACATCCCAGTCCAGGCATTTGCAATCCCAATGGTTCGTGCTGCCACAAACTTTGCAAGGCGACAGGGGCGCTTTACCCATCTTCGTCGTGACGGGGTCGTTTTTTGGGTAAGGATACCCCCCTTTGGGCAGAGCCTGCGGACAAGTTTTCATAGTCTGATAAACTTGTCGAAGGGTACTTTCCCCATCTTCAGAGCCGCCATCGTACTGGAGAGCTCCCTCAGTGACCAGCTCAGTTTCGAGTTTGCCGTCAACTACGTTGTCGATCTCAGCCCTATTGGCGCGTCAATGGGAGCGCGACTGCGATGGACTAGCATTTGGGTGGAACCCCATTCGCTTCAACGTTGCTACCACGTTATGAGCGGTAAGGGTGTCCAGTGAGTCTTTTCAGACAGCTTCCATCAAGGAATTGTCATGCTCATTCACTCATTTGTACAGCTCTTTTATCAAGTCGATATTCTCCAGTACAAGAATTGTGCTCCACTTGATGGGAGCTTTCCGCATCATGAGGAATACTTCCAGGGGGCCTTCGTCATCGGAATTAGCCAGCATTCATACCCATTGGACATGTCTCCCCAAGAACGCCTGGGGGGACTCCTGTTCATGCCCAGGCTGGCGGAATGCTTG
Organism: Mycena rosella; assembly: GCA_029378255.1. Lineage (NCBI taxonomy): Eukaryota > Fungi > Basidiomycota > Agaricomycetes > Agaricales > Mycenaceae > Mycena > Mycena rosella. Next base: position 391,536 of record JARKIE010000038.1, on the reverse strand, counting down.
CTTTTCGAACTCCACGTTCATGAGCAATTGCCATTTAAGCCCGAGGTACCATTCCTTAATGACTTGAAGGTACGATAGATAATGGGCCCTCATTTCTGCCTGACGACAACTTGACAGCGTAGTGAACCAAAGTTGGACGGGCGATCCTGTTTTCAGCCTTGAAGGGAGCCAATATCCTAAAGCCTGTGGCATCCATCTTTCAGGCGTGGCTAGCAGTCCCACTTGCCAGAAGTAATCTATGGCCGTTTTATGATCCCCATCCCATTCAGGGAGCAACTCAATCTTGATTTTAGGCTCAATAGTGGGGACCATATTCCCATAGGGAGCTCTGGGCGCAGTATGCAGGTATCAGTAGACACCACCGTTTCTGTTTCCGTCACCACCACCATTGCCGCCGCCTCCGCCGTTGCTGCTGCCTCCACCATTGCCGCCACCTCCACCATTACCCCCATCGCCTCTGTCTCCTCTGCGACCGTGCAGAGAAGGGCTGCGATGGTCTTCTGGCTGTTGGCAGGCCCGTCTGGGCGGATGAAGGCGTCTTCTTGTAGGCCGGTCCGGTCCTCAATGGGAGCCTCCCTTGTCGTCGCTATCGTCGGATGAGTCACCAGCTCCTCCAGCTCCAGCCCCTTGCATCTGTTGTGGATTGGTACAGGGTGGTGGCTGCGAACCCGCTCGGCTGGATCTAGCCGATCCTTCGGTTCGACGCCCTCGCTCATCAGGAGGAGGATCTCTCCTTCGTGCAAGTGGAATGAATTCTCCTCAAGCTTGGGGACCTCCTCCAAGTAAGCCGTCCTCTGAACGCAAGGGTCGATGGCCCCACCATAGGTGCTCTCTTTAGCCTTACCCAAAGTCCTTTGGCTGATCGACTCTCCCAAGTTCCTGTACGGTCTCGCAGTGTGAGGGCTGTATATGCTCTGCATATGCCCTCGCGTAGCATTGCTGGCACAACGGGGATGAAGAAGCACAGCACGGCTATATCCCCAAATTGGGACACACCTGGAAACCGCATTCGGACTTCTCACAAACACGCTCCTCGACCTAGGGCATCAACTGGGACACGAACTACGACCAATAATCCACTACAGACACCATTGATTCGAGCCCCACCAAGCCTTTCGCCCTGACTCCTGGTCCAAAATCGCACGATTTCCTCCCCACTCCCTGACCTGGCCAAAATCCTTTGATGTGCAGTAAACGCCCCAGCACCAGCAGCCTACCTCGTTCATTGCCCATGCAACACCGCACCCAGAAGCTTCCTGGTCCCCAGAAATTGCTCGATTCTCACCAAACAATAAGCAACTCTGAAGACCATGCCTGTAAAATCGCTTGATTTCCTAGCATTGGACGTCCGTTTTGGACTGCGGGCATCATTGCTCGTCCGTCACCCTCCCTACGAACCGCAGACCCGAGGCTGCCGATGCACCGTGGGACGTTCTGCCTCCATTTGGGCTTGGCCTGAAACAAGGGAGCGAGTCCTCTATAAAATCACTCGATATTTCGACCTTGGAGCCCCAAAATCGCCCTCTTGGACCTCGTAATCACACGATTTCCCCGATTCCAGCAGGCCTAGCTTCCCTTTGCAGAAGGAGCACATGGTACCGGAAGCTGGAGGCTGTACAAGCAGCAAAGGTATCAAAGGGCAAGGTTTTTGGAACTTTAGTCAGTAGTTGACCCGTGTATCTCCCCTACCAGTACACTCGGTTTACCACCACCACCACCACCACCACCACATCTAACGCTCCCCAATGCAGCCTCCTGTCCGAGGCTTGCTCTCTTCCCTCCTTGTGCCCCTCGCCACGGTATACCCCACCTAGACGCATTGCTTATCGCCAAGGTATCCACATTCATTGACCACACCATTTATTGACCATCTTCTCGTCTCTTGTGATACACTTTACACACACACACACACACACACACACACACACATTGTGTCTGCGCGAAAGCCACCTACACCACTGGAGTCCATCTTGTATTAACCCCCTAGTGGCCGAACGAGCTACAAAGTGAATACCATCTATTTCGCATTGTAGCACCGCGGTCCTCATCACACCATGCACGGCTCAATAATCCGAACAATTCCGAAGATCCGATTATGCTGATCATAGAGATCACCGATCTGAACACGGAACAGAGATCCGATGTCGGAGATAGTACCAAGCCTTTGGCCCGTGATGCCAGGACTCACTTTGACCAGGGCTGAAGGGTTGACTAATTGGGCGACTTAAGGGTTGACGGACCAGGCTCGGTGGAGCTGGCACATGGATTGATTGCCCAGGGCACATATGTTGTGATGCGGACCGCGGTGCTACGATGCGAAATAGATGGTATTCGCTTTGTAGCTCGTTCGGCCACTAGGGGGTTAATACGAGATGGACTCCAGTGGCGTAGGTGGCTGTCACGCAGACGCGATGTGTTCCGTGTGTGTGTGTGTGTGTGTGTGTGTGTGAAGTGTCTCGCAAGAGATGAGAAGATGGTCAATAAACGGTGTGGTCAATGAATGTGGATACCTTGGCGATGAGCGATGCGTCTAGGTGGGGTGTGCTGCGGTGAGGGGCACGAGGAGGGAAGAGAGCGAGCCTCAGACAGGAGACTGCAGCGTGGAATGTTAGATGTGGTGGTGGTGGTGGTGGTAAACCGAGTGTATTGGTGGGGGAGATACACGGGTTGACTACTGACTAAAGTCCCAAAAAACCTTGCCCTTTTATACCTCTGCTGCTTGTACAGCCTCCGGCATCCGGTACCACGCGCTCCTTCTGCAAAGGGAAGCTAGGCCCGCTGGAATCGGGGAAATCATGTGATTCTGAGGTCCAAGAGGGCGATTTTGGGGCTCCAAGGTCGAAATATCGAGTGATTTTATAGAGGACTTGCTCCCTTGTTTCAGGCCAAGCCCAAATGGAGGCAGAACTTCCCGTGGTGCGTCGGCGGCCTCGGGCCTGAGGTCCGTAGGGAGGGTGACAGACGGGCAACGATGCCTGCAGTCCAAAACGGGCGTCCAATGCTAGGAAATCGAGCGATTTTACAGGCGCGTTCTTCAGAGTCGCCTATTGTCTGGTGAGAATCGAGCAATTTCTGGGGACCGGGAGGCTTCTGGGTGCGGTGTCACATGGGCAATGGACGAGGTGTGCTGGGGTGTTTTATTGCACATCGAAGGATTTTGGCTAGGTCAGGGAGTGGAGAGGAAATCATGTGATTTTGGACCAGGAGTCAGGGTGAAAGGCTCGGTGGGGCTCGAATCAATGGTGTCTGTAGTGGATTATTGGTCGTAGTTTGTGTCCCGGTCGATGCCCTAGGTCGAAGAGCGTGTTTGTGAGAAGTCCGAATGCGGTTTCCAGGTGTGTCCCGATTTGGTGATATAGCCGTGCTGTGCTTCTTCATCCCCGTTGTGCCAGCAATGCTACGTGAGGGCATATGCAGAGCATATACAGCCCTCACAATGTGCTATGGCGCAACTCCCCTTCCAATCTCCCAGATTATCTACCAAAATATACCATTTAATCGGAACTAATTACCAACAGGGTTATTTCTTGAGCTAATACTGCTCATCACCCCGATATATCCATGTTCTGTTTATCTGTTTGTACTAAAAGTCAGTTTCAGAATCATTTCCTATTTAGAACGCCAGTTTGTATAGATACCCGTAGAAAATAGAGGGAACACCAGTAGATCCTACCCTTCCTCTTCAGTGAGCACGAGAGTGAGCTTGAGCACACAGGGGACGTCTAGCATCTATTCGGAACACCTTCAGAAAGCTTATAAAGTTTCCTTTTGTTATTTCTGTTGCAATATATAAAGTGTTGGATATTTGTGGAGTGATATAAGACAGGACCAGACCAGACCAGACCAGACCAGACAGGACAGGACAGGACAGGACAGGACAGGACAGGACAGGACTTGCTTCGTTAAAAATCACATAAACATTTGAAGGTGCTCGGCTTTGTGCAGTAGTCAATCTACCAAACTCTAGCTAATAAATTTGGTTGTCGGAAATACATTGTTGGAAATAAAACTCTTGATCTACAGATCACCCCTTGGGCTTAGTTCCAAGTCTTGCACATAAAAACCCAACTTTCCTTACCTTCTAAGGTCATGTAAAGCACCTAGAATGGTTTTGATCGTCTCAAAGTCACCTTTAGCTATAAGCTACTGCACTTGCCTGTAAAACCGAAATTGCCACTGCCTAATACCTGGTAGGAACCCTGAACCTCGCACATTTGATAGTTGGATTTGTTGGTTGTTGTTGGTGTTGTTGGTTGTTCACTTAAGTGTTCATCTTGCACACGTAATTTCACCAGTGGTTCTATAGTCAGTGTTTCAACGGAGACTGATGGAAACCGAGGAGAGGATAAAGATAGGGAGGAAGTCTTAGTCGATATTCAAACTGACTACAGTCGAAGCTGTCATAACCCATACCCATCGGTGGACCTTTGAAAGTATGGGTTTTTACAGCGTATGGGTTCCAGCAGCCGTGGGAAAGCTCTCGGCAAATCCCGGTCTGTGCTGAACCCTTCTCCTGGGTACGAAATGTCATGTATACCTACAAAAGTCGTTGTATATCCATTATACAAAGCCTTTCAGTGCTTTCCCCTCCATTCTGCAGATCTCTCGACATCCTGGTCAACTCATTACCAACCCATGAGATCAACTGATGAACGGAATTTGGTCCGAATCGAGTCGAAATACCCATCCACTAGCTCATTATGACTGATGACATTGATGATTTACCCATAATCAGTCCCCCAAAGGCCATGGAATGAGGGCGGAAATGGACAGAAAATACACCAAAAGTATGGGTTTTGGCTGTTAAAAAGGTATGGGTTATGGAGTATGAGAGATTTATGGGTTTTCAGACCATTTTTAGTGGGAACCATGTCGGTGGACATCAATAAGTATGGGGTTTTACAGATTATGGGTTATGCCTACCATGGGTTATGACAACTTCGACTGTAGAACAGGGCGTACATAAGGCTATTTATACTAAAGTCTAAAGTATTACTTAAGGGTCGGAGCTGTCAGGGCACCGAGGCTCCGTGATAGCAATGAGTCACTGCTGTACATGAGTCAATGCTGTGGCGGAGTTTCCAGAGGACCAAAGGTTCCAAGGGAGGGAAATCATAGTGCAGTGCTGTGCTGTGATGAAAGAAGGACCCAATAGGAATGGTTTGGGAATACTTGGAAGCTGATGGGGTCCGAAGTCACGGTATGTGACATAGACATATTCAATTCAGGAGTCAATCCCTGGGACGAGTTTGCCCACTAGTACTCTCCCACCCAACACATAGGATTTGACCACCACACCACAGTCCAGACTCACCTTCAGGCTCCACTCACCCTTCCTTTGCAGCTTAAGTCCTAAGCTCACGCCTCACTCACCCTCTGCAGCCATAACCCGTTGCACTCACAGTACACCCCAGCCCAAGCACACACACACACACACCCGCCCACATATCCTGCCCGAGTTCACTCCTACCCGGAACAAACACAGCTCGCAACCCTTACGCGCACCTCCCTCAAGTGTCCAACGCTAATCCCCTAGAGGATGGACCTGCTACACCCGTGAAGCCAACTTCCTTCACACCATAGTGCCGCAGTCCTTATCACAATGTCTTGTGCGCTCAACTATGAGATGTGCTGTTAGCTTGGGCAGAAGGGGGCTATGACCTAAGTGCAATAGCTCTCTGATTCTAGCATCAACTGTAAGGTATCCGTCCATCGTATTCATGCTTATAAATTTTCGGCCGAATTCTTTCTTACTAAATCACAATTACAAGCTATGTCATAAGTATTAGTAGGTTAGTTATATGCAAGTGGATCAGTAACTGCACTTCTTACCCAATAACCATTGCCTCGTCGCCCTCCCTTAGTGACTTGTCGAGACTCTCCGAGCACAGGCAAGAGGAGATTGGTTCTTATACTTCCTACACTCTAACTACCTCGCCCAGGTGCCCTACACCCACTCCTGATTGTTGTACGCTCGCTTCGCTGGTAGCAAGGTCTTGGCTCCAGCTCTCACTGGGGACAATAAGCAATATACAGGCCCTGTATATGCTCAGGATATGCTCAGGATATTACAAACATCCCCAGTATATACCCGCAATATCCAGTGGCTGGATATGCTCTGGATATTAGCTAATATACTGGGGATATCTGGAGCCAGGATACTGTACCAAGTTGTAGGGGAGCAATGGTCACAGTAACTGACTGCCCGTTGCGTTGCCTTTTTTCTGGCAGGTCACAGTAACGACAAGGTCCATTGCCATAAAAAATCGTGACATTGAATAAACTAAAATAAAATCCAAAAAAAAGGTGTTTGATACGTGAAACAAGGGCCTGTGGAGGGCCAGTAACTTTTTTAGCAGTGGTCACTTGGAGTTGCACTGGTTGAACATTTCAAAATTTTCAGTGAGAAAATTGGTGAAAAACTTTACCGATTTTACAGGAATTTCTCAGTGAAAAAATAGGTGAAAAACTCAAAATATATACAGAACTTTTTGACTCACAATCACTTTTTTCACCAAAAACAGAAAAAGCTCAGAAAAAGTTTCGAGTTTTTCACCTACTTTTTTGATGAAAAATTACTGTAATATCGGTAAAGTTTTTCACCAATTTTCTCACCGAAAAACTCGAAATGTTCAACCAGTGTTGGGGAGGCATGGTGGGCGTGAAGGAATCAATTTTTTTTCTGCCACTCGCCACTATGTAATGCTTAATTAAATTCCCAGGATCTAGTATTCCATTGTGCTCAAAATCGCTATTCTGAGCATCTCCGAGTGGCACCAAATACGGGAACCACTGCCTCTTGTTGCCTCTTTGGGCAACGGTCATGCTCACGGTGGCCGGCGTTGCCTGAAAAAAAGGCAACGACCGTGTCACGGTCCTCAGGGCGTTGCTCCCCTACAACTTGGTACAGTATGCCCAGTATATTAGCTAATATCCGGAGCATATCCTTACAATATTCTGAGGTCTGATGGCTACCATATATGGACTCAGGATATGCTCAGGATATTGTAACACAACATGTACAGACAATGTCCAAAAATGGAAATAAAGACCTGCCTTGTAAAGAGAAGGCTCAGCCAAGTGCAACCTGAAACTTGATGCTAGGGTTAGGGTTTCCTTATAGGGAAGTAGATAAGATAAGATATACCTTATAAGGAAACCCTAACCCTAACTTTAATTTTCCCAATTGCCCTTGGCTGAGCCTTCTCCTTACAAGGCAGGTCTTTATTTCCATTTTTGGACATTGTTATATCCTGAGCCAGAGGGAGGAAGGACCCGGAGCCCGCAGGGGTCCGGTCCAGCACAAGTCCGGAAACCGGAGTCCAAAGATGTCGGCTATTCTCGCAAGCACCACAGCTCAGAAGGGTGTGTGACAGTCTGGCATCCAAGCCGAGACAAACAGAGGGACAGATACTCCATGGCGTATAGCCAAGCCAATAGGGGCTACTCCGAAAATGGCAATCCGGTCGGAGCCCTGCTCCCAGAAGAACTCTGGAAGCAAACGGAAGGTCTGCAGATACGATCTGAGGAAGATAGATGAGGATCAGAGGAGCGTGGGAACCGGAGGTCCGGAGGTCGGAGGCCGGAGATGGAGTGGAAGTCAAGACGGAGGATGAAGATGACATCCAGAGGTTTGGTGCAACTCCGAAGTCGAGCCAAAGACAAGATGGTGAAGTGGTCTCAGTCCATCAGAGAAAACATGGAAACAACATTAATTTTACAGCTGAAGTACATGAGGATATTGAAGTGTATTTATACTAAGTCCGCTATTGTTAACCTAAATAAGGTAAATGTAACGTGACCAAAAGCATAACAATAAGCGAGAGTCCATATATGGACACAGAAGTTAGCTGAGTAAGACAAGACAATAAACGAGAAGTTGGGAAGATCGGATAAACGGATAAATGGAAAACACTTAGTAATATCGGAAAGAGTAATAGGCCTGATGGTCCGAGACCATCCGAGCCAGCTCCGAATCGGTCCGAAGGTCCGAAATCCGGAGGATGGAAGGGGAGGACAGAAGATGAAGCAATAGACGGGAAACGCTCAGTAATCCTTCATTGCGTGAAAACCCGAGATGCAACAGAACTCCGAAGGTCTCGGAGGACCTGAAGCAGAGTGTGACCGAAGTGTGACCGTAGTGTGACCAGGGGTATCCAAGCCGAAGTGCACGGATATAACAGACATTGTTTGTACATGTTGTGTTACAATATCCTGAGCATATCCTGAGTCCATATATGGTAGCCATCAGACCTCAGGATATTGTAAGGATATGCTCCGGATATTAGCTAATATACTGAGCATATCCTGGCTCCAGATATCTATATAAGAATCGACCTGGGTTTGTCTCTGGCCACACAACCTGATTGGCTCACAGGCTGCTTTGTCTCGAGACAACCTCGTGCCGAGCTCCGAATGATGTAATTTGCTCCACCAGTCCACTCAAATGTTCAACTCTCCACCAAACTGTTGAATTTCTATTTTAACTGTCAAGATGGCAATCACCTCAGCTCTGCGGCGGTCTGTGACATAAGGATTGGAGCTGGAAGGGAATCCATGAAGTTCAAATGCATGTTCACTCAGAAAGAAACTGAACACAAGTCGTACATAATTGGGAACTATAAATTCAACATCACCAAAAGCAGGAGATCTCGATATGAGCCTGTGATGGGTGCCGTCACGCGCCAAGCTGATGGTGTTCTGCAAGGGTTTGCAGGCGCATCACCGACCCTTGTAAAAACCTCCACCAGGCTGGTGAAGTCTTGACAAGCATTAACTACTTTGTGATGGATTATCATGGTATATATGCCTTGGTGGTGGACTTCAACATATATTATCCAACTCGGACCAAGACTAATTGTCGAGAATTAAGGACCTTCGGTCCTACTACATAGCACTAATAGAGTTGTATGAAATGGAGTCAAAGCTCATCATACCCATGCTGTTCCGTGAGATTCTCGCCTCCGTTCTCACCATCCTCCGGCCCAAAGTCTACCTCCTCCTCCTCCTCCTCCTCCTCCTCCACTTCGTCGTCCAAGTCGTCGTCTTCCTCATCAGATTCTGGGTCCTGTTCCGGCGCATCGGGACCATCCTCCTCATCCTCCTCATCCGAGTCCCGATCGGGCTGAGGGGCTTCGGTCGCGGCGGCGGGCGGAAATGGCTCAAGTTCTTCGTCGTCGTCGTCGGGCAGTTCCGGCTCATCTGCATCAGCATCTGGAACCTTCACCTCGTAGTGCCCCACACCACCACCAAGATACCGCATCAGCATGTCACGGTCCACGAAGCTGAGGAATGGAAGAAGCAGTTAGAAGCAACCCAAGAAATTAAATTAAAATAAGATGTGGCGCACAAGTTAACATAATGATACCGCCAATCATCAAACTCGTCCGGTTTTCTTGCCAGAGATGTATAGAGTACAGGCTCGGTCGGACCGTATGCGAAGGCGGGGATCAGATGCGACCCTCGGATAACTTCATCAGGGTTGACAAAGCCGTAGGCGTCAGGGTCAGAGTCGGGCATAAACTCGATACAATGCAGTCGTTTGCGTTTGAATCCCCCCTTGAAGCTGTGGTCAAGACGAAACCGCCGCACCCAGATGAACGTAATAGGAACAGGGACAGTCAAGACGCCGTTGTCATTGTGAACGACGTCGCAGTGGAATACACCGAGAATTCGGGCATAGCAGAAGGGATGGTCGTCGGTAGTCTCCGAGTCATTGGGATGAAGCATCATGATGTTTGCCTGCGTCCGCGGATTCATGGAATCTTGTCCACGGCGCATGTCGTAGGATTTATAGTTGATGCGCAGGACCTTGTGACGATAGATACGGTCACCAACAATTCCGACCATGTTGAGCTGCTGCGGGGAGAACTCTCGGCCATTTCCCGACCATGTGGGATGAAGAATGCGACCGAGCAGATGCTCTTGAAGTTTCGGTAGGAAGTCCTGTCACAGAAAGTTAGAACATGTGATAGAAATCTCAAGTTGCGCACAGACCTTGGTAGCAGGATCACCTTGACTCTCGCTGAGCCACTGTGGGAGGTTGAAGTGGTAGTCGTGGGATTGTGAGACATGGTAGTGAAATTCAGGAGGGGTATAAGGCAGAGATTCTGCCTCGGCGAAATCCAGGGTAGGTAGTGTCTTCTTCGCAGGCTTAGCAGCTGGCTTGCGTTTGCGTTTGGTGGGCTTTGGGGCGGGAGCAGCATTAGCAGCGGTAGCGGTAGCATCTTCCGGGATGGCAGTGATTGGTGGAATGTTTGCAGCATCCTTCTGCTGGCGCTGAATCTTCAAAAGAGCGGTCTCGCGCCGTTCCAACTTCGTAATCTGGCCGACGGCATCGTTCTTATTGGTCCGTGCATAGTAGCGCTTTACCCGGCGATGTTCGAGTTCGCCCTGTAAACTGAGTCAGTAAATACTCGCCAGAGGGAATGAAAAAACGCACCGGCTGCGTAGAATACGAATCAACCGCTCCGAAAAATAAGATGGTGTGCACGTAGTCTCCGAGAGAGTGACCCTTGTACGTCTCCATGTTAAACACTTTGATTTTGCTGCCGGTCGCAGTGGGCTTGGGCGGTGGCACGCCGGCAGCCTTGACAGCGGCGGCCTTCTTTGCGTTGCGCCAGCCTCGGGCAGCTTCCTCTCGAGGCAGTTCCCTCGTAAAAAAGGCCGCACAGGTCTTCTTTGTGAAATAACGCAGCTGGCGGCCCAGGTGAAGGGTTACCTCCTTGAGCCGCGCAATGGAGAAGGTGGTGTGAAGACGCAGTTTTGCCAGACCATGCCAGTATTCGAGGGTAAAGAGCAGATCTTGAACGATGGAATCATGGGGTTCATCTAGAAGGCCCTCGAAAACAGGGAGAGCGCACTGCGCAAGAAGTCAGTGATTACATCATCGTGGGCGCTAAAAATGGGTTGCAAATGTCGGTGAGCTTACCTGCAACAAATCTTCGAAATTTCGGGCAGCTAACTTCTTCATTGCCGAGGCATTGTTCGTAAACCGCCGAATAGTTGCCTGGCCAAACGTTGGTACTTGGCGGTAGCTGAAAACGGTCAGATATGGAACTTCTACAAGTACGGGACATACCGGTTGTTCAAAGCCTGAACAGCGTCGCCACCGTGCGCCACCAGGATGCGAATTAAATGAGTAAAAACGGCCTTCCAAACACCGAGCTCAAACTCATGCATGAAATCGACGACAAGCATTGTGAACATGCCGAAGCTGTATGCCGCCACTGCCGAGAATGCATTCTTCAAAACACGGTCAGTAAATGAAAAAGTATATAACCATATAAAGTCACTGCGGTAGGAACCCACGACTTCGGGGATAGCAGCCTCTCAACTGTGATACTCTTGATGGTTCTGCCCCAACGGTAGATCCGGTCGCGTGCCTTCTGGATGGTGGAACGAAGGTCTTCGTCATCGACGCGCTTGGAGGTGACCCTAATTTTATCATCACGCGCAGTTCCAACCTGATCAAGCTTGTCCTTTGTAACAAGGCAGCGAGGGCACGGACACTTGCCCAAATTCCGAATTGTAGCCAATAGGACCCTGAAAATGCGAGAGATGTCATGGCGGGAATACACAGGAGAGGAGAAGGAAGCACTTCTTGGGATAATCTGCGGAGTATGTAAAGACCCGGAAGTAGAAACGGCGGGAGACACCATCCGGGCATTCCACTACGATTCCATGTTTGCACGCCTCAAGGAATTCACCATCCAGAAGTAATTTCCAGATTGCGTGCATGAGCTCGCGTCGGCAGTGAGTCAAGACCTCCGCTGAGGGTGAATGACCTGTTTCGGGAAAGAACCAGTCGAAGAAGTCGTCCGGCAGCTAGATACATGTCGTGAGTCATAAACAGGAGGGACGATGAATGAGTAAGGACCGTACTTTCGGCATATATGCAACGTGATGACAGGCGCCGGCACGAGGCTTACCGTGCACCCACTTGGACTGGTTTCCGAAGAATAAGTAGAGCGGCCAAAGGGAGGCGGTACCAAAATTGGCGAGATGAGTCGAGTCTGACCACCACATAAGAGCCGCTACGACTCGTTCGAGAGTACAGTCCGGTTCGGCTGGCTGTCGTTGAAGTTTCTCGTGAGCTTCGATGAAAGCATCAGAGGAATAAATCTCATCATAAATGCGCTGGGCCGGTTCGTCTGTAGAGGTTTGCCAAAAGTGCTTGAAAGGAGTGTAGTGGAAGTAGCGGGAGCTGTGATCTTGCAGCGCACTCTTGATTGTCTGGGTAAGGTTGCGAAAGTGCAGCCCCGGCACCGAAAACTTCAGGATGGGATCATTCGGGCCCCGCTTTTTACCGTCTGGCACCTCGATATCCACACTAACCTCCTTCCAGCCGTCCTTCACACCACTGGCCTCCCCCAAAGTCGCGCCAACACCGCCACCCCCCAGGAACCTGTCGAATTTGTCGGTTTCCGCCTTGAGATCGAAATCTTGCAAGTCGGCTTTGTTGAAATCGTCGGATTTCAAGAAATCGATCAGCCTGGTGCATTCCGCAATGGATTTCATCGCAGAACCGGACCACATCCAGTTGATAAAGCCCCAGACCGTCGAGTTTCTGAAGGGGGCAAAGGAGGGAAGGGCGGGGGATGGGATGGGCAGCGGAGGCACAGTCAAAGGCGACAGTCGGGAGTCCTCTGTGGGTTTCATGGGCGGAGCGGCAGGTGCGGTGATATCGGACTGATCAGCGAGAGACATAGTTCGGTCGGGATCATGGGTTGGCACCGAGGGGTAGTCGCGGAATATCCCGAATGAGTTTTTTTACGGTTTTGACAGACTCCCAGCGGTACGATGAGGCCAATGGAGCTTCGGGGAACTCAGAGTCTGAATCATCGTGGTCGGATTCGGATGGTAGTTCAGGGAACTCCGGGGCAGGGGGAGGCAGCTGCTGCAGGAGTTTCCAAGTTGGGCGTTTCGCACGGGCACCACGCCCGGTGGGACCTGGCGGTGGAGTCGCTTCATGCGGAGGACTCAGAGGATCCGAAGGGTCATCGAAGTCTGGCATTTCTGCATCGTTGTTGTCGGGAAATGGAACCTCAGCGGAGATATTTGCCTAAATTGTGCATCGTGAGCTCGTGCGCCGCATTCACTAGAAAATACGTGCCGTATCAAGTACGACCGTAGATGTGCTGGCGACCGCACTGGCTGCTGCCTCTCTCTTAAGCCGCTTTCTCTCACGGCGAGCTTCCAGAGCGACGTCCAACGAGGCATCGTAGGCATTGAAATGCTCGCAAATTCCCTGGTGTACAGTAAGTTCTGTTTGGGTGTCGAAGGTTCGACGGCATGGCTGGGGACACTTGTAGGCCATCAGTAGGAGGAAAATGAGCAGCAGTAACGTCCGCATGATGCGGCGGGGGGAGTGAGTCAATAACTGGGGCCACACTTATAAAGCACGATCATAGTGGCAACGGATAGGGGTTCGAAATATGCAATTCATCGACTGTACTTAATCATTTGTCTTCCTCTTCATTGCTGTCTTCTGGGGTAAGATTTGACAACCACTGTAAATCGGCATCCGGAAGAGCTAACGCGAGAGGGTTGAACTATGGATAAATCATTGACATTAATCAATTTGATTGAGCCGACGGTCCGCTCACCTTTTCTGCCCAATTAAGAAGATCGCGTGACTGCAAGACCCGATCAGTACAATGTACACTGGGGAGAAGTGAAAGACACACAATACACATGTTCTCACGGCATTGTGCCAGCAAGGCAATTCGACCGATGGCGAAATCCGCGGAGACAGGGTGCAATGTATATCCGGCTTTGTGATACTTGACCCAGAACGGCTCGGGTTCTGTGCAGTCTTCAGGCCAGGTACGAAACACAGCACGAGGGCTGACAGTGCCCGCGATTTGAGGTGCGGAAACCCCACCCAGCGCGAATTGAATGTATTGGATGTACGATTTGTGGAGCTAAATTCAATCGGGTGAGTTGTATTTCAGAACGTGAATCGAAATATTTACTTGATTGTATTCACAGGAGATCTCTTGCATGGCCTCGTTTACGTGCAGGGCCTGGGTAAAATGCTGGAACCTGACAAGTCCACAGGGAGAAATCGGCTGCACTCGGACCGGGGAAGACTGGGGGGAAGCATCTGAATTAACCAAGGTGCCTCCCGAGTAGACAATGTCGGGAACTCTTTGTCGCACAGGCTGTGGAGCCGTGAGTTACGATTGCAAAACTGGAAATTTTAAGTTCGCACTGTGGTGGGATCCCTGAGCGGGCTGCTTCGTGGGCTGTACTCCCTGTCGGACTCCATCTCACCTTCCTGGGCACAAAGTTATTGTAAGCAAGGACAAAAAGATGCAGAAGCGAATCCCTCACATACTCGTCCTCTGTGAAGAGGACACGGTAGATTGACGGGATTCCAGTCGCCATGCTGGTCGAGATCAGAAGACGGCGGAAGTATTTTTTTCATCAGCGCGGCAGGATAAGAGCCGGGATCATGAAAATATAAGGTGCACCTGCCCGTCTTCTAGACCACCATGTGCGACCAAAACACCAAAAATCCAGAGACGGGAGCTAGTGATAGACGGCGGAGACACCGACAGATACGGTCAGTGCGCGCACCCGAATAATAACAAGTGCCGTTACTGAGAACATTTTTGTAGAGATGTCTCCCCTGGTACCATAGCATACATAGCAGCAGCAGCACGATATGCGATCCAGAACTACGCTTTGTCGGAGGCAGAAACTAGCACAGCAGAGGAACGGGGATCAGCGGAAGAGTGTCCGGAGAATAGCACGCGTGGCCAGAAATAAATAATAATTGGGGCAGGGTTTGCGCAATTGTTGTCTGTTTAGGCTCGTTGAAGTTGGACCCTATGGTTAATGCATATCCCTTGCTATTCCACAGATGGTACAAGTGCGAGTCTGAGACCTTCGCCAGAAATCAGGACAGCAAAAGGCAGCAGGAGCGCAATGCAAATTCCTATCGGATTCGCTATCGCACACGTGAGATCAGTGATGTGTTTCGGATTGTAAAAGGTGGATAAATACCGGCCGGGCTTGCGTCCCTCTTTCTTCCAAACCCCCCATGTCGTCCTCTCCTGCTGGATCCCCTGCCTCTGGCCAGCCCTCTGCACCTTTGACAACTTCAGCATCCCAGTTGCAGGCCCTCGACAAGTTCTTGCCCCTTGTCGAGAACCGTTTGCGTCAGTCGATGCTGGCCGGCAAGAGCAAGCGAAGGTACGTGACCGCATTGGGCGAAGGCTTATATCACTGCTTGACCTATGTTTGGCAGTGCCGCTGATGGTGATGAGAACCAAGCGCCCGGTGAACCTCCTGCTCATACCTATCGCTGGGCTGGTCGCAATCTTGCTCGCTCAGTTGGCCCATTTGTACGCATCAACACCATCGTGGAGCACGGTGTTCGCAAAGCACTCGCCGATAGCGATGACGAAGCTGCTGAGGAGACGGTTGAGTCCGTCAGCAATATCTTCACCGTTCTGATACTGATTAGGCTGTAGGGAACAGCGACTCACCGAGAGCTGGGACCTCATCAAGAAGGCTATCCCTGGCTTTGCCGAGGAGATGATTGGCCTGGGAGGCAATCGTGTCCTTCGCAAGCAAGTCTGTGCTGAGGTTCGAGCTCTTTTAACCGTTGGCACTTGCTTACCATGATTGTATCAGATCCAGGAGGGTGTGCGGGGTGCCCGTGGTGATGACAGTAGCACGCTGAAGCGTGCTGTGCCTGACTACGTGGAACCCCCTCCCACCACCATATCCGAAGACGCCACATCCGGAGTTACTGCCACGCAGCCACGCAAGATCCAGACCGGAGGCACGAAAGTTGATCGGGGCTTTGCCCATCTAGTGACGGCGAGACTCCTCCTCCCTGTGAAGCATGCGCCCACCGAAGAGTAAGCACATCAGTATCATGATGACCGATACTGATTTTCACCGCTTCAGGACTTTCACGCTCATCCGTACGGGTCAGCTCGTCGTCTTGGGGACAGAGCTCCCGTACTTTATGTTCCGTGATGGCTATGTCTTCAACCCCGATGATTTGGAGGATGGTTTGTTGGAGGGTCATACATTGTTTGCGGTGAGTGATATATTCTTATGACTCTCATCCTATTCTGATCCCTCTTACACGCAGGTGGCGAAGCACATTCACCAAGGACCCTCTGCAGCACTAAAGCCTGCCGGCTATACTCGGGGGAAAGCGGGCAATGCCGCCCTCAATGGCGTTACGTTCCTTACCGGACGCGATGTCACCTATCTCGCTTGCCAGGTGTGTCCTATCATCTTACAGTTCATCGCTCATCCTGTCTTAGCTGCGCTTTGCGCTATCCTCCCAGCAAAGCTGGAGTGGGATGGATGGCTCCTGCAACTACCAAGTATTCTTTTGGAGTATTGTGGACCTGCTTCGGGGCGAAGAGGGCCAAGAGATCATCAATTGTTTCAACTAGTACGTAATTTGATTCTGGTCTCGCTCCATTCCGTCTAACAATCATGCAGTGCTGTGTTCGGGACCTCTGTCGCCACAAAAACGTCTGCGACTCCTGCTGTCGTGGCTGCCAGTGATTTTGATGTCCTGGCTGCTCAGCACGCTGCCAAGCGTGCATGCAAGATCACGGCTGCCGTTGCCGCTGTCATCCCCGCTGTCACCCCCGCTGTTCCCGCCGCTGTTCCCGCTGCTACTGTACCTGAGTGATGCCGTTGTTTACCGTTTCTGTATAATCCCGCATGCAATATTATTTCTTTTTGGCTTTTTATGTGTTATTGTCCCAAAATTGAGCACCGTTTTTGCTATCAATAAACCGTTGATCAATCCTGGATGAGCCTACAACCAGCTGCCGAGGCGGTTGATGTTTTCAGGGAAAAAGAACTTCTACAAGATCGTAGGTTGGCTGTAAGGGTGTGTAAGCCCTTATACCCGAAAATCATCCAGGTGACGTCTGCAATCGTCACAAAGCAGATGAAGATTGTAGGATCGGAGGTTGGCTTTAAGCGGAGTTGAAGTGTCACAAGGCTTATGATGGTTTGTAGTGGATTATGCTGAATGTGGCAATTGTAATGGTATGTATGGTCTTGTAATAAGTTCCTGCTTTTCATGATGAAGTGCTCTGCCAATAGAGCCGCAAGATTTTCTTTCAGATATCGGGCCTTGGCTCCCACAGTTCTCTCTGAACGATCCGTGGCGTAGCACGGGCACACTGCTAGTCCCCAGTATATTAGCTAATATCCAGAGCATATCCGGCCACCGGATATTGCGGGTATATACTGGGGATGTTTGTAATATCCTGAGCATATCCTGAGGATATGCAGAGCCTGTATATTGCTTATTGTCCCCAGTGTCTGTCGAATATTCGTAAGAGCCAGAGGCTTGGTGCCCTGGTGCACGAATATTTGTCTCCTAGCCTAGATTCGAAGGACTTAGACCGTGCTATCAGGGTCAATACCACATTGTGCGTCATCGGACTCGCCAGTACTATTTTCATCTAGATATTCCTCGTTAGGCTCACCCGAGCCTTACATCAACTCCATCTCTTTGTTGTGGTATTTATATTATGTGCAAAGTTTGGCTCCAATGCCCCGCGTGTCGGGGGGAATATTCCCATCTTGGATATCGTTTTTGTAGGCCCTTGTTGTGCGGATGCTGATGCGGTTGGCCATTTCAGTATCAAAATTATGTTGATTATGCTCCTGGAGCTCTATGTCAACAGGTATGTCCTTGTCTTCAGGCTGTTGTCTCCATGAGGTGTAATCAAAATTTGTGTTGAGGGGGAGGTTGCAACCGCAGATGGACTTGGGAGCCATGGTCTCACAACAAAAATAACGAGTGAGGGACGAGAGGGAGCGAGGTACACATAGGTGAAGAGACACAGTGGACGTGCTGAGAAGGAAAGATGACACATGTAAATATGAGAAGTCCTGAACAGGGAGTGAGTGTGCTATCTAGGGCATAGCATGAGTCCAAGTAACCCGCAGGTTGAGACAAGTTGATCCGTGGGAAAACCTGTGAGTTCGCTACTCATGAGTGCAAGTACTCGTTCCTGCGGGTACCTCGCAGATCCAGGTTTGGATTCTGTGAAATCTTCACCAAACTCATGAGTACCAGTCTGATTTTGTTCGCAATGATGGTCTTGAAAAGTGTTCAGAACCTGCAGGAGGGCTGTTTTATGGCCAGAGAGTGCTTGGGCACTGGCTAGAGTACTACATCTCAACCATAACACCTTCTTTACCCACTTCAGATACAATATATGAAGAAACCCTGTATGTACTCACAGGTACTCGTGAGTTTTCTAAAACTCACAAGTACTCATCAAACTCGTGGGTCAAGTCATTGCGGATCTGGGTTTAATGTTTTCAAGCACAGGTACTCATGTCACAGATCCGAGTCACTCATGAGTTGACTCGTGCTATGCCTTAGTGCTATCTAATCTAATCTTCCTTGTATCACACTCAGGCTGACTTGCAAGCTCATTGGCCTGAGCTCACAAAAAGCACGTAGAAACCCTTGAGAAAAATGTCACACCAAATTCAGTGGGTCCTTATAACTTTTTCCCAGATGGGTTTTTGACAAATCTGCAACATAGAATCTCTGTCAGGAGAACCCCCCTCCAATGCCCATCCTGGTCCTCTGATCACCTCCAGCCTCCGTCCCCCAGTCCCCCACCCAGACCACCCTCTGATTATCTCCGCTGTGAGCTATCATGCTGTGATTGCTCTGGAATACAGTAAAAGAAGCATGAGAGGCGCATACCGAGCACCACAGTCATGGATATCATATCGAGGAAAAATTGGACGATATGCTAATTATGCCACCAAAGGAAAATGGCAAAAGTGCTAAAACAACAAATGGCAAAAGTGCTAAACAACTACGACACGAATCAAACTCAACTCAGTAGTTCTGCCATGCGAGCTCGGCAGGAAAAAAGATGAAGAAGACGCATCACAAACCCACGGCTCGAATCGAACGTGAAAACCTCGGTTATGTAATATATCCGTGGGATGACATACCAGTTATGCCGTGCAGGCAACGAGAAGTCTCAAGAGAACAAAACGAGGCACATTCCGAGCACAAATATGTTGAACTTACAAGCGGACTGAAGGCCCTTCACTCAACACCGAGGCTGACACTGAGGGGGGGAAACATGTACCGAGCACAGGGAACAGGTCACCGAGCGGGAAAAAGGAGCATTTGGGGAAAGACTGACTGGATATCACGAAGGTTGGATGAGTAGGCACCAAACGGAGAAGAAGCCGAGCAAGCAGGGCTGCAGAAGGGCGTAGGGGGAGGAGTAGCGCAAGGACAGGCAGTGTTATCCAGGCAGGCGGGAGAGGGGAGCCAGCTGCGGAATATGGGGAGTATAAATACAGCCTGTACGCTGATAGAAAATCATCTCAGTTTTTGGACCCACATCCTCTAAAGCTGTAAAAAGCTCTAAAGTACAACTCAGTCTCACCCAAAACAAACTGTTATCACCGGAAAACACTCTCTTGCTCCTCGGAGACACATTCCTTCCTATACCGAGCCGTCTGTCGGCAAAGTCAGGTTGTTATCAAAGCCCAGCTCTACACTTCCCTATCCGATCCAACTCTCTTCTTCACTAAAAGAGGGTAGTTGAAAAACCCTCACACAAAGCAATGCAGCCAAGTTCAGCGTGTAGCTGCTAGCCTAGATCAAATTATTTTGCCCTCGGCAGGCAGATAGGAGAAGAAGAGAAGGAGATGATTGGTTGGGACATTATTACGAAGAGGTTGAAAGAAGGGAGCACTTGGCCAAGGAACCGAGCTTGTTAAAACAACCTCCGCCCCAGCCAAACAACCTACACACCAAATACCTTCAGAGTCGGATTATACGACCAAGGAAGCCCTCTAAAAACACATATTTCACCTCGGTGTCCTTGATTCGGAGCCAGCATCATGCTTGATCATCCCTTCTTGACAAGCTGTAGAGCTCGGTCCAACGGCACACGCTGAGAAGACTGTTCTATTGCACTAAAACGCAGTAACCAGTTGTAAATTACACCTTCTTTACTAAAGAAACACACACCTCCTATATGAAACCACACTCTGAATTAAATAAACCTAGCACCGAGGTGCACTGTTCACAGCGACAGAAATATTCCCCCTAGAGGACGTAAAATTCTAAACTAGCCCGGGTTACCACTGCGCTCGGCAGTTTACGAAACCGCAGTCCACATCACACCGCTCCTTTGTTCCCTCCGGTCACTCCCAATGGCACGTAGTCTGTGATCAGGCCCGGGATCTCTGCCGATCACTCCGGTCACGTGGTCATAGTCAGTAGCCACTTACACCCACAGCCTGGCATGGGAATATTTAGACTTTCTTCTCTTCAGATTCCCCTCGCCAGGTGCATTCATATACTTTGGATTACCCTCACCAGGACTCTTGAGTATCCTCAGGCCTTGAGGTTGCCCTTACAGCCAAACCTTCACTCAAACTTTTCCAGCTCCTCACTAAGTAAAATCAACAGTTTCTAAAGTTTTTCTATGGGGTGCAAAAAAAAACTCACAAAGTTTTGGAATGTCTGAATGTCTGAAACTGTTTCTCTCTACATTCCTTACAAAAATAATTTCAAACTTTTCTCAGGGAGTAGGGTTTTGCGTGAACAATGCAAAGTCCTAAATGTGACTGAGTGGATCTGAGGAGCAGCCAGATCGCCGTCGGGACCAATCGGAGTTAAGGAGGGGGAATGTAAGCGGATGTAAACCTGCCCACTACTCGCGGATGATTTACTACTTACCATCAGTCACTGTTACAGTCACATTCGAGCTCCCTTACTCCGTACCTTCACTCGCTTGCTACCTTACTTGTCTCGCTCTACTCAATTCATCCCCCTCAACAGGTCTTATTTTTCTTTCTTGTTCCTTCTTGCATCTTGGAGCTTCTGTGAGTCCAAGCTTCCAGCAGAGAATGGACACTACATAAAATAGGACTTCGCCTGGATAATGCAAAGTCCTAAACGTGACTGTGCAGGTTCGAGGAAAAGCCGGATCGCTGTCAGGGCCAAACAGAACCAATGGGATCTTCAAACTGTGTCCAAGTTCGGAAAAGGAGACCAATGAGGGGAGAGTAATCGGAGAAAGACGGGACTGAGGAAAGGATGATAGGAAGGAAGAAAGTCTTAGTTGATATTCAAACTGACTAGAATGAAGATACATGAAGCTATTTAACTATAGTGCACTGTATTAGGTAATGGTCGGAGCCCTCAGGGCTTTGTGGTGGAAACAAGTCAAAGCTGTACAAATGCTGTATGAAATGAGTCAAAGCTGTGGCAGAGATTCCGGAGAACCAAAGATTCCGAAGGGAGTGGAGTCATTCGGGAGTGGAGTCATAACAAATCAGAGTAAATAATAATGGAGCCAAAAGAGTCATAGCATTGTCAGAGAAGTCAGGGGTCCGAGACCCCCGTGATGAAATGAGTCAGGATAGGCATAATGGGGAATGGACATGTGGAAATAATAAGAACCAACGAAATCACCATAGTTGGTAGGCTGAATTCCAATAGGGTCTGAGGGAGCCCGAGTATGTTCAGAGACCGACGGAGCCCGGGTATGTCTGGAGCCTGAAGGAGCCCAAAGGATGGAAGGGAGAGAGCAGGAGAACCAAAGTGGATAAGGTGCCAGCAGATAAGTGGGAAACGCTCAGTAGACCTTCATTGCGTAAAAACCCATTGAACTCAAAAGAGTCCAAGACTGAAAGATTACTGGTCATATTGATGTTGAGCTCATCAGGGCTCAGATGAGGTCTGATGTCATGGTACGTGACACTACGAGAGACTATAGTTTACTGCACTCCTGTGTGTTGGCACTCAACCTTATTACATAAAGTGCGGAGTTTCAATTTGGGTCAGGCTCGTTCAACACTTGCAGAGGTCTAAAACACAAATCTTGGGAAGCCAAATAGCTCGGAATCCAACTCCGAGAAGCTCTGCTGCTTCATAATTTTTTGGCTCCCCCATTTTGTAGACAGAGAAAGATTGGGGCAGGAACAACTTCAGGCACGACTTGGGGAATGGCAGGTGTCGTGGGAGGAAGAATATTAATGGCAGGTACCATGGGATTGACAAGTGGCTCTGCCCTGGTTTCCTCGACTTCACCTTTGAGTGGATGGTGAGGCTTCCCATTCTCGAACTCCACATCACGAGCATTGATAATTTTGCCATTGTCGCAGAGGATTTTGTACCCTGCATCACCCCCCAGATAGCCGAGCAAGATGCCGTCGACCACGTGCTTGCTCAATTTACTTCCACCGTTGGTCTGATGGCTGTTACTGTTGGTGGGAATCACCGCATACGCTCTGCAGCCAAAGGGATGCATGTGGGACATGTTGACACGCAGCTTGGTCCAGTGGAAGGACGCCGGCAATGCGTTCTCACTGATTCAGACAGAAAGACAGGAACAGTGATCTAGATTGTTGTAGTGTAAGTGAAAGACAAGATAGGAATACATGAAAAGAAATAGTGACCTAGATTGTCGTAGTGTAAGTGAAAGACAAGATAAACAAGTACAACTGATGGGAAAGGTTTAAATACTGGGATCATCCATCAAAGATGGTTAGTAATAATTGGACCGGGTTTCATCAATCAATGTAAGTAAGTGCCAGATTTACATCCAGGACTCAATGGGGATGAAGCCTCCATTGCAGAGTAGGTGGTTGCAGGTATAAATGGAGTAAGCCACCACTTCAGCCCAGTACTGGTCTGGCAATCCAGCGTTGTCGAGGCAGGTACGCACATCAGCCATTGTAGTACTGACTGCACGCTCAGCTATCCCATTCACTGTCAAGTACCGGATCGCCGTCGGGACCGATCGGATCCGAGGGGTCCTGTCAAGACAAGTGGAATGTGAGCGAGGGGTGAACGCTACACAAGATA
This sequence comes from Mycena rosella, assembly GCA_029378255.1. Lineage (NCBI taxonomy): Eukaryota > Fungi > Basidiomycota > Agaricomycetes > Agaricales > Mycenaceae > Mycena > Mycena rosella. The sequence continues at coordinate 368,672 of JARKIE010000038.1, read as the reverse complement.
TGGACTTTGCATGGAGAGTGCGAAGTCCAGTCGGGACCGGGGCGGAGCCGTCGGGGACAGAGTGGACTTGGCTTCAGCTCGTGCGCTGCGCCCTTCTCTACAACCCATGTCCAATTTCGGAGAATGTCGGAGGCCGATGACAGAAAGATAACGGAGGCCGACAGAAGACCGAAATGAGGCTGAGGATAGGGAGTCTTAGTCGATATTCAAACTGACTAGAACAGGATGTACATAAGGCTTTTTATACTAGGTCTAAATTATTACTTAAGTGTCGGAGCCGTCGGGGCGCCGAGGCTCCGTGATAGCAATGAGTGACTGCTGTACATATGAGTCAATGCTGTGGCGGAGTTTCCGGAGGACCGAAGGTTCCGAGGGAGGGATATCATAGTGTGGAGCTGTGTCGTGATGTAGGAAGGGACCCAATAGGAACTGTTCGGAAATACTCGGGAGCCGACGGGGTCCGAAGTCACGGTACGTGACATTCACAGACAATGAAGATGGTGCAGTCAGCTCCTGGATAATCCCCCGCTTTGCAAGGAATTCCTTCCAGATATTGGACTTGACAGCAAATTCTCTGCCACTGTCAATGTGCAGCCGTTTGACTTTTCACCTGGTCTGCATCTCCACCCTATTGATGAAGAACTCGAATGCTGGCAATGTCCTGTGTGCCTCCTTTGTTCACAAGAAGTAGCTGTCACGGACCTTCCCTCTCGCGTCCATGCACGTCATCATCCACTTCACTCCCCCAAGCCAAGCGCCATGGTTCGTGCCTCTCCCCACAAGTCAATGCAGATGAGGTCACCTGGATTGAGGGTCTCTGGAGCGATGGGTTTATCATGGTGGTGTACCTTCATCTTTCCATGACGCAGTGCCCATGCAGAGTACGGTCTCCGACTGCGAGGCCATCAACGAGATTCTTGCTATGCATTTCAAGAATTGTTTGCGGGTTGCAATGGGTGAAGGAGCAATGAAGAGTCATGAGGGGAACGGCTGCAGTCAGCGCTGTGGTTTGAGTCTCAGTATGTAACACCTTGATCTCGACTGTGCCTCCTCCAACCTGGTACATGCCATTGATCCCTTTCTGGCAGCTGAATCCCTTGCCGGTGGATGTCCAGCATGGACATGTGTCCTCCTCCAAATGTGGTCGTGTATCTGGCAGCATCAAGCTTCCCGACAGAGAGCAGGTTTGAGTTCAAGTCCGGAGTATGAATGGCATTGTCGAAGGTGAGTATGAACATATGGCCGTTGTTCATGAACTCTTTGATCACCATCCCTTTGCCCAGGATGTTAAAGTGGCCATCCTTCTCGAGCGCAGCCCATCCTTGGCAAAATGTTGGGCAGTAAGTGGCAAAGTCAACTTTGTTCACAAAGTAATGGTCTGATGCTCCAGAATCCAGAAATGTCCGTGTGACACCATCCACCACCTTGTACAGCACGGGTATGGTTAACATTGTATAAGCCATGCTGGACAAGGCCTGCGGCTGCTCTGGAGCGGTAAACTCAAGCAACTCAGCCTCAGTGAAGTACGAGAGTGGGTCCTCAACAGATTTGCACTGGGGAAGAATGGACATTGCGAAAAGCACAAAGACTCCTGTGAAGACGGCATTCGCGGTGCTGCCATTCCCGCTGCCATTGCTGCTGCCTTTGCCTCCCCCTCAACCACCACCTCCACCACATTTTCTGTTGCCGTACCAGGCTGGGCATTGGCCTTTCGCAGCTGCCAGGAGTGAAGCAAGCAGCGAATTCATGCCTGCATTTACTGCATTGGCATTACCGCTGCAGCCATTGCTGTGGTCGCTGTCACCACCGGCTGGGACATGCCTTCAACCATGCCTTTGAAGTTACGGACGTGGTTCTCGGCCTCGACCCTTGTCTTGGATGCCAAGATTAACCTGATGATAGGGATAAACTCTGGGCTGAGACCGGTGACGAGTGAGCTAAGGTATGTTGCCAAATTGTCCGAAATTCCCTGGTTGACCGCATTGTCCCAGACGATAGCTTTGGGCTTGACATAGACATTGACCAGCTCCGACTCCAATGCGAAATTCACAAACTTGCACCCAGCAAGTTTCACTTCCGCACTGATGCGACCCATGACCGTGGCCATCTCGTAGCCATCAAAAAGTGAGTCCCAGAGCTCCTTGGGTGTCCCATCCATCTTCAAACCAAGTCCACACGGGTTGATGACATTGTTCAGGATCGCGGATTTCAGCCATTGTGAGTGCATGTTGAATTCCTCGAGGAATGGGTTGATCAACTGCACTGTGATGTACAGTTCAGAGATGATGCTGTGGGGGTTCTCGCAGCTGCTGCTGCCTACGCCGCTATGCCTGTGGTGGTGCGAGTGGGTTTCTTTGTAGTACCATCCAAATACCCAGCGAATCCTCTCCCTTCAATGCCAGGGAGGAACACCAACATGAAGTCAGCAAAGTTTGTCCCATTAAACTTCTGCTCTTCGGGCAGGAGGAACTGCGTAGGATTGGCCATGTTTAGGGGCAAGATGGTGTAGTAAAGTTTTTGAGTAGCAAAAAGGCAGTGGTATTCGCAAAAATGTGAGTCGTTGTTTATTTAAAAACATACGGGGCCCATAACCTGTAGACAGAGAAATATAGTAAGTATCTACAGGTAATGAGTCCATAAGTAAGGTAAAGGATCATAGATAAGTGTGAGAATGTACCTCAGTCGGTCACAGTGAAGGTAGAACGACTGAGGTACTTAGGGGCACGTAGATGACTAAGTAGAAACCTGATAGGGGTTCAGGTCTCCATCCCCACACATTTCTGCATGGAACAAAATATTCGTCAGCTCGCGTGGCCGGCCCATCAAAGTCTGGCATCGCGGTTCTGGGGTCTATGAGACAAAAGTAGACAGAAAAGGGACTGATTTTAGCCTTCTGTAGCATGATCCACCACTAATCTACCCATGAATGTGCTCCAAACGTGCAAATGAATCCCAAGAATTTCGAGATTACATAATAATGTCGAGTGCCAATCACACTGATCAGGTAATCGACAGACTACAACATGCGAGGTACGAGTGGATTTCGTTGTAGCGTCTGTTTATAAGAGACCACTACATGTGGGCAGCTCCCGGTGGTTACCGCCTCCTGGGGAAAGGGGTGGGCAACATTTTGCGGCTGCACACATACTCCAAACAGATGTTGGCATATTAGGGGCAGTCAGAGTAGCGGATTATGGCAGGATTATGCTCTGGGATTATCGACGGATTATCGATTTATTTGAGCGTGGGATAATCCATCAAACCCATAATCCACCATAATCCCATAATCTCCTCTGGAGGAGATTAAGCCAGGATTAAGGATTATTATTCCCTTCATCTCTTCAGACACTACATTCTGTTTGTGACTAGTTTGCTGACCAAAAAATAATTATTTCATTTATTATATAATCTTTTGCGCCTGCTCTGGCCTCTGTCCCACCCCTCCCCTCGATCATGTCTGGCTGCAAACTACCGCCGAAACGGAAAGCCACTACAACCAAGAAGGCCAGGATAGCTTCCGCCATTGCAGCTGCAGAAAGCAAAGCAGATAAAGACGATGGCGCAGACCGAAAGGTCAACCCCATCAGACTTTTGACATTCAGCTTGTGAGCTTGTACAAGGTCAAACAAGGTCAGACAAGGTCCCAAGCCCCACCAAAATGCGCGCAAGCTCACAAGCTCACAAACCTATGTCTCGATTATCACAAGGTCACTCGTTCGACTCCGTGTAGTGGTATAAATTTGGAATGAATTGTTCCAATCACCATGACCAGGTATGGTATGGCCATAAGAATTTGCAAGAAGCATCCTCCGATATTTCCCAAGGTTTTCCCACTCTATGCTGAAATTTTCGACAGCTTTTTTCTTCCGATTTGACCTCGTTTGACCTTGTGAGCTTGTCACAAGGTCACAAGGCCAAACAAGCTCCCAGCTGATTGTTAAATGGCTGATGCCCGCTCAGAGTCCGAATTAGAAGAGCCGGATCCCACCGAGTGAAGCTCGAGCATGAGCTCCGAGCTCTGTTCGGACTCGGATGTGGCGTCTGTGCCAACTGACACACCATCTAACACGGTTTCTGCCAGAAACCGCCAGTCCGGGCCCAGGATATTGCTTCAGTTGTCAGAAGAATCACTGTCCGAGCTGTCCGAGCTATCTGAAGAGGTATCGGAAGAGCCTGAGGATATGTCGTCGAGGTCCATGCCAGTATGGGCATGCACTGAATTTTCTTGTCGAATGCGGGCCGCTCCACGTCGGCGTAGGAGAGCACGACACTGTCGGCCTTTGTTGTGCCGTATATACGCCTTGAGCAGGGACTCTGTACGGCCAGTGCGGCGCCGGGCGGTGGGTGGCATCTCGAATGTCGGGGTGCAATGCTTTCACGGTACCGACGTGTTGTTACTTATGATGATTGGCCCCGGTACAGTCTAGTAACTGGGCATAATCACAGCATAATCCAAACTGACTTTGGGGCGGTCAGAATTGAGCGGGATTATCACAGGATTATGGTTGATTAATCACGGTAAAAAATCCCATAATCCGGTGATAATCCTTGCCATAATCTCGCGTTAATCCCTCCTTAATCCGCTACTCTGATTGTGCTTGTCTGTTAGCGTCGCTGGGGTGTAGCTCGTCTATTAACGCCGACGGTTTAAGCGCAGTCGAGCTGCTCGACATGACGGCTCGGCGCATGGTCCAGATTACTGTGTCATTTTGGCTCTCCGACCCCCGGGTAAGCGCTCAGGGCATCTTCGTGGATTCTCATTCTTACATACTTCTTACAGGTTTTCTGAGTTTTCTGGCCCCTGAGAAAGTACCGAACAAAATTTATTTCCGAGAAATTGAAACGCCGGATGTCGCGATCTGCGACACGGCCGCACAGATTAGTGCAGATTTTCTAATGGGTGATCCACAACGGTGTTGTTCCCACCGTCAATCCGACCAAAATTGAGGGAGAAAAAAATGTGGCCGGGGCTGGGCCGGGGCTAGAAAAGGTTTGCGTCTGAGGGTTAGAAATTCGCGAAGTCGATCTCCAAATATCGAAAGCTATCGAAGGTGCCTCGTGTGTTCGTCACGGTTCACCCAGACTTGAAAAGAGAATCGGGGTTGAACGGAAATTTGACTACAACGTACAAGTTTATTCTACACAGCGCAAGATGATGTATTCTAATCGTAGAATACGAGTGCACGGAGCTCTATCGACTCTCGGAGCGGGGTGCCTTCCGGCGTGGCTGGGTCGCTGAAGGCAGTGTGGGGAGTGTAGAGGGCGACGCTCCCGTCCTGGAGGGAATCGAAACTGAACCAAATCTATTAAGCAAAAATTGCGGACATCATGTAGAGAAACAGCCCTACCATTTAATCAGAACAAGCTCTTCGGGAGTTATCCCCGAGAAGTACGTCCATTTTTGCTTCGGGTTGTATTTCACCCCGAATGTCTCGCCTTCGCGATCCGGATAGACGAGCGCAACCGGTAGGACGTCGTTGGCCGGGTCGACAGTCCTGAAGTCACACAACGCGAGTGGCCAGTCGACTGCCGGGTGGGAAATTGGACGCCATAGGTTGATAATTTGGAACCGATGCTTGAGAAGCTCCGGGACGTCTTCCGCAGGGAGGTGGCGATGCACTCGGGCCACTGAGGACGCGTTCGTCTGGTCAATGTGAGTTTGAGAAACAGGCTGGCGTTTGTCCGGGGAATCATCAATCTCGGTGGGACGGCGGCGTCGAACGGCTAGGAAAATTCGAGTTAAGTCAACAATGAAAAATGATGGAACTGAAGGACGAACTGTGGTCGAACAACACGACACGACTCGCGCCCGTCAAACGCTTTATGAGATCGATGCTTTCCGGATAATACTCCTTCTCGATCTCGGCGTCACTCGTGAACGCAGTGTGCTTAGCGGGCTCCTTGTAAAGCTGGAACCCCGTCACATCAAGAGCCGCAGCGGACTCATTCCCGCGCAGGTTGTGGATCGGCACGTCGTGGACGTCGAGGGTGAAGTTTCTGTCCCTCACTCCAGTCCCTGGAGTGGCGTTGATGCTCTGGTATGCTCGAGCACCGTCTTTGGGAGGGACAAAGAAAGCGAGCGAGCCAGTGGTACTAGACGGAGTGCCTGCGGTCATGGTATGCAGTGAAGAAGAGTTACGCCTCACAAGACCCGGGGCGGCCTTTATGAGGTTCAGAATTTGGGTAAAGGAACGCCATGTGTTGGTGGTTCTTGCGTGCTTCCAGCTTACCAGGAAGAACTAGATTACTCAGTGAATGACGCCATCCGCGCAACAGACCGGGCTTGGGAGACTTGTTATTAATATTATTACTCAATTCAAGTTTTAAGCAGGGTGGCTTGTGATCAGTCTGAATCGACATTTTTACCTGTTGCTTTTTGTGCTGCTTACTTCTCCAAAAAATTGCAGCCACGGTCGATTTATTGAAGAGGAGGCTTGGGGTTTGAGGCGCTAGAATCCGGATTTTTAAGTCCAAACTGTTCCAAATCAAGAGCGCTTAGCGAGCGGTGTTCGGGAATGACTGAGGCCGAGGGCTTTGCCGCGGGAGAAACCGGAGCTCAGAAGCGATAACGTGACTGCGACGTGTTTTCCGCCTGGCCCACAGCCCACATCGATTAGTGTGGTCTCCGCACTGAGTGGAGGGGGTGGAGGGGATCGAGGTTCGTGCGTCCGTTTTATCCTCCTCTCTTCTGCCTCAGTTCCCTATATCAATAACCATCGTTTTTGTTCCTCGAAGCACCGATGCAACATATTCTTGAGCAAGAACAGATTGCTGCTCACCGTCTCGTGGCGGCATATGGCCGTGGGTATCCTCTAGAAGGATCTGAGATGCCATTCGATCCAATGAATTGAAAACTGATGTCTCATTCTCGCAAAGACTGCAGTGAGTCGCGCAGTAAGACACTACTCACAAGTTTCCCAAAACAACAGTTTTATTTACATGCGTCCCACAGCGGCCCATAGCGTGTCTTAATGCCAACGTCCCGTATAAGGCTAGGGAAGCCTTCCGTTACTTGTCATCAACATCTCTTCTCACCATCTCTGCAACACAGTCTCTACATGTGGACAGTTCCCGGTGGTTACCGCCAAGCTGAGGTCCTGGGGAAAGGGGTGGGCGACGTTTTGCGGCTACACACATACTCCAAACGGACGTTGACATTGTGCTCGTCTGCTAGCGTCTCGTCTGTTAACGCCGACGGTTAAGCGCGGTCGAGCTGCTCGACATGACGGTTCGGCGCGGTCCTTGGCATGGTCCAGATTACTGTGTGACTTTGGCTCTCCGATCCCCGGTAAGCAGGGCATCTTCGTGGATTTCTCATTCTTAGACAATTCTTACAGGTTTTCTGAGTTTTCTGACCCCTGAGAAAGCGGAACGCCGAATAAATTTTGTTTCCGAGAAATTGAAACGCCGGGGCCCGGATGTCGCGATCTGCGACACGGCCGCACAGATTAGTGCAGATTTTTTGATGGGTGATCCACAATGATGTTGTTACCGGAATTATTAGCACTGCCTTGGCCCGGCGTTTGGTGTTTATGAGGGCGGGTCGTGGATCGGGAACCTTCCCCGCCTTATCCATTCCCACTTGACGGTTTCGGGGTACACGCTCTTTTTCTTTCCTTCTTTCCTTCTCTTTCTCTTCCCGGCACTGCCGGTGTTGCTGGCAGCCTTTTTTATTCAAAGATGCAGGTCACTCCGTTGTTCGCGACGTTCTTTGCGTGCGTTATCAGTTTTTTATCTGCTGACGGCATTTCTCACCTCGTTTTTTCGCGTATTTAGTCTTCTTTCTCTTGTAGCTCCCTTGGCTACCCAAGCCTTGAAAATCACTGTACCCACCAACGTTACCACTCGAAATGTCACCATCGCATTCACCCGTGAAGCTACCGATACCGATGTTGGGCTCTTGTCCTTTTACCTTGTGAAGAATACGACGCGGGACATCCTAGAAGAGAATATCGATCCCGGGAGAGGCTCTATCGCAGTGACTATCCCTGCAAACCTAACTGGGTGCGTCTTCATCTCGTATCACACGGCCTAGTCTGACCTATCCTCACCTGCGCGCAGGGCCGGATGGACGATTCAAGCCTCAACCTTCGACGAGTGAGCGCGATCCCTGCCCGCATGGCACACGTTTAACATCCTTCATCGGTAGCGCGCAGGCTGGCGTTTCTCTCCCGTTCTCGATCGGCGCGGCAACCCCACCAAAGCCCAAAGGCATGGCGGTTGGAATCGTCGTTGGGGTTGTCGCCGGCGTGGTCGCATTCGCGCTGATCCTGCTTGCCGTGTTCCTTTACTTCCGCCGCCGCCGCCAACAGCTCCCCGCGGCCAACCCCGCATTTAACCTTGAGGCGGCCTTCCCGCCGAGATACACCCACCAGCGCTCCTTCTCGTCCGCAAGCCTCGAGGACACCGGAAACAAGTCGCTCGAGCAGGAGAGGATGCAGTGGGAGATGGAGCTCGAGGGCCAGTTTGCCCGTGCGCGCGCGGGCACGCCCGATATCCTTCGCGGCGGGTCACCCATGCCTCGCGGTACATCCCCCCTCCGCGCTCCGTCCCCCATGCTTCTCGCGCCCCAACGGGCCGCAACGCGCGACACGAAATACTAGCCTCGTGCGACGCATTGCACACTCAGGACACCGCGCAACTTATTTGCGGATTATATCCCCATGGACTCCAGTGATATATGGACTACGACCGATGATGAGCCTCCTTAAGATACTCTCGAACAACGCTTTGTTTAATTACACCTTACCCTACCCTACCTTCCGTACCTGTCACTCTTAGGCATGGCCTGCGACTGAACGAATAAACTGTACTTCGCATTATTATTTGCGCACATTTTCTGGCATCACACCTAAGTTACCACTACCACGTTTAACTTGCCATCCGTTTACCGCCTTTTCACCGGTCCTCGTGCGCCCGCGGCCCGCGACCAGCGCGAAGCCTGATGTTTCAACCTTACTTCTGCCGTTGCGCGACGCGTCTCCTCCGGCAGGGCAAATACCCATAAGTAGAGCGCAACTCGGGACGCTGCACTACACTGCACCTATTCTTTCCTCTCCCGTCATGAACGCTCTCGTCCTCCGCCGTTCTACCCTCAGAGCCGCTTCTAGAGCTCCCAGAGTGTCAATCTCAGCCATTTCTCGGAGAAATTTCCTAACAATAATCGAACAAGGCAAGGAGGGCTGGCGGCTCAGGTATTTCTGTCGTGCTATATCTCTTCGTTTGTACTCAACGGCTGTCCCCAGTCTTGGCCGCAATCCTGTTCGTCTGTCGCCGGGTCTGAACATCAACATTCCAATTTATCACTCGGTGCAAAAAATCGATTTGAGGGAATCCTCGATATCGATTCCCAATGTGCGCGCATCTTTCGTACGCGATCCTTGCGATGGGAGCTGAGTCATGGCCCAATGTGTAGCTTCCAGGGTACACAGCTGACAATGTCCCCGTGTCGTGCTCCGGCTCGCTCTTCTATCGCATCGTGGATGGGTACAAGGCTTGTTTCGCTATCAGCGACGTCCAGAATAATATTCGGAACACTGGCACTTCTGCTGTGCGGTCGGTGCTCGGTCACTTTACCTACGATCAGGTATGTGCACTGCGCACTCCTATCGTTACTTGATGCTCATCCGCGAACAGGTCATCGGCGACCGTAACGAGCTGAACAAGCGCTTGAACACCGTCATCGGGAGTTCTATCGCGGTGGGCTTTGCGGCTTGACGCATGAAAACAGATACTAATTCCGAGTGGCTTGTAGAGTTGGGGTGTTGAATGTACGCGGTTCGAGATCCAGACGTTCCAGCCGGCCAATCGTGAGGTCGAGGTACGTCCCGCAAAGCCTGATCGCACGCGCAGGTCTCACTCTTCGTCCAGCGCCAATTGGAACTGCAAATGGAGGCAGAGCGCAACCGGCGCAAGCAGCTCCTTGACACACAAGCACAGATCAACGTTGCCGAGGGCCAGAAGCAGCGTGTCATTCTGGAGAGTGAGGGCCACGTACGTCCCTTGCCCTGTCTTTTTTCTCGCCGCTCACAGCCTACGTACATAGCTCGCCGCGAAATCCAACGAGGCCGACGCCGCCTTCAAGACAGTCGTCCGCGAGGCCGAGGCGCGGAAGCAGCAGGCGCTTATGGAGGCGTCCGCGCTCGCGCAGCAGATCGATGCCGTCGCCGAGGCCGTTGCGGCCCCCGGGAGCGCGCCGGGGCCTGCAGAGCGCAAACAGGCCCTCAGCGCACTGGTGGAGCTGCGCCGCCTCGAACAGCTGCGCGCGATCGCGGGCGGCGCGGGTAACTCGACCTACTTCTTCGGCGACCGCGCTGCGATGGGGGAGGCGTATAATGTGGACTACGCGGAGCAGGTCAAGGAGGGCCTGACACGAAAGGGCAGGGTAGGGCCAGAGGCAGGAGCGATCTAGGCTTGGGGCACGGATTATGTATTGTATTTCTATCACACCCAACTCACTGTATACTACTTCTTACACGCAACGCTCAAGGCTCAATCCGACGTTCACACCGCGGCTGGGGTCGCAGCTGAGATAGCCCCCTGCCAACGCCTTCGGGGCAACAGGGCCGGTCGCAATCCGGAAGGGCCACGTCGGCAGGTAGCGTATTTCTTGCACGTAATGAGCAGCGTATTGCGTGGACTGCAATCGACGTACATGCCTCAAAGCTGCACTTTGTGACCCAGACGCTCCAATCGAGCCAGGTCATCGGGCCGTCCACGGCCTCTTGCACGCGAAGGCGGCACCGTCCACCGAGACTGCCAGTGGGTGGTCTACGGGAAGCTTATCGTCTAACCCCGCCGCCGCGCTTTCATGCGGACGATAACGCAGCAGATTTCGCGGTTCGTGTCCTCCACGGCGTTCAGCAGAAGATGCTCCGAAGCGGTGAGCTTCACGGAAACCGACGCGCTGCGCCGGATGTGCTCTGTGTGGAGGTCGCACAGAGTTTCAAGAACGGGATGGTCCAGACGCTGTCCGTGCGCTGGGGTCGGGCGGCGTGGAGGATGTACTGGGTCAGCATGACGCGGAACTGCCCATCGCCTTCTTCACGGTCACCAGCGCGTCCGGTGGCGTTGAGGACATATCGCATCATGTCGAGCCGGTCCCAATGCTGCAATAAAGAGCTGGCGGTATCGAAGACGAAGTGCCCGACCGCGGATACATTGGGGCCGACGCTGAGGCCCTAGGAGTAGTCCGAGACGTCGACTCGGAGGGGAATCTCCAGAGTGCAGATGTTGCGAAATCGCTTCAAGAGAGCTCCAGTCCAGAGAGCTGCGCATGTCGATGAACGTCGTCCTTCAACTTAGTGATTCAAACCAAGCTGCGCGTTGGGTAGCCGCCAATTTTCTTAATTTTCTTCATGAAGTGCCACTTGATGCTAATTACCGTCTCACCTGGCCTGAATCGCACCATGAGGGGATCTCGCGAACTCTGAGTCAATTGCGGGCTCCATCCCACCCTCAGAACAAGCCACGAAGTGGTATGAAGCAAGACGCAGTGGTGATACGAAACATTGAATGGGACGCGATCACATGCACAATATTGCACCTTTGGCACGACGAGTCAGTACCAGAGCAGTAAGGTCGCGAAGAAAAGCCTCAGTTACTCGCATGTGCCGCCCTCCGGTGAACTGTGGTCTTGGTGGTCTATCTACTCTAAGTACAATGGTGGCTAAATACTCCGATTAATCCGATTAATAGTGTATGTACAGCAACGATCTATCCAATCCACGCCGAAAGGCCGTCATAGACGACAAAGACGATCCCACTACTCGGGACAGCGCGCAACACGGTCATCCCACACCCAGCATACAACCCTCGCACGCCGTGCATGGTGTACATCTTCCTGAACGTCCGGTAAAACGACGCCGGTGCGAGTTTATGCGCGCCAGCACGGTGAGACAGCAGCTCCTCCTCCGTCTGCATGGCGCTCTTGACGGTGTCGGCGGGATACAGCGCGAGAACGCACGCGGCGCCGGAGATTGCGCCGGCCACGGCGGATTCCCAGGGCAGCAGGTTGTTATTTGGTCTGCTCGGACCGAGGCGGCGGTCGAGGAGCGCGCTCGCGACCCACTCTTTGACGGCGAACCAGGATGCGGTGCCGCCTGTTTCACGGAGGATGGTGCCGGTGTGGCCGAGCCACAGACCGCGGATGCCGTGCGAGGCGATTGTGGCGCGGACGATCGCTACGAGGCCCGGGGGGGCTCGTGCGGAGGATGGGGCTGAGCCGAGAATGTGGTCGAAGATGGGGGAGGCCGCCGTGGTAGACGGCGCGCGCACGAGCGCGGCCACGGATTTCGGGACGACGTGTATTGGGGGGACGCGGGCGCTCGTGGAGGTGTTCATCAGCTGGACCTGCATTTTACACTTGACGAGCTCGATGGGAGTTCTGCGCGCTAAATTCAGCCGATACATGTACGAGAAGATAGGTGGGACGCACAGTATGAAGCTGGTTACAAACCCGGCGCCGGCAGCGGCGAGGCCCAGCTGTGGTATTGTGAGTTGGGACGAGGGCGTAGGTGCATAGTTTCGGATTAAATTTTGAAAGTAGGAGTACGACAAGAAAAGTGCCGCGGTCTCCACCATTGAGCCTGCTATGGGTGCAGGTAATCCCCGGTACAGCCCGCGGAAGCCCTCGTGCTTCCATGTTTGCTTCAAGCAATCTACCGGGCCTTTAAAGCGCTGTCGTTCATCCGCTGGTGGCGTCAGGAGCTGCGCTTGGAGCCGTACTTTCGCCAAGTCGGCAGGATACTCAATGACCTGAACAATGGTTATTAAGAGATGTTATAATCGCATGCCACGGCAACGCACCTCCGATACTATGCCCGCGAACTGAACAAGCTTAGAACAGCGAGAGCAGAGATGAAACAAGCGGCTCACGCTACCAATTACAACTTCTTTCACTGTGGCGCGGAGGGACATAATGGATAGGTCGCCGCCGGCTGCGGCCTCGACGCCATCCGTGCGCATGGTCTTAATGCAGCGGCACTCTTTGTTGGCTAGTACATTGTGTGGAAACAGTCAGGGTCCGGAGGAGACGTGTTGGCCCGGCACAAGAGGAAAATATTATGTCAGAACGCGGTCACGATGTTTCGCGTTACTCTGGCGCGTCATCACAATGCACCATCATTCAGCGGGTAGTGGTCGGAATGTTTTACGAGATGGTTCATAGAGGACCCAACGTCCAGAAAGCAATGAATGTACACTATTGGTACAATATTCCGATCCCATTACTTGCCGCTCGCACCAATCCCACTTTGCGAGTCGCGAGATTCCGACTCCAATCACGCAAGACGTGCTTCATAACCTTACCGCTTGCCGTCTTGGGTAATTCCGCCTCAGTCACGTCCTCGCCGACAAAGAATACCCAGGCCGGGGCGTTCTGCACACGTTTAGAAGAAACGGCGATGGCGGGTTAATGTGGTGCTTACTTGCGGATTCATCAAGTTCGAGACCGTCGCGCGAACTGCCTCTCTCGTGATGACCGATCCCGCTTTCCGGACGATCCATGCACCGACGACTTCGCCGTATTTATCGTCAGGTACAGAGACGACGGCCGCTTCTTCTATCTCGGGATTCGTCAAGATGACCTACAAGTGGCAACCTGTGATAAGCTGAAAACAGCGGGTTAGCTTTAACCTTGCTCACGTTTTCTATTTGGACCGGAAACAAATTCTACAGTAACGGGTGAGCTCGTAATTTTCAAAAGAACGGGAGTCGTACCTCCCCTCCACGAATGATTATGTCCTAAACCACGACGGTTCAGATGAGCGGCTCGAAAGTTAAACAATAAATTGACCTTGATTCTGCTGACGACTACGGGTTGACTGAGATAAAAACGGGAATTGGGGGAATGTCAACTTGCCGCGCAGGTATCCCTCCTCATCAAGGATGCCTTCGTCACCCGTATGCATCCACAGTGTCCCATCTTCAGTTCGCATAACTTGGCGCGTCTGTTCCTCGTCTCCCCAATATCTATAGCTGATTTGAGCTGTCGCGTGGGTTTCGACGGACGAGTGAATCACCCTTTCTGCAGCAAATATCCAGCAATGCAAATCTCTCCCGGAGTGCCAACAGGAACGACGTTGCCCTCCGGGTCTATTAATTTCGCCTTGACGTGGGGCTGAACTCTTCCCACGGTTTCAACCCGTTTGATTATTGGGTCTGCGGGTGTAGTTTGGAAAGAAACCGGACTATCGGAGCTGAGATGCTGCGAAAAAGGTAGAGAACACAACTCGCCTGGTCTCAGCTTGGAAAAAAATATGAGCAGGTGTTTGAGCGGTCGACTGAACCCACTTACTCATCCCATACGCATTGGTCAAATCCACAAGATTGAGCTGGGCTATGAGCTTCTTCATAAGCTCAATAGGAATGGGCGAGCCTGCGGCGATTCCCGTTCTGCCGAGGTACGCTAAAGTAACCGAGGGAAGCGAATAAAAGCGCAGTTACCTCAGTCGTTGGGTGTCTATGGACTCGCCATTGGCCCGGCGGCGTTCCACCTCGGCGAGGACCCCCAGGAAGTGCGTAGGCACCCCATGGAGTGCGGTGCATTTTTCCTGCACCACAGCATCTACGATCGCCTTTGGGTCGAATATTTCGGACGGGTACACGATGCAAGCGCCGTGCGTCCAGGCGGCTAGGTTTCCTAGGACCAGACGTGCTAAATCGTCAGATACAGGATGGCGTATAGTTCACGGCTACTCATCAAAGCAGTGGAAAAGCGGGGGGACGTTGCCTATGTCGTAATAAGTTAAGTTAATACCCGTGCGGGTCGACCGATCAACTTACACAGGACATCGGTTTCGGAAAGATACATGCAGCGGCCTATTGAGAGGCCATTGTTCAGAAGGTTGAAGTGAGTGAGCTGGGATTTTTTGAGCTTGAGGATGCAGGACGAAGAGAGATATGCACCGAGACCGCTTTCGGGGCACCGGTGGTGCCGCTGTACGATGCATTAATTTTCAGCCTTCAGAATAATCTTGAATTTCGACATACCTTGTAAATTGAAGATTGATGACATCGTCCTTGTGAAGAGACTTCGAAATCTCCTTCTGCAAATCACTTTCGCGCGAAGATTCGTCCCAGAGCATGATTTCACGCGAGTCAATCCAGCTTTTAAGGCCCAGTGACTCTGCACTCTTTTCAAACTGTCCGGAGTTGTCTACTACAACGAGATTACGCAGTTGCGGGAGTAATGGCTCTTGGATGGCCCCAGGTGAGGAGTTGCGCAGGTCCGGGAATTTTTCTACTAGCATCCCAATGTATGCAGAAGACCGAATCCGAGGAACCACGAAAAAATGAGAGACCCCGACCAGATTTAAGACGTCAGCCTGCACATGAAATGAGTGAAATGAATGCAGTATCGGATGGACATACGAGTTCATTGATTCGATAGGCGGGGTTCATTGTAACTAAAATAGCGCCGATGCTTGCAGCCGCCCACTGCAGCATGGCGTATGCACTAGGAGATGACGTTCATTATCTTCTGCAGCACATATAA
Organism: Mycena rosella; assembly: GCA_029378255.1. Classification (NCBI taxonomy): domain Eukaryota; kingdom Fungi; phylum Basidiomycota; class Agaricomycetes; order Agaricales; family Mycenaceae; genus Mycena; species Mycena rosella. The sequence goes on along the minus strand of JARKIE010000038.1, from coordinate 353,176 downwards.
AAGAAAATGCCACCTATTATTTCCCATTAAAACGGCCACTCTATCGCCTCGTTTGACGCCCATGCCCAAAAGACCACGAGCGAGGGCGTTGACGTGGCGGTCAAATTCCTCGAAATCCCAGGCAAGGTGGGAGGTTATGCCTAAATTCCGGGAAGGGGGTCCTCCATGGGCCCGGGCGCATTCATTTCTGCAAATGAGCGCCGGCCGACTGCTGTGCTTCTGCAATATCTCGGCGTGGAAATATTGGGATAAGGTAGCAGTCGAAAGCGGCGGTTCAAGTGCACCTTCCACAGAGGACCAAGATAGATGTCTTCTATGGGTCCTCGACCGCGCCCAAAGGCGATTGAGGAGAGTGCGGGGTAACATGTGGGGAAAAAACAACCGCATAATCGGATTATTATTAATCCATTGCCGTAATTAAGTCCCCATTTGAGGGAGAGCGCGTTTGATGCGTTTGATGCGCTGTCTGGTTCCGACGTTTTCGGTTTGTTCTCTCCAGTTTTTCGAAACTGGCCATCGACCACGTCATAGGTATTCTGGAAAGTTGCCATGACTCCGGGAGCATGTACATGATGTAGCCCGGCTCTTTTGCTAGGTCTGGTGATCCTTCGTCATGCTTCAGATCTTGTCTCGGGCCGTTTACTGCTCAGCTTTCTGCCTACCAACCAATGAGTTGCTGGAGAATGACCAAAAGGCTGAGAAACAATTGGGAAACCTCGGGGCGGCCGTCTTCTTTTTTTAGACCAAGAAGTCCTTAAAAGCGGGACAGACTCTCTCGAGAAACCCCGATTTTCGTCATGTTGTCCAGGTGAGTCGCACTGTACATGTTGCATGAAAATCCCGGACTGAGCTCTTCGAAAGGCATATCAAGGCTGCTTTGGCACTCACTGCCGCCGCCATCTGCTGGAGCCCAGTCACGGTCTACGCCGCGACGACTGTGATCCCGACGACCAGCTTCAGCGACTACTCGACGTTTGAAAGCTTCTGGGTCAGTTTTTGTTGAGATTTCCTTTGGGTAGCCGCTCAACTGCAATGCAGGCATACTTGTACCCCTGGGGTTCAGATCACAACGGGAGTAGGTGTTCATCTCGTGGTATACATGACCCGACATTCTCATGCATTCTAGGTGCCCGTATGGTCGGAAACTCCACCGACCACATTCACATCGTTGTAGCCTCCAGTACTCTCAGTCTGATTGCCACTCCGACCTCGAATCCTTCCCCTCCCACAAGCACAGCGAATCCGAACCCCGCCATTCATTATGCGAGCGGCGCAATCCACGCCCAGTCTCAGATAACGGTCACCAGCACAAACGGATATACAATTTCCGGAGAGTTTAGTGCACCGACAACATTCGGAACATGGCCTGCATTTTGTAGCTTATCTTGTCCTTCTTTTTATTCTCCTGCCATGCTGATGGCTTCGGGAAATTTCAGGGCTCACGGTACGCTCGACCTGAATATATCTATGAAAGTCTCATGGTTCGATATTACTGTAGGCAGTTAATAGCTGGCCTCCGGAGACCGATATCGGCGAATGGAAAGGTACGGTCACCTCGTTCATTGCCTTTTTTGGGGGTTCATTCTCAACCCAGGCACCGCTAACAACTGGTTCAACACGTTCAACACGTACGCGGTCTTTCGTTCGACGGTACTAGTTTGAACTTGGTATAGATCTTCAATTGTCAAATCGACTCTCGTTAGTTGGCCCACGGACCTTTCGTTCCACGCACTCAAAGCCGTTCTCACCGCCGAACCGGATAACGCCGACGTCAGGTCAGGATTGATTTTATTTTAAATGGATAACTTCCTGAAGAGCACTCAATCTTAATTTGTAGGATTGACTTTTACATGGATAACGTCCTGCAGACCACCCAATTTGGCCAGGGATTCGTTGGCCAACCGCTTTGGCTGTGAGCAGATAATTTACTACGCTGCTGGACACGAATTAAACTGACCTATCCAAGCATCATCAACCTACAGGCCAGTGTATATCCCCACTCAAGGGGCCTTTCCACTGACAAAATTCCGATAGATGGAGGGAAGTGCGGGATCCCCTGGACCTCCGGGTACCACTACGTACAAAGTTCGCAACATGTTGGTGACCAGAACCGGTTCTTGAAGCAGTTTGTGGTACGGTACGGTATCATGTTCGAAATCGCGTCGAAGTTGAATGCACAGTTATTTTCAAAATTTCGCATGTAAAATAAAATGGCGATACGATTGTTGCTCCTGAACATTTGCTGAACATGCACGAGGGAATTGAGCGAATTTGATTGGAAGTCGTTTCGATGAGCCGTCAAATGATCGGCAAGTCGGAACGAACGCCTTGCAACGGCTTTTGCACTCACCACAGACTCATCACCACCTGCAAACTGCGCTGCTTTGCGGGCTCCGCTTCAAACACCGTACGAAGATTTCATGAAACTCTTCAGAGTCTTCCACGCGCTCTCATTCTCCGTTCTCTTACTCAGTCCAGGTCCTTCATCGGCCCAAAACTCGTCGAATCAGATCAGCTTTTCTCCGACGCAGTCGGTGTACGGAGACCTAGAACCTATGCCTCAGGGACATCGCAATGCGAAGGCATCCTCGACTGCCAGCCATAATGAAGCGTTGCCGTACTCTTATCGGCCACCGCAAGTCCCACTAGACGTGGCGGGATACCCTGTGGCTCCAAAAGAGCTGCAGCTAGAGCAGGTGCATGTCTATGTCCGACATGGTTAGCTCTCCTAGTCCCTTTTTTGACGCCGCTGACGAAAATATGCAGGAGAGCGGACGCCAGTAGGAATACGGCTTGCTTCCTTCATACCCGAGCACTGGATCATGTGTAAAACCGGCCGCAAATTCAGCAGCGCCGTACTAGGGAACCCCGAAGAGCTCGGCGCAACGTTGCGTCCAAGGAGGGTCGTCGAAAGGAAAGACGGTGTCGCGACGGAGGGCTTGTGGTGAGCTTTCGCCTGCTATTTCTCCGCGGTTTGTTGACATCTACCAGTCTACTCGGAGAGCTGTCCGACATAGGACGTCAGGTACGGGTCATTCCCGTTCACGACTCCGTATGTTCAGTATTTTGCAGTCCACTGTCAACTTCGGGGCAGCGCTTCGCGACCTTTACGTTAATCGGTGAGCAGAACATCATGTAAGTTTCTTTATCTGAAACCCCCGATAGCCTGGGATTCCTTTCCGATTTTTTGCAGAAACCTGGCGAGGTTTATTTCCGGTGCGTTATCTTGTCCAATACCCTCTGTCGGCGTTTCACTTTTAAAGTCGGTGTATAGGAGCACAAATATGCCCCGAACTATAGAGTCTTTAGAGCAGGTTATTTACGGTCTGTATCCTACAACAAAATCTAGTCCAAGTGCCCTCCCTGCACTTTTCGTTCGGTATGTTAAACCATCCAAGGCACTCTTCCAAACCTCATGTTCCCCTTCAGCAACGGTCGGGATGAGAATCTCTTGGGTAATTCAATCGAACTTGTAGCGACCGTTATTAATCCGTTTATCAGGGAACACCATGACTTGTAAACGCCTTGAATATCTGCAGATAGGATTTGCTCAAGGTATAATAACAACCAGTTCAATTCCAATACACGATGCTCATTACCGTCCAGCTGCTGCCGCCGCCTACAACCAGACTTTAGAGCCGTTGGACAAATTCGTTTCTAAATATCTTGACGGCCGTCCTATCCGGATTGACGGTAAACCTCGAGCGTCGGGTGTCATGGACACTGTGGGTTAATTTGGTGAATCTTCTTTTGGCCTTCTCTGATTTGAACTCATAGATCCGGGCATCTATTGCGCATGGCATCAAAGTGAATTTAGAAGTTTTCCCATCTCTGGCGCGTGCTGACTGTGAACACGTAGGTTCCCTCTGAATTCGAGGACAAAGCTATCGTAGAAGTCATTGTATGTATACGTCTTGCAATGGTTCAGTTGCTCAGACATATCACAGGAACATGCTGTGGTCAACGAGTGGTTCGCAGGTCAGAAAGGAGTCCAAGTATCGGCCGTATTCATTTTCTAACTGCCCTGATTTTTTATACAGGGTGTGAGATCGCTGTTTCCCTATCGTCTGCTTTTATTCATCCTCTTTGGTCAATGCTAACCGATTATCATCCGAACTCCAGATAAAACCCAGGAAGTCCGTCGTCTTGGGATGGGTCCACTCCTTGCGGATCTTTCGCAGAAGATGCAACAGAAGGTTGAACGTGGCGCTGAGGATCCTTTAAAGATACTGGTCCATAGCACACACGACACGGCACTGGCCGCGTTATGTTCCACGCTCGATGTTTTTGACGAAAAGTGGGTGGTGACTTTGTCTGACTACACCGAGCTGGAGCATCTTTTCAGATGGCCGGCCTTTACATCTGCAATTTCATTCGAGCTCTTTAAAAAATCTCAACCAGCTGATAAACCGTCTTACCTGCAAGCCATTTTCGCTCCGTTGAAGACCCCCGCAATTCCAGAATATTGTAAGCTTCTCGCGTGTCTCTACACACAGTTTTCACCTCATCTTACATTACTTCTAGTCGTTCGCATGCGTTACCAAAACAGGAACATGGCCTTGCCGATCTGTGCAGAAGAGGGAAAGCATTTAGCGGGCTCTCCCGAATTTTGTACCTTGGCTGCTTTCCGCCAGCGTGTCAAAGAACTCACCCCCGTCGATTGGGATGCGGAATGCGCGTCTACTGGGTGGTCCTAGACTGTAGTTTGATATACCTCTGTTTGTCGGGTTATTCTCTGGATCATTGGATGAGACGCCCCGTCAGTTCCCTGTGAAGAGTACCGGTGAAACCGTTTGGTTCAAGATTCACGGGCAAGAATCAGTAATCCGAAACTGAACAAAACCGAAGAGTCAAATTTCGGAACAGAGCCAGTGGCCGTGCAGTGGATCAATATCCCGCTCTTCTTTTGATACCCCACTTGATGCCGACTTGTAAATCTTGATGCTGCAGATTCCTGTAGATTCCCTGATATCATGATTTAGCAATGTGGGTACACTGCCAACCGTTTCACCAGTGTCATCCAGAGGAATCCAAATCAGAGGAAATCCACAGATCTGATCTGTGGATGACTCTGGTTGCCCTGTGGATTTCCTCTGGAGAACAAGGCACTGGATGACACTGGTAGATTCTGTGGAATTCCTCTGCTCATGATCCCATCAGCTACGGCGGTGATGCGCGGACTTGTGCTATTTTTTCGAGGCTCCTCAGGAGCGGGCGGGACTGCGCGTTTTTGACCATCATGCAAAGCCCTGAAGAGATCAAGTGGCTATTCCTGCTGGATTAGTATTTACTTAGGAATAAAGGCCCCCAGATACAATTGCGTGGTGCAGAGTCAAATTAGAAGAATTATTGAATGCGATATAATACCACCAGTGGCTGACTTCCCAACAGATGTATGGTCTAGTTGGATAGTGCGCTATTCCCAATCAGTGCAACTTTTGGTCGTGGGTTCGATTCTTATTGCTGGCATTAACCAAATGTATTACCTTTCTTGGCCTGTCCGACGTCGGCAAGCAATTTTAAGATTTCTACTGGCAATTTGAAGATTTCCACTGGCGCCACCAGTGTCCTCCTCTGCCTTGTTCTCCAGTGGAAATCCACTGATCTGACCTCTTTATTCCACATTTTGCCTTTCCTCTGGATCACACTGGTGAAACGGTTGGCAGTGTAGGGAGAGCTCGAAGCAGAGCCAGTCATTCTCCGGGCCGCCATATTCCTCTTTTTCTCGCGTTAAGTTCTCAGGCTCTTCAAATTCTCTCCGCTCTCTGCGTCCGCCGATTCTCCACGGACCACCAGTCTGACAGTGAGGCTCCAATCAAGCTCCAATAACCAATGCGCAGGCTCAGCTGCCGCGGCCACTGATCAGCGATTGATCGCCACGAGTCATCACTGATTTATGCGAGTCGAACCAGTTCAGTCTAATTCAGACCACCAGATCGTACCTCAGATTTCGAGCTCGAGCTGTGCCCTGGAGGTATGCGGTGCCCAGTGTCATGCTCTGGTCATGTCACTGATTCGCAGATTATTACAGATCTTTGATACTTGACAGCGTACCCTCCCTCTCCTCCGCAACATGTCTGGAATTATGACGTTCCAAATCTGAAATCATTTGGCGAACCGGAGTTGAGCTAACGGCTACCCTCCGTCGGCTCATTGTCAATATCAACCATCAAAACGCCGGGCGCCAATCTAAAACACCAGCATCTGCACATGGGCTCAACATGCCCCAAGAAGCAAAGAGAAATTAGTATATAATAGCTAGCCGTATATCCTCTGTCGGTAGAGGCACACATTTTCTTACGGCTCGACCCTTTCACTTTATTTCTCGGTTCAACGTCTGGCGATCGATGGCTTCCTCTGTTCCTCTCGGTCTTCCACCCATTCCACCAACTATTGGTTCGATGTAAGTCTACCATCTCGACATTTAAGCTATATACCGACTCACTGTCAACCTCCAGAGCAGCGTCCCAGGTTCGCTAAATTATTTCAGTGTCCAAGGCACAACTGACCGACCGATTTTACAGCTCATTGGATCACTGCTTAACTTCTATCTCTTCGGCGTTCTCTCCGTACAAATCTGTAAGCATGTTCAGCTGTCTTTCCAGATGCACCCCCCCTCAACATCACCCACCCGCTCAGATGTGTACCATGCATGTTTCCCGAAGGACAAAGCTTCGATCAAATCCCTGGGTACAAGTGCCCAATGAATTTCTGATTGTGCCGGACTCAAGCGGTCGATTTACAGTGTACCTTATATTCTTCTTCATGGCTTTATCGACGTGCCTGAATGCCGCCGATGCGTACTTCTGGTACGCCGCCGGCTTCGGCAACCTCATCCAATTTTCGCAAGCGCACATCTCACCTGTACGTCCACCTAAAATATTATCTTGCGATTCTGATCCACGTCTCGGCAGTTTTACACCCCAATTATGGGTTCTATCATTGCGCTCATGATTCAACTGTTTTTCTGTTACCGTATCTGGATCATTAAGAGCAAAGCTCTTTACTTGAGCATAGGGATTGCGTTTGTGAGTTTTGGCATTGTTTAGAGTTTGGGAACTCACCTAAACGGGACCAGCTCTCGGTCTTCCAGGCCATTGGAGGGATCGGTGGAGGTATCAAGGCATATATTGCTGCCAATCAAGACCACGACGTAGTCAGAACCACCCTCGTATATGTGAGCACATCCCTTGTCATGGCCGTTCCACAACTGATGAGACGCGACTCGTAGATGTGGCTCATTGGTGCTGCATTGGCGGATGGTGAGAGCTCAAAGCTAGTCGTCCTCAATGACACCTAATTTATTTTCTTAGTTATGATCGCTGGATCCATGACCTTCCTGGTAAGCAGCGACCCCGAGTTCTACGTTGACGTCCTCTAACATTAATGCTAGTTAACACAAGCAAGCCGCCAAAACCACAAGCAAACTAACGATATGGTGAAGCGCATCGTAGTTTTGATCATCGAGACGAACGCGCTCTCTGGTAAGCATTTGTGCCTGCGAAGGCTAGAGCCATCCTGATATCTGTTCGTCTAGCTGGAGTCGCAATCGTCGGTCTGATTCTCTTCGCTGGTGTACCGGTCAGTACACTTCCTATCTTCCCTACCGTCTTTACTAAATTACCCTAGGGAACGAACTACTTCGTATGCCCGACGATGGTTCTCCCAGGAATCTACGCCAACACGCTCCTCGTCACGTTCAACAACCGCGCCTTCGGGCAGGGCGGGGCGGCGCAGCTGACCCACCAGTCGCCATCCTTCTCTGATCACGTTAACTACCCTCGCCCATCAGCCGTCGCCCCGATGACCTTCGCGGCAAACCCCAGCCACATTCTGGTCACGACTAAGAAGACTTCCGACGCGCCGCGGGTCGAAGATATCAGCTTGGACCGCCTCGACGTACGGCTTCACGTCTTCCCCCCCGCTTACCTTCTGCTCACGCCGCAAGCAGGGCTCCGTTCATGACGTGAATAAGCCAATTTCGAGCTGGAACGACTCGCGCTCGGACTCGTTCTAGATCTGACCGGCCCTACCGCCATTCCTTTGACTAATTCATAGCACTTTTTTGACCAGCTCCACGGCCTAATTCGGGTTCCTTTGTGTTCGTTAATGGTAATGTACTTATAAATACCATGCTCGATTCCTGTTTAAACTATTCAGTTACTGCTTACGACGGCCACATGCCACCCTTATTCTTACGAATATATATTTTTGAGGCCAGCTCTCAGCTCTCTTGTGACCTGTCGACTTGATTCGAAGAGATAGGTATTGGGCCGGCAATGATCTGCACAATCACATCAGATGGCCTCCAACATTGACGCGACCGTGTGCTCGCGGTTTCATTTGAATTCACCCATGGACCTAAACCCCGTGCTCAGGACTCGCGCATGTGGACTCGGCGAAGTTCCTCCCGAGAATCTGGCAGCGCGAGCTGTCGCGGAACAAACGGCTCGATTGAGCTTATCTTCGTGCAAGGTATTTGGCTGTCAGGGGCTCGTGGAACACGAATCGTCCTTGGAATGAGACCAACCGCTTGCTTGACGTGCTTGCCCTCAAAAAAGACTGGAGCTTTCTTCGGCCCCGAAACCTGGTTCACCCTGAAGAGCAAGCTAAGGACGAAAAAATCAGGCGGTAATTATCGAACGGGTTGCTACTAAGATTCAACGTCTCTTGCGGCTGTAGCGAGAGAAAAGGTTCAAGGGCGTACGGGGCATTCTATTCTTCGTCCTCTGCGGGCCCGTCGCTGCTGCGTGCTTTTCCTTTGCCCTTGCCGTTCCCCAGGACAGCGGCTTTGGCGCCCGTGGCCGACGCAGAGGATTTAGTCTTGCCGCCGGCGGCCTTCTAAATTCCGATGCGGTGAATTTGGGGCACGTTGTATCGAGTGAATAGACCCACCTTCGGGGATGCAGGCTTGACGCCGTTCTTCTTGTCTTCTTTGCTGCAGACAAAATTCAGCGACATGGGCGTAGGAAATGGGGCGCAGCGCACGCAGCCTTCAGTCCATTGGGCCCGCCATATTTCTTCCAGCTGAGCCGCTCGACCTCCCGCTTCTTGTACATCTTCATGTTGTGGTACCCCGCGGAGTTGGTCTCCTTCTGGTAAGACAATGGGAGGAGGTCCTTGTCCGTTAGCTGAGTCGCAAGATCAGAAAGCAGGCCTCCGCGAAGGAGCGTATCCGCTGCACCAGGTACGTGGTCTTCGCCTTGCCCTTCGCCATCGTGTCCTGTCTCGCCGTGAGTTTTCAGCGCCTTCGGAACGGGCGGAGACGCACCCCCTCGCGCAGGTTAGTCTTGCGCCACTTGCTCTCGTCCCACTCGGACTCGGGGCGCTCCACTCGCGCAGGCTCGCCCGCGCCGCCCGCGGGCTGCGGGTCCTTGTACCACCGGTTGAACCCCATCGCCTCGATGGCGTCCTCCATCTCCTCGTCCGCTCGAGAGCCCATTGGGTGGTGGTCGTCGAACCAGCCCATGATTGTGGTGGTTAAGGAGAGTTCTTGTTTTTGCACTGTCTCGCTAACGGTCACGTGTTCGTCGCGTCGCGTATTAGCCCCTATTATCAAGCCCAATATTGGATGACTTCCCGTAAGAATAGAATATTTCTCGCGCTTTTCCGAGTTTGTTTGAGAGTGCCAGCGATAGCATCAAGCCATTAGATATTCAAGTCGTTTACCAGACCCGCATTCTCATAGGTGGAACGCACTCTGATGGCGCACCGGATAAAGAAAACTTTCTACTTAGGTCGAAAGTTGAGCAGAAAGGCTCCGAGATTTTTCCCATTGGTCCGGGAAATGCCGAGCCAATGGGAAAAATCTCAGAGCCTTTCTGCTAGCCTTTCGACCTAATAGTAAGTAGAAAGTTTTCTTCATCCGGTGTGTGGAGGTTGCCTGATTTTTCACGACATGAATCGGCGGCTTATAGTGATTGATGAAGAGGGTGAAGAGCAGACATTTGATGCCAAAACATTTTATTCCGTCTGATAAAGTCTGCAGGGGGGGTAGTAGGGACCCCGCCTACAGACTTTCTTAGATTCAGAATAAGTAGATCTTGAACGCTTTTGGGTTGCCCATTGATGGGGTCCTGAGCTGCTTCGGCGGGAAGTCACCCATTATCTCTCCTGCAAATAGTTCAATCCTTGCTCCAGAACTCTCGCTTCCTTCTCAAAATATTCGAGAGTCTTAATGAAGATGGAAAAGTGCTATTCTCTTTTTCTGTGCGGACACGAGCGTATCTTACTTGACTTAATTGTGGCTGACATCACTTTGAATGTCCTCCGGCTGGAAACTGGTGCAAGGCCCTTCAAGTTCAATATCCCATCACTGCCATCCTAAAAGTGCGCCGATAAAGGCGCACGGGATCCTCGGGAAAAATCGACTTCTACCGCTTCTGCGCTCCGAGACCCGTCGGAACAGCCGTCAACGGATAGAACGTCCGTTTAGCCTCGTGGAAGGCGAGCCCACCGGATGGGCTGACACTGGACTGACCCATTCCGTCAAAAATCAAGAGCTATCAATCTGGCGATGTCTGGACTTTCCAAAGTCCAAAAAAAAAAAGAAAAAGAAAAAGAATGACCTCTTAGACCGTGGTTCTGGATGTTTCGCGAGCGTTGCAAAGAACCCTCTGGCCCACTCTCGGACCGAGTCGGAGGTTCTCGTCGCTGACTGGGCTTGATGACGACAAAAACGCGTGACGGTGGGAAAGGCGAATCGAAATCTGAAACTGGTGCGACTGAAAATCTCCCCGAGACGGTCATGTCCATGTCCAAGCGAGTGCGCATCTACACCGCCGACGACGTCGCCGCCCACGACACCCCGGTCAACTGCTGGCTGTCGCACCATGGAAAGGTCTACAATGTCTCCCGGTTCCTCAACGACCATCCCGGCGGAGACGACATCATCCTGAAGTATGCGGGCAAGGACGTCGACGGCGCCATGGCGGGCAAGGACGGCGAGGAGCACGAGCACTCGGACGCCGCGTACGAGATGCTCGAAGAGTACCTGATCGGCAGGCTCGGCACTGCGGAGAACATCCTCCGGGACGGTCCGCATGCACTTTGTCATGCACTGAGCTGCACTGATTATGCGCCCAGATTTCGAGGCGGCGGACGACTTTCATCCCGAAACGACCGACTCCAACGAGGACTTTAAAAAGAACGAGTTCTTGGACCTGAGCAAGCCGTTGATCCGCCAGGTCTGGGAGGGCAACTTCAGGTGTGTTTTCTTGCTGCTCGGGGCGGGACATGCATTGACTTTTGCCAGCAAATCGTACTATTTGCAACAGGTGCACCAGCCGCGGCATCTCCCCGAGTCTGCGCGGCTCTTTGGGCCAGCCATCCTTGAGGTGAGTGCCGACTGACTCAAAGAAAGAATGAATAGCATCTAACACCTTTGCAGGCCGCGACGCGCACCGTCTGGTGGGTAATCCCGCTCTTCTGGGGCCCGATCACCACGTACCTCTTCCTGCGCTCCCTCATCCAATTCTCCATCGCCCCGCTCGTCCTCCCGCCCTTCACCGCGCACCCCGCCCTCCCGCTCGCGCTCATCTCGCACGCGAGCCTCGCCAAGACCGGCGCGTGCTTCCTCGCCGGGAACCTCATCTGGACGATCCTCGAGTACACCCTGCACCGCTTCCTCTTCCACATCGACGACTGGCTCCCCGACCACCCCGCCGCGATCCTCCTGCACTTCAGCATGCACGGCGTGCACCACTACCTGCCGATGGACCGCCTCCGCCTCGTGATGCCGCCGATGCTCTTCATCGCGCTGGAGACGCCGTTCACACGCCTCGCGCACGCTATCTTCCCGACGCCCGTCGCCAATGGGATCATCTCCGGCGCCTTTGCCTTCTGTGCGTCGCCCGGCCTCCTTTTTGTCACACCCCTAACACCCCCCAGATATCTTGTATGACATGATGCACTACGCCCTGCACCATACCCAGCTCCCCGCGTACCTCCGCGAGATGAAGCGCTACCACCTCGCGCACCACTACAAGAACTTCGAGCTCGGGTTCGGCGTCACCAGTGCGTTTCCGTTCCTTATTTTCATTTTACAGGATACATCACTGAGCGCCCTGCAGGCAAAATCTGGGACATCGTGTTCAATACCGTGCTGCCGCTCAAGTAGTGCGACAACGTTCTCATCTATACTCGGATTTCTATATAGATTATACATAGTGCATACGAATTATGCGTCGGGCTGTTAATACAACACATTTGCTCTTTCAGACGCGGGCGCGGGCGGCGGCCCAAGCCAAGCAAGTCTCGCTCACAGACCGACTGCACATATTCCCCGCACACCATTCACATTGCCGCTTTTCAGCGCAGAAATAATAAATAAATGCACACGTTGCGTAACCCGGCGTACGATACATATCCACCGTAAAACCCAACGCCATCCATCGTGTCTTTGAATTTCTGTATCAAACGCCCCGAGCGATACGCATACGCAGCCATATTTACAACACGCGAGCGCCCGCCGCTCAGTAGGTCTTCTTCTTCTCGTCCACCGACAGACCACCTGGCAACGTGTGAGCGGGGCGAGGACGATGAGCAGGAAGACGACGCACCGGGGCCCATGTTGACGAGGAGGATAAGACCGCCGACGATCGCTGTTAGGAGGTGTGTCAGTCGTAAGGCTGCAGGCGGGGCGAGAACGGGGCAGCGCACAAAGTGTCTGGAAAAAGTCGTATCTAAAATGACGTCAGCTCGGTGCTCCGAGAAGAGCAAAAGAGAAAAACGGACTTGAGGAAATCGCGCTGGGGGTGGCCGGAGCCGACCGTCCACCAGTTGTTGGCGAAGACGTTGAATATGCTCAACACGATGACGAGGAAGGACGCGGACCACTTGGCCTTGAAGCCGACCGCGACCATGACGCACGCCGCGAGCCCGAAGATCGAGACGAAGACGCGGGCGATGCTCCATTTTCCTTGGAGGATGAATCCGAGGAACAGGAATATGAGCAGGACACGGCCGGCGAGGAGGAAGCTGCGGGGCGGTCAGATTGGGACGTGAGAAACAGCGAGAGGACTAACTATTTCCTGCGGTCCGTCTCGCTGATGGAGGGCAGCCCTGCGAAGAGCTTTTTCCGGGTGACCATCGAGTCGCTGAAGACCATGAAGAGGCCGCCAATGACGCTGAGATTGCGCAGGAAGAAGTTGAGGTCGAAGATGAGGCCGTAGCCGAAACCCTGGATGATGACGACGCCGAGAAGACCGGCGACCGCATACTCGGTGTATCGTTTAAGGATGATCATGGAAGAACCGCCAAGCATGGTCTAGGGCGAAACATAAGCACATACTCGTTCTGGAAGTGCGGTAGCAACTCACAACAACGTTGATGAGAAGGAATAGGTGCGAGAGCCCCCAGGGGAACTTCCTGTGTCTGGAAAGAGGCGTCAGACCACTGCGAAACGGCGGCGCGCGCCAGGACGAGACTTACTGCTGCAGGTACCAAAGCTGGTCGCCCCATTGCGTCAGGATCCGCAATGCGTCCTCGAGGAAAGTCACAACAATGAGAAAGCGACCAATTGCCGGCAAATGGGGCTTCAGGGGCTGCGAGTAGATTTCGACGTAGTCCTCGACCTGCTTGCTGAATGCTTGGAGCTTTTCCATGGGGTCGTCAGGGTTGGCTGACCGGTAGCCCGTGGAGGCGGAGGAGCGCGAATTTGAGAGGCCATGGGGGTCGGAGTTGTAGTTGTTCGACTGGGGGCGGGCGATGCTAATGCGGGAGGACATGCTGGCGAGCAACCTCTGGGCGTGGTACGTGGCGATATTTTGGGTGTGACACTTGGACACTTTTGTCACCAGGTGATTGGAGATCACTTGCTGATGCCGCATCAAGTTGATCAAGGAGGCAAAGGACAACCGTCGAAGTAGGTTGAAACTGGAAAGTCTATCCGTCCTGGGTGAAATTATTATCTCTCCTGCGTGAGTCGTGATCAAATACGACCGGGGAATTTTGTTGGAAAACGCGTGGTTCACAAGTGGTTCAACAAAATGGTCTTGCCAGTGGGTATGGTGATAATACAAGTACGTAGCACTATTGATACATGAGAGTCGTCGACAAGATACAGACGGTACAGTGGTTGATACAGTGGATGAGGTGAGACCCGTCGCTCGAATATGTGGAGGGCCCAAGAAACGAAGGTCGAAAGCGAACAGGTCCAGGATATAGGTGGCGACGCCTGTCTGACGGCCAATAATAGTGAAAAGAGAAAAGAAACTACTCAAAGCTCACTTCCAGGCACGACTGCGCACCCTCCCAATCCCTCAGCCGGTGGGATATCCACCCTGTGACTTCATCGTCCATTTCCGCTTGGATCCCTCGTACGTGGAAATGGACGAGGTCTAGGTTGGAAAAAAGCGGGCTGACGAACGCCTTTGCGAGCCCGTTCCAATCTATCAAATCGAGCTGCCGCTCTCCGCCAAGCCACATGTTGAACGTCAACTCCGACAGCGCAGATGAACCGACTCGGGAGAGGAACGGCACGAGCCAAATGTAAGGTGAGATTTCGGCGAGGGAGGGCGAGGAAGTGGGCGTCGGGGGAGTGCTGGGGAATTGATAGAGGGAGAGCTGGTGGACGCGAATAGTGCGGAGCCGCATGTGGAGGGACAGATCTATTTCTCCGACAGCGTCTGGAATTATAACAGTTAGCATTTTGATTCTGGTTGCATCTGCCGAGACATCGCACCTCGGATGGTAGGGGCGTCTTCGTAGTTGTGAACCAGGAACCCAAGCTCGAGGTTCTCCAATGAAGAAGCGAGGGAAGACAAGAACTTTCCAACCAAGGGTGCTTCATGCGGGAGAATCTCGGGAAGATTAAAGGAGCGAATAGGCGTGACCATCGCAGTCCCGTCCTCTGCAGTCGCGTCGGAAAGCCAGGCGAGGATCGGCTGGTTCGAGCAAGCACATATGCTGAGTTTCCGGAATCTAGAAAGGAAGGGCGGCGGCGTGGTGTCGGCCTCGGGACCGTCGTCGGTCCCGTCCCATGTAACATTGTCGAAAACAAGTTCCTGCAGTCCAGCGAATTGGGAAGCGAAAGTGCGGAGGACCGAGAATGAGGGAAAGTGGATAAATCGAAGATCCAAGACCGTCAAGGTCTGGAAGATTTTTCCTTGTCCTGCCAAAAGAGCCGTGGCGGCCGGAGGCGCTAAATAACTCCAGCTCCATGTCTCCATATGGATATTGCGGACGTGCTCTAGGGTAATCATGAATAGTATGATGTCGTTAAATTCATCCTGTTGTTCGCGCATCCAGCCCCCACCCAAGCCGACGTTCCGGATATAGGGGGCGATGGTGGTGAACGCGTGGGGCGAGGCGCGTAAAAACTTGACAAAGTCGGGGCGAAGATTTACAGAGAAAAATAGGTGGTGGCGACAGATCTGTAGCCACTCCTTGCAGACTGAACTGCAGGTAGAAAGAGTCGATCTCGAAGAGTGGAATTCGTCAAGGAAGTGGTCGTAGAGCTCGGAGGCTAGTCGAGAGGTGATTGAGAGCGGCAGCGGCGTCGTTGGTGCTCCCAAGCCCATATTGTTCATGGGTGAGTCCGAACGAGAGGGAGGATCGAAGCGGCCCTTTTGAGAGCGCGTCCGAGTCACGGAGCTTGCTGCGTCACGTAAAGGGCGAGCCATTGTTCTGGACCGGAGGAGCTGTAAAATGAGACAAGGCATTCCTGGTACTTGATTTAAATACAAGGGCAAGGCTATGAGTGCACGCTGCCAGTTCCAGGACGCGCGACTAAGCCTGACATGCGGTGTCGAAACAACGTTGAGATCAAAGGGTCGATCCTAATTAAGGAACCGTAGTAACAGTCACTGTCACATCTCTCTCAACCACTTGCCACTTGCCACGCGAAAAAATTAAGGGTGCCACTCGGCCTGACATCTGTTCGTAAATTGGCCTCGACTCAGTCTCCGTCTGATATTCATCCGACAACTGCCTCCCGCAGATGGGGAAGCGGGAATTCTCACTTTCAGAGGCAGAATCGGAAGCCAACCTCTCCGACTCGGAGGATCAGTCGTACGCGTCATCAGGGCCAACAACGCGGAGGAAGAACACTTCCAGCCGCCCGCCCGCTAAAAAGAGAACAAAACACGAATTAGACGCCATAAATGCTGATGAATCAAGCGGCACACCGCCAACGTCCTCACACGCTAAATCCATCCACACAATACGCGCCGAGGAGGTAGCACCTATCCGGGCCGCCCTTCTGCAATGGTACGCGACCGTACACACGTCAAGGAATATGCCTTGGAGAAAACAATATGATCCAACGCTGGATCGCGAGAAGCGTGCACAAAGGGCATACGAGGTCCATCTGGAATCAATTACACCCATTAAACTGCACTTATAGCCTGTATTTCAGGTGTGGATATCTGAAATCATGCTTCAGCAAACCCAGGTTGCGACCGTTATACCGTACTACAATCGGTGGATCCAAAAGTGTCTTGCTCCACTCGTGTCTAAATCCATTGCTTATCAGTGAACTGTCGCAGATATCCCACTATACGTGATCTTGTCCGCATCCATCTCAATTCTCCAGCAGAAGCTGATAATCTTTCAACCAGGCGGGCGCATCTATCGACCAGGTCAATTCTCTTTGGAAAGGATTGGGTGGGCACACATGCCATTCCCTGCATTAGAGATTCATCATTCCTTCCAGGTTACTACAGCCGTGCCAGCCGGCTTCTTGCTGGAGCCCAGAAAGCTGTCGCCGACTACGAAGGTAGACTGCCTGATAATGCTAAGGATATGCAAGCAAATATACCTGGGATTGGACGGTATTCAGCGGGTGCCATCTGTTCAATTGCATATGGAGAAAATGTCCCAGTTGTAAGATTCATTTTCCTCGCATGCAAACTCCATAAACGTTTGAAACAGTTGGACGGGAACGTAAACCGACTTCTGAGCCGGTTTCTAGCCCTCCATGCGCCTCCAAAAGCCAAAGCGACCCTGGACGTCTTGTGGAATGCCGCGACCGCAATGGTCCAAGATCTTTCAAGTCAGATTCCAAATTAATGGTTCTTCGATAAGCCGACTTATTTAACCCAGTGAACTCGACGTCGACGGAATATCCGGGGGATGTCAACCAGGCGTTGATTGAGCTGGGAAGCACAGTTTGTAAAGCGCGCGATCCCAACTGCGAAACTTGCCCGCTCCGTCCTTGGTGCTCGGCATATGCCACGACCCAGCCAACAAATAATACAGTGAGTTCCGCTATTTGATTGGTTTTCACGCCAACGACCTAGATGCTGTAGATCCCTGTCAGCGACATAGAAGATCTTTGCAAGATGTGCGAACCGTTGGCTGTTGACCCTGCCGTCACGGCCTATCCCATGCGAGTCGACAAGAAAAAGGCCCGGGAGGAGCTAGACATCGTCAATGTGGTCGAATGGCGGTCCGGTTCTGACCGGCAGTTTCTTCTTGTGAGAAGACCCGAAGGCGGTTGGTTTTTTTTTTCTTTTTTTTGGGGTCAGTCAGCGTTGAATATCATCGGTTTCTAGGCCTGCTGGCGGGTCTGGACGAGTTTCCTACGTCGCCCAACGTTGTGACCTCGATGTCGAAAGCCCGACAACTCAAGATCCCACAAGAAATTCTGCCGGCCCTTCTACATGATACCGTATGTCTCTCTGATAACGCGGGGAAATCGTCCGGACCGGGCGCTTCCACTTCGCTGCGGATCATCAAAGTGCAACCGGTTGGAGACGTTATCCACGTTTTTTCCCATATAAAAAAAACCTATCGCGTCCAATGGGTGCTCCTGGAAGGGACCCCGACTCCTCCACAGCTGGCGTCCGCGACAGAGCTAAGCGCTGCAAAAAGAGCGGGCAAAAGCAGGGGGAAGCCTGCAAAGTCTGGGGTGATTTCGGCTTCACTCTGGGTTCCGTTGGATGTGGTGGCGACCAAGAAGTAAGTCTCCCTGTCCCCGGATAACCGCCCAAATCGGGGTTGATTTGATTTGCAGCATTGGAACCGGCGTGTTTAAAGTGTGGAATTTGTGTAAAACTTTGTGGGAAGATGAGTAAAGCCAACATAAAATTGGCCAGTACACAGTCATGGCGAGGCGAATATAATATACCCCTAAGGTTACCTAAGTAGGGATTGAGGTGAACTCCTCAACTGTCACGTGCCGGGTATGACTCAAACGTGACAATCAACCACGTACTTAGCTCTCCAACCCGGTTGAGTCTCTGGGACGCCGCCTCAGAGCCCCTCCCTGCACATACATGTCTAGTCTCAATCAGGATAGATTCCGGTTCTAGTTAGCGCCACTTCTAAGATCCTCCTCGAATTCAAGACGCACTGACGTTTTGCAGTGCCGTACTAAACCTCTCCAACTCCGCCCTCGATTCGGAGATTCATGAACGACATAGGGTCCTGTCTTTGATATTTCACCCTGACAAACACCATGGCGAAGATTCCAAGTCTCTGGCAACTGAAAAATTCCTGGAAGTCCAAAAAGCATACGAAGGTAGCAACGTATCGCGGGAGTGTACAGAAACAATCTGATCCGGACTCTTCCCTTCTTTTTCAGTTCTATCTGATCCTTTTCTTCGGTATGCGTGGCCTTGTGAGTCTACCGAACTGAGAAACTGATCGGCGAGCCCAAGAGCGGTATATGATTCGCTGGGTAAGTCCAGGGCGCAGTCGATGAGTAATTAATGCTTCTCCGTTAACTTCGCATCCCTATAGGCGAACCGGGGCTCGCGGTGAACTGGTTAGAAGAAACACGGACCAAATCTTCGGAAGAGGTCGGTTGGGCCGCCAAATTCTTGCTCGTTATTTTCTGCTACAACTCGACTTGCAGCTTCAAAAAATATTCAAACAGATACGGCACGATTGGGCGCAAGAAAGAGCTCAGACGGCCATCTCGCCGAGGGGCCGAGTCGTTTGCAGATTTGACGCGTCGGCCTTGTTCATCCCATACCAGGGATTGCAGGAGGACGCTTGGCCACTGCGACTTCTGAACCGTCTAGAAGACGTTCGACTGCTGAGCTTCAGTCTACGTCATGATATGCAGGTAATGCGGTCCACCCTGAGGCCACACATTGATTTCACTTCATCTTACCTCGCACCTAGAGAAGGATAACTGAAAGATCCATTGGATCGCTTGCTGCCCGCGTATCTCGGCGTGGTGCGTCTGGTCGAGGTAACTTTGTGGGCACTCTTCGACATCAGTACTCGCCACGACTGGCGTTTGAAGTAAGTGGATGGTTCTTTCCGTGGAAGTCCCGATTATTCAACGGTCTTGCTCTGCAGGCCACGTCCATGCTGCTTTATCCTTACGACATCTCGTTGAGATCTGAATACCACAACGCGCATGATGCCCTCTCTCTCCAAACCACACTTGCTCTAGGAGACCTGGTGTTTCCGCCAATATTTATCTCAGTGTATCGGAAACTCTTTCGGCGGCCAGATTCCCCTCAAGGGCGTTTGGAAATTGATCTGGGACGTCATCCACAAGTTGCTGTTAGCCTCGTTTCTCAGGATCCCTTACAACTGCTGCTAAATGAGCCTCGCGACTTGTCTGTGCCGGTGCTCTCTCGAGGGGGGTCTGAATGGTCGTGGTCTCACGGCATTGTTCTTAATTCTTTCGACCCCAAGCTATTTGGACAGTGGTCTCTTACCTTCACGAACTTGGCGTTGCAATACAAGCTGGGTCTCGACTGCGGGCTCGGCGGCCTTGCTTGGGTATTCTCTGGCTCCTGGGCATCTACCGATGCTAGCGTGGAGATGGCGATACGCCTGAGCATTGGAGGTGTGGTACTCACAGTAGAGTTCGTGCTTGGACTCACAACCATCAATTTCTGACCATACATGTTTCTAGTGCCGCATATTTCCAACAAAGATTATCCGTTCCGATCTTACTCTCCGAACAACATAACAGCTTGATTGCTCTGTGGGCGACCGCCGTGCCTTCTGTACTTTTCGTTTCCGTATATCGCATCAGAGTTATAAACCAACGTCGCAGACGTCTCCGGTATGTACTACGTGGTCTGCTCGTCCGTTGCCAATCTTTCTGACTTGACCAAGAGCCATTCGCTCCGCTCTCCGAGCCCTCGAACCGGATTCTCCTTCCCGGCAGAATGCGGAAGCAGTCATTTCGTTTTTGAAAGACAAGGCGAAGGGCTGCAGAGAGGCCGAGGTTGCAAAAACCGGTAATATTAAATTCAATCTTGTTTAAAAGAGAGATTCTAATTATCGATTCGGGAAAGGCCTTGTCATTGTGGCGGCGATTTACGCCGCTATGGAAACCGTTGACAGGGAGTTAGGTCTCTCTTGGGATGTTACGATACCCCTCCAGGCATTAGTTCGAAACTCCCAGTTATACATCTCTGGCCGTCACCCAAAGGTTAGTTTGCATGACATTGTCTTAATTGATCGAATTGGTATTCCTTGGGTTTTGCAGCCGTCTATCCAGGGATTTTTAGATCCCGCCCCCTTTACACACAAGTCCTTGCGGGTGCGCTACCTCTTTCGAGGAAGAATGCACTTTGCAGAGGTCCCCGATTATCTATCTTTGGTTTTGCCTTTGTCAGGTGAGTTGAACCTGAACCTTCGGTTCCTGTGAACGATTACTAAAGCCTTCCGAGTCAGATCATGTTGTTAACTAGCTCAATGGATGTGTCGAGGTATCCTCAAACCCATCCTCGATCTTACGAGACTCTGATAAGACTCACACATGCTGCAGAAAAATAGATCGACTTCATCTCCGTGGCGACTAGTTCAAGGCCGTCGTACCGCGCTCGTTCTATGGCGAAGAATCGCCGAACGTTCTTTGAGTGGACTGTGGGCCCCCGACTGATGCATGGCCTCGCATATTTTGGCTACTCGACCGATGCTGTTACATTATGCATGTCGATATACTTGACTATTGATTCTGAGACATGGCCAAATGAATTCCCCATGCAGTTAATCTCTTCAGCACGCCCGGAACTTGTTCCCTGGCGAGCCGAAGAAACAGAGATGTTCTGGGCTCCGGGCGCTCTTTCGTCTAACTCTTTCGTCATCTGCCAAGCAAGGATATAACCTTGTCCACCCCGCCACTGGCTCGAACTCTGTATATCCGATTTCGCGCTTCTCGGATCATAGAACAGCTTCATAGCATCGCTTCACATGTCTAGCCTGTGACCTCTGGCGCCAGGGACACGGGTTCGATGCGGTGGCCGAGGCAAGCGCAGCTGGGCTTCTCGTGCGCACGGCGTATGCATTCTTCGTCATTGGTTACCTTTTAACCGATCGGGTTCTGGTTCGCTGCTGGTGATCGCTGCGTATTGAAGTGGTTGCATTACCGTCCCGACTTGGTTCATTTAATCTCAGATCACATCATGCCCCGATGAAGACTCGAGTCCGTGATCTTGGGACACTAGGCGCGCAAATTTACGATTTGCATGCACCCTGATTCACGGCTGGTATGCAACTCCCATGCCCGTCGATGTTGTGAAGTTCTTTTATCCTTCTTACGGACGACTTCGAATTGCATGCGGATAACTCAATTCAAACTTAAAATAATCGTTCAGTCGAACATTCACCTCAAGATTCCGCCGGTTTCACCTATTTAGTCCGGAAGGCTAGGAGCACGATCAACTCTGCTCTGGTGCGTCTACCTTCCATCCTTGCAGCAGAAATTCTGTCCGCCATGCAGCAACCCACTCTACGGAATGTCCGGATCCGCTCGACGCGCGACGCCATTGCTGTCTTCCACGGTGTTGCACGAAATATTCTGCCCCTGATCACCCGTCGACTCGATGCGGAGGAGCGTCTTTGCATCTCAGCCGGGACAGTTTTCGTCTGGGAGGAAAACGCAAATTCTGAAGCTACCGGCCTCGGAATGGAACGCTGGCAAGTAACAACCGTTATCGCATGGGCAGATACCAATATGAATTTCTCAGGACTGACGGCATGGGGTGGGGCCCAAGTCGTGAGTGATTTTCCTTCCGTGTGATTTATAAATACTCACTGGGAATTTTATCTAGGTGTTCGCGATGTGATGATGACATCGGTTGTCTTTTGGACTCCTTCTTACCTTATCTGCAGGAGTTTCTATTTTATCACCAAAAAGAATGCGACGTTGGTGAAGAGCCAATAAATCCCATCACGCCATGGGCGCAGATGATGAGGTCGGCGAGCTCTGTCGTTCGCCCGAAATTGAGCTGAGCATCCGATATCGCAGGAAACGTTCAAGCCGAGCTACGGGAAGCACCTACTCTCCGTCGACATCGCGAAAGCCTGCAGAATCTCAGCGGCTAATTAAACAGACGTATAGTGTTCTAGTCTCTCTTCCTAAAGACCGGCCCTCCGGAACGGTTCGAAAGTGGCACTTAAGTGAGACTTTCCGTTTCTGTACAGGATCAATTAATGTCCATTATCCAGCGGCGTACTTTAACCAGGAAACGCTAAATGAACTTGATACCATCGACGATTTACGGTATCTGGACATCCCGGTTCCTGATGGTTGGTTTAGAAGTGCAAGAGCGACTAAAGCGCGCCGCGAGAATCGGACGATAGCTGAACACACCCAGTCCTCCGAGGGATTCATAAGCTCTACGACGTCACAGAGCTCTGATTATCCTCAGGCACCCCCCACTCCGGCAGCGCAGACGCGGTACCGCGGACAGATATCTACCCTTAGAACTACGTTTGCGAGCCCGGTTCCAGTTTCGTCTCCGCGACATCCGGCCTTCATACATGCTCCATTAACGCCTACCGGACGCCTCGTTCCCCTGGAGTATCTTCAGAACACGTCCCAAAAAAATCGACGAGACCCCACCGACGAGCAGTTTTTACGCCGCTTCGGGTCTTGACTCCTCAGGTCGGGGCTCCTATCTGCAAAATAGACTGCAACTGATGAATTATTGCGTTAGATCCACGGATCCTGCGAGCAGCCTGGCTATGGAACTATCTAATGGATTCGACCACGTCTATGATTCACGATACGCCGTTCTAGAAAACATTCTCTTTCGACATACATGTACTTGGACCTTTGCTTCTGTAGTCTTCGCAAGCTTGAATTACATTACATCTTAAACTTTGCATTAGCGCGACGCGACTTAAATAAAATGAACCACAGTCACATGATCGTGTTTCAAATTTGTGGCGGGCGTCCGTTCTCATTTAGATGGTCAACGCTGCGTGAACTTTCCGGGAGGTTCCACATGGTCATGGTGAAAGTATTCCAAAATCGTGCAACTTCACGATGGTCGTGTGCAAGATGGTCGTGTGCAAGACGGGACTCCGAGGCCTCGAGCAATTGACTCACCGACACTGTGGATACCTGTCCACAGTACAGGGTGCTCCCAGCGACGAGCGACTTCACTCCGCCACTCTCCTCTCACGCAAGGGCTAACCCGCGCGAAGCTGACCGGACCTTGGAGAAAACGTCTTCGCCCAGGTCACTTGACCACATGTTTGCAGATCATGTCGCCTGCATTCACACCGTCGACGCAAGGTTGCCGACCTGAGGCCTTTGGCGAGGCGAGTGCGCAAACGTAAACTTCAGTTCTGCCCACTTGAAGTACGGTTTTTACCGAATCATAGTCGCACAAAACCCAATCTTGAAGATCCCGGCGCTCCACAGAGAAGGCAAAAACAGGTCCTATTTGAAAGCGGGGATGCATCACCGTTAACCCCGGTCCACTTGCAGCAGCGTTTGAATCGAATCATATGTTTTGCGTTCCAGTTTGAACAGATAACATTCCCATATCAGTCGAGCGGTTAAAGGTGCGGATCGCAAAGAATTTTTAGGTTGCGTGGGATCGCCGCCTACATTCCCAGATGCCGTCTTGTCTAATTTGAACCGACTCTGACGGCTTTCGGTCCGAAGGCCACGCACGTTCCCAGACCAGATGCACAGGGAGCGCGCTGAGTGAGAAAGAGGGGATCGTTGTAAAGAGAAAGTGGGCCCGAATAAAATTAAGGTGCACTGAGGGCCACCAGTTGATGTTGAAGAGAGGTAGTGGTGATTGAAGGACAAGTTTGAAGTTTCCTTCGTGCTAAGCCCATTTGGAAATTTGCAGGCGCCTGGCCCTTCCGCCGCCCGCCTCTCCGATCTTCTCGTTCACTCGTACAGGGTCCCTATCGCCGTCCAAATGCCAAATCCATCTATTCTGAAGGCACAATCCCAGAGCTCATCTGAGCCAAAGTCGCGCGGAGCCAACCGGTCGACCAAGGCAGCGGGAAAGCTCAAAGTGCTCCCCGAGCAGCCTGACGTGGAGACTTTGAACGTGCCTGGGCCCTCAAACGACACCGAAGAGAGTGTGGGCACGACGGGGGAATCCGACGACGCCGACCTAGACGATGACGAGCCGGAGGTGCGGTCTCACATGTATTTCTGGGTTGCTCAGCTTAGTGGGCGCATATAGGTGTACAACCAGCTGTCGCTCATGCCCGACGGCACGGCAAAGCGGGACGCCAAGAAGCTGAGCAAAAAAAGAGCCAAGCTCCTCCCGCGGGTCACCGCGTACGCGACGGCGAAGTGCGTGCCTAAATTTGTTGACTGCGAATATACTGACGGGTTGGGCTGCAGCGCGTATCGCATGGGACCGCTTATGGAGGTGCGCGTTCTGCCGCTTGTGTTTGGTGGCGAATAACACCCGCGCAGTTCCTCAACGCGCGGAAGGCGGCGTACCACACGAACCCCAAAGCGATCGACGAGGTCCTGTACACGCCCTACGCGTTCAGACCCGCCAACTCGGGGGAGCGGAGTTCTGTGGGGAAAAACTCGACAAGTCGAGGCCCTACGGGCGATCTCCTGGGCATCCCGGAGCTGCAGCACGAGGACGAGGAGGAAGAGCCGGTGAAGAAGAAGAGTAAATTCGACGCCACCACGGTGGAGGAAGCGGAAATCTTCCTATTCGAGTACGGCACGGTCGTCATCTGGGGTATGACTGAGCCGCAGGAACGGCGGTTCCTGTCTTCCATGTACGTCCCTCCGTTCTGGAGGCGTCCGATTGCGCTCACAGCACTCCAGAAAACGGTTTGAGATAGAAAAATTAGGTACATACGCTTGATCCCTGATACTTATCGCGTCTGACATTGCGTGCCCAGCTCCGGACGAGATCGAGATGGAGGACCTCAACTTCTACTACGCCAACTACAGCAGGTGGGGCCCTTTCATATGCCTGGCCCGCGTTTAATTTAACGTTTTAGAATTTATAATGATGTAATAACCCTCCGCAAGGGGTCGAGTTATATGTGCGTGTCTTGCCCCGGCGAGCCCGCCGCTGATCTCACACGGGTTCTCAGGACGAAACTATCCTTATCGCACGCAATATCGCAATCTGTCAAGATCTCGCTCGTTCGTCGCCGGTTTGCGTTGCTTGAACGGTCGTGCTGACAGACAGGCGTCAGTTCGAGGAGCTAATTTCGTCGACGATTGAGGAGACCAAGGACATTCCCGAGATCATCGCCACGACGGGGAAGGTGGGGATGCCGCATAAAGGTTCGCTGCTTATTTGTTGGTGCTATGGTAACTAATCCACGGCAAGAAATTATGCAGAAGATAGGCCAGCTGTTTCTCTTGCGCACCAACATAAATTCGGTGGGCTCTGTGCTAGATTCCCCGGTATGTGAATCGCGTTCCCGATGTTGTGAAACGCGAAGCTGATTCGACCACAGGAAGTCTTCTGGGTACAATTCATGTCTTTCATCACACGCGCGTTCTCACTTTGGGACAGAGCTTTCCGGACCTGCAGCCGCTCTACGACGCGGCGAGAAGCTACCTCGAGATCCCCCAGCGCATAAATCTGCTCAATACGCGCGTCGAGGTAGGCATCCCCTCCTCTCTCCTTACACACCCAATTTTACATGCTCTCGCAGGTCCTGCAAGATCTCCTGCAGCTGCTGAAGGAGTCCGTGTCGAGCAAGCACGCGGAGCGGCTCGAGCAGATCGTCATCGCGCTTATCGCCATCGAGATCGGTGGGTGCTGGTTTCTCTTCTCAGGTGTATCCAGTTCTCACCGCGCTTCTAATTAGTGCTTGGGATCGTGACCATTTTGGTCGACCTCATGGCGTGATGTGCGTTTAGCTGCGCGTTATTCCGTCTAGAGGCCGCACGGACGCAGGATAATAATACTTATACCCTGCGACGGGTTCCTCCGCTGTTGATTGGATTCTTAGAACCCCGCGGGGGGGTGATATATTGATACCTTCCTTGCGATAGTCATACCCACATACGGTTTTTATGAAGTCATTTTTGAGCATTTCGATCACCGCAGGTGCGGATCTCGAAGATATGCAGTCGCTCGAGGAAGCCGATTCCGGCCGGTACTGGAAAAAAGGGAATATATTTTGTGTCGACGCGGAAATCCAACGTAAACGCGGCATCGGGTCCTGTGGTGTGTGTGCGCGCGCCTGCATTAGTACAAACTCTATTTCCCTTTTTTCCTGAGGCGTTGAGTTCCTTTTTGGGTCGTGTCACGTTCTTTGGTCGTCACGCATGTCTCTTCTTGCATTTTCGACCACCATTTTGCGCCGCCCATGTTGCGGTGCAGCGCACTTGGCATGTAGGCCGCGGCGCACGTACGCGTCGATACCGGGGAAGCCCGCCGCGAAGGGCCTCCCGAGCTTGAAAAAAGGTGCGGCTAGCGCGAAGTGCTGAACGTTGAACTGAAGCTGAACTGCGCTGCCCATCCTTCCTTCGACAGCGTCGTCGTGCGCGCCCGACACCGTCATTGCCGGCGCGAACTACCTCAAGGGGCAGCCGCCTGTGCTCGCGCTGCCGGACGAGGCGTACCCCGAGTGGTTGTGGCGGGTGCTGGAGAAGCGGGAGTGGCCGGACGACGGGCCGGGTGGAAGAGGGGAACGCGCGGAACGGCGCGCGGCGAACAAGGCAAGGATACAGGATGCGAATTTCATGAAGACGCAGTAGTTGAGGTGCGCGCGGTGTAACCAGTGGCTGAATCTCTTGACGGATTATCTCTCTAGATGCGTCGTCTTGTTAACCCTGCTCTTTCGGTTCTTTTCTCGCTTTGGGGAACGAGCGAGGCGTCACGTTGCTCGTTGGGCATTCGTCGCTGGGAGGCGTCCCGAATACAAAATCTATATGCGAATTAATGCTTGGATAGGCGTCGGGGCACTATGCGATGCAAACCATGTACATTAGGGCATCTTCTCCCGCCAGGGCAGATTCCGGTTCAACAAATAATTTTTCTGCATCGCAGGACGCGACTCAGAGAGTGAAATCGACCAGAATCCTTTGAGTGGCTTCAAACTCGATAGATATAAAAGCGAATATTCCGCGACTTGGAGAATGTTATAGTCAGATAGACGGTCTAAATGTTCCGTCGTTGGACCTAGCGCAAGGAGCCCACAATGATGGTGCAGAAAACAATTCGTCGAGGTGCCGGTGAGGTCTCATCGGACCGAGCGCCGAAATACCTGATCTCAACGTCGACATCTCGCGACAACGACCTCTTTGCGACCACAGTGGCCCAATCCCTCCCACAAGTTGGGCCACATTTAGAGCGCATTAGAGCTCCTCAATGCCGAAATTCAACTTCAATACCGATGAAGCCTCGCTTCTAAAAGCCTACAAAATCTCGTCGCTGTACCCGACGTTCGTTGCGTTGCCTTACAACCGGCACGTTTGTTCTGACTGGCCGCAGGAAATGGGAAGAGATCGACCACGAGCTCGAGAACTCGTTCGCGGGCGCACTGACCAGCACTGGGGCAAGCGGGGACGGCGAGGGCGACCCTCTGGGGCTTGGAACAATGATCAAGTAACGCACAAGTCAATTTGCGTCTGAGCGCTGGCTGACTATTCGCAGCGCAAAGGACATGGACATAGAATCCAGTGCGTTGCAGAGAACGTTTCGCTGCTTGTTTTTGACCCCGTTGCAGAGGCCGCGGTGCTGATCACGTCCAAGTCGTTTGACCCCAAGGCGTTCCTCTCTGCCGTGCACCCCAATGCAAAGTACCAGGACCTCGCTGCGGGTATCTCCCATCTACAGGCCTCGATCGATGCCCGCTCAGAGGCCATCCGCATCCTCGTCGAAGATAACTTTGACCGATTTGTGGCGGTCAAGGCGTCGACGGACGGTGCGTCTTGAGGCGCTGCACAATACGCATTCTAATGCTCCCGCAGCACTCTATCAGGAGATGAAGGAGGGGCTGCTCGGGCCTTCCACGCAGTACGCGTCAAAGCCGCTTCGCGACCACCTCAAATGTATCCATGTCCGCTAATTATGCTGCGGTGCGACTAACGAAATTACAGTGGCCGCTGTGAAGGCGGACCAGGTGTTCCTGCCCGTCCTCGAGAACGCCTCGAAAGCATACAAACTGCGCTCCACGCTGGGCATCTTCGAGCGCTCCAAGTTCTTCTTCAACCTCCCGGGCTTCATCATTGAGTCGATCGAAGCAGGCCGCTACGAGGTCGCGATGCGCGACTACAAGAAGGGCAAGTTCCTCCTCGAGTCGCGGCCGGGGCAGCTGCTCCCGATCGGCACCGCGAAGGACGGGCAGGCGTCGGCGGCGGCGGAGCAGCAGCAGAAGCGCATCCTCGAAAAGGTCTGGGGGAGCGTCGAGAAGGCCATGGGCGAGATGCGCAATGTACTAGTCTCGCAGCTGCAAAATCCGCGACGAAGCGTCGAGGAGCAGGAGAAGACGCTCGAGTATGTTCGCCAGTCCCTTTTATGCACCGACTAATCGCGCTTTAGGATCCTGTTGGAGATCCAAACGAACGACGATCCTATCTGGACGTACTTCGACAGCCAGCATGCGTACATACTCAAACAGATGAACGCGGCGTACAAGACGAGTGCTACTACGATCCGGGGTGCGTCGGCTTGCGATAATTCCGCGCGTACTCATCGTGTCTTTAGAAACTCGCGAGAAGACGGAGCCGGATACCACCGACCAGGACGCTCTGACGCCGGTCCTAGCCGCGCAGCTCCAGCTCGCGGTTAATGCACTGGACACGAAGCAGTCGGACGCCGCCGTCGGTTAGTAGTTTCTTTGCCGACTCCTCGCTCCAGCCTCATCCGCGCCCAGCGAAATGCGCGGCCGAGCCCCTGTGGCAGGCGATACTGGACATGGTCAAGACGCTCTCCGAGATCGTGCTCTCGTCGCTCCCGAACTTCTGGCGCATCTCGAAGAGCTTCATGGACGGCAAGTTCAAGCGGGTGGGTTGTCTCGAAGTACATCTCGCAACAAGTCTGACGTCCAGCAGCCGCAGTCGTCGTCGCGGCGGAGCCCGACGCAGTGCAAGACGATGGCGCTCGACATCATCAAGCTCTACATCTCGCTCGTCTCGCAGTTCTTCACGTTGTCGGACATGGCGGTGATGTCGTCCCCGCGCAGCACGCCCGCGCCGCCGCCGTTCCTCCCCACCAACTCCAACTCGCTGTGCACCGCGCATTATCTGATGCGGATCCTCGGCGAGGTGCAGGAGACGGTGAACGAGATCAATGCGATGGAGATCTCGAACGAGGTCGCGTCGGGCCTGAAGAGCCTCCTCGAGAGCGCCAAGTGGCGCTTCGAGGACCTGCTCGTCACGTCTTGGCTGCGCGGTGCGGTTCGTTCTATTATTGTTTTATTCTGCGCTAATAAGTGCCTCCAGACGCGAACATCTTCTACTACCTGGAGGAGTGGATCGCGAGCCCCGCGGACGCCTCGGCGACGCACTACCTCACGCAGATGGAGCTCTTCCAGCGGCACGTCACGACCGCGGCGTTCAAGCTCGCGGGCGGCGTGGACCTCGCGACCGCGTCGATCGCGAAGCCCGTCAGGCAGAATCCGATCCCGGCGGCGTTCGTGGGGAAGATCACCAAGGCGTTTTTGGACGCGCTGTATGCGTTCCTCGACGGGCTGGTGCATCTTGCGTCGGACGAGTCGCCGGTGGTGACGGGGAAGATGCCACGCACGGACGCGGCGGGCGGCCCTGGGGGCCCGAATTCGCTGGAGCTGCTGGACTTGCTGGATGGGGTGCGTGTTTGCATTTTTTTGGATGAATGGGAATGATGAGGTGCTCACGATGTGCAGGACACGCGGCTGCTGCTGGTGGTTTCGAACTTTGGGAATTTGGCGAACGCGATTGTGCCCAATATGATCACGCAGCTCGAGACGGCGTTTGGGATTTCGATTGCAGAGGATCGACAGGTTGGTTGGTCGTGTTGTTTAATAATTATGGCGCTGATGGATTTTGCGCAGACGCTGATGACGGTGGTGCAGGAGCTGGACAAGACGCTCTTCGAGGGGTATGCGAAGCCCAAGGCGGACGGCGTCACCACTATCATCCGCTCCGGCATCCTCGACAGCGGGATGGACTGGTTCGACACGCCCCAGCCCACAGGTCAGTGTACCCTCTCCAATTGTATTTCCCCACAGCTCATTCGATGCCATAGAAATACGGCCGTACATGTTCGAGGCGCTGATCTACCTGGTGACGGTGCACGCGCAGGTCTCATCCATCTCCGAGGCGCTCCTCGCGCGCACGCTCATGACGCTCGTCGAGGCGCTCGCGGCCGAGGCGTTCCGCTGCTTCAAGCAGATCCCGCGCTTCGGGATGGGCGGCATGCTGCGCGCGACGCTCGAGATCGAGTTCATGCACCAGACGCTCGGGCGGTACGTGTCACCCGAGGCGGCGAAGCAGCTGGGGGAGCTGTACACGAACATCTCGAAGGCGTATGCGAAGCGGCCGGGGGACGAGGGGCTGCAGGGGAGTCTGGACGGCGTGAAGCGGACGCTGTCGGATACGAGGCGAGCGACGGGGATCGAGTTTTTGTGCTTCCGGGCGACGAAGCCGTCGGGCGGGGAGAAGAGTTCGAGGAGGGAAAGGGAGAAGAAGGGGTAGATGTGCCATGGAGTTGTATTGTTATTTTATTGCTGGATGTATTATTATTGTACGGAAACCTACGGAAACTTGGACAGTGGGACCCTGCCACGCGTAAATTCTCCCTGGTACATCTCTATCTGGTCGACGTCGTCGCTCGCTCGTCCTCCTCCTGTTATTTTATTGCTTGCTGGATGTATTATTATTATTGTACGGAAACTTGGACTCTCGTTGTCGGCAACAACTCGCCTTTTGATTTGCTCCGACGCGCGCCACGCATCAACACCGCCTCTTTGCATGTTTCCTCTGCGCAGTTTTTTGCGGCCCACGCGATTTCAGGCCTTGCGGCCAGCGGCGAGACTCCAGCCCTTCCGGACCCCGCTGCAGCGGCCGTATTACATACAAACTCCTCGCCCTTCGTCGTTGGGCGCCAGAATAATGTTCAGACCCGATGGGACTCGCAGATCCAAACTGCGCGGGCTAATACTTAGTGGGTGTCCAGCTTGAAGTTAAAGGGACCCCACTAACACCCCGCAAGCCTCTCTCCTCGCCGGACTCGGATACGCAACGTGGGCGACGCTCCTCGTGGTCGAAGCACTCGACTACGAACACTACCTGCTCTCCACGCTCGTCTACATCCAGCGCGTCGACTACGACTACGCGACCGTGTCGTTCGCGGACTTTGGCGCGGCGCTCGCGTACTTTGAGGAGCTGTGCGGGTACTTCGGGCAGGGGGACGTCTCGCCGGAGATGGTGGACGCCTTCTTCCGCGACGTCGCGACGTTCGCGGCGCGCGACGTGGTGCACGCGATCGTGCGCGATGCGGCGGGCGCGGTGCACGACGTGCTCGCGCAGAGCAAGGGCGCGGACGCAACGGAGACGGCGGTGCTCGTCATCAACCTCGTGGACGACGCGATGATGGCGCTCATCCAGCTCGCGGAGGACGCAAACTCGGACGAGACGGACAAGCTGCTCCGCGTGCAGCGGCTGCGCGCGCAGATGAAGGACTCGACGAAGAGCTACGAGATACTGGGCTAGCGCGCGTACGACGAGTGCGCGGCGCGCGGAGGATCGACTCGTCGTACGCAGGGATGCTGATCATTTCGTAAGGATTGGGGTGAGGAACCCACGACCTTCGACAGCCCGAGTCCCGAGTGGACGGGCCACACTCCGCGAGCCAAAGGGACGCGGTACGCTAGGCCATGTACGTACGGACGCAAGCATGTATTCACCAGGCACCAATTCGTAGAGCATATCGAGCTTCCTACGGCGACTCGAAGAATATGGAGCTCGCTATCACCGACGCGAGCTTTCTGCTGCTGCTTGCGTTTCGGTGTCCTTGCTCGTTCTATTCTCTTCGCCATAAGACCGCGGTCTTCCGCGATGCTGCCGCCGGCTAGGTGCCTACTGGGGTCCGCCTTTTTACCGTCCGGGCGAAAGGCCCTTCTGCCCCAGCCCGAAGGTCTACGGTGATGCCAGGACGATGCTGGTTCTCGCAGGCCAGATGTCCGTCCGTTATCCAAGATGTTTTGCATTGGGAAAAATACGCTGCGATTTTATCGAGGCACGAGAAAAGATGCTCTAGCAAGATCAGTCGCCTCGCGACTGCGAAGCAGCCAAAGGAGCCAGAGCCTGCGTCTCACGGAAATGAAACACGCGTCCGGATGCGGATCGCGTCCATGAAATTTAAATCCTGCGCATTAGGCAAATTGCCTGCCTTATTGGTACAGCGTCGACACAACGCACACGGCATATCCCGGAGACAAGGGTATCTGGTTTTAGTAAATACAACGACAGCTCACATCGTTTTTATGGTCATTAGTAGTAGCGGCAAGTCACTCCTCGTCTATGCGCGGCTCGATGGGGTGCTCCACTCGCGGCGCCGCCGACCCAGAGCTGCCGTTCTAAGACATGGGTGAGCACGCTTGAAATACAAATCCACCGCAACGCGACGCACCTGCCTGAGCTTCGCGAGGTGGATCTTAAGCGTCTCGGCGTAGTTCTCGAACCCGAGCGTGCCCATCGCGTAGAGAATGTCCTCGCCCCCGATCGTCTTGCGCTTCTCGGAGAGACACCGCTCTGCGGCCTCGGACGTGATGAACGAGATGAACTCGGAGACACACTCCTGCACGCACTCTTTGGCGTCCTTGGCGATCTTCGCGGTGGGCGGGACGGCGTTCTTCATGATTCGCGAGACGTTAGCGATCTGCGCCCCAGGGCTTAAGTGACGGTTAACGGGGACGGGGCGCGAGAAAGGGACGGACTGGGAGGAAGCGGTCCTGCTCCCTGTATTCGCCGACCTCCTGCTCGGTGATGGGGGCGGCGTCGGGCGGGGGGTCCGATGAGATAACGGAGCCGTCGTCCTGCGCTGGGATTATAGGGTGCAGTTCCGACATGTGGTGGTTGAGACTGGAAATCGATTCTTTTGTTGACCGAGGGCGACGGATCATAACAACGCATGATCGGTGTGGCGGATCAACTCCGGGTGATTTCATCAGTTGATGCGCCGTTGCGTTTTACCCTGGTGCCATAATCTTAGGCGCACCGCGGCGGGACTGAACGAAATATGATACCAACAGGGCATTTTGAGATCAATCCTGAGCACAATCCCGGGCACGCAAAATAATCCGGAGCTACAGATTAATTTCAACTTCTTGCAAAAATGATACGAGATTAATTCATCCTGCAGAACATCGGTGACTTATTTTGCCAGCCAGCGACGCTAGTGTACAGGGGGAAAATCCACGAAATACCTCTTCAGCCACTAGACGCTCTCTTCAAGTCCTGTGTTCTGACTGAGTGGTGTCCTCTCCGAGTTTAATCTAATGCCTACCATATCCACTTCCCACTCGCCATCGTCACTCGCTTCCTGTATTCATTGAATGATGTTTCTGGACGACGGATACAATACTTACCGAGGCGCTGGCGTGTCCTCGGAGAAGTTCATTTCCCTAGACGATTCTAGAGAATGAGAGGGCGAGGCGCCAGCGGGCAGAATAAGGAAACTGGAATAGACCCTACGGGTGGAACGGGATTCAGACGGTCCGTGAGAGATTAAACCCTCCCCTCTTCCCTCATCCCCGCAATCTCTCCCGCCGCTTCTTTATCCCCTCCTGCTCCGCTGAGTGCGATGCCCGGAAGGCGGAGGTCGAATTGTGACATTCTTTGCGCCTCTGAGTCTTCAGCCAATGAATGTCTTCTTCCAAGTGATGTGCTGCATAACTTGAAAACCCGCCACAGAAATGAGGAGACATCTGGTGGTGAATTGGCAGCGTGCAGCTAGTTTTTCCAAAGGATGGGACCTATGAAAAGAATGATATGAGCCGAAAATTCAAGACGAGACTTCCCGAAAATGTTTGTTCTCTTCTTGGATTGGTCTGTCACTGCGCAGTCGGCGCGAAATTCGTCCCGGGTTGGGGCTCATAGCCGGATAGGGATACATTTAGTTGCTTCTTTTCTCCGACCCATCCCACCGACGTCGGTTATAACAAGAAGTAACCCCCGCGCGAAATAACCCAGGATGAATGCCCGGGTACGAGATTTTTCTGAAGGTCGCGGGGAATCCGATGAATTTGGCCCTGAAGTCTGTTCTGGTCAATGAATGCGAATTTGTATGCGTGAATGCAAGTGTAGCGAATATTTTCAAGAGTATATCATAAAAAAGAACGAGGAAGAGCATCGAGAAGGGGGGTCGTTGGGTTTGGAGTTTGAAGCCTCTTACCATCCACGGTGCAGATTCGAAATAAGCCTTTTTTCTCGACTCGTGACACGCTCGCATCGTCCTCGCCAGAAAGGGATCCGGGATAGAAAACGTTCCGCCGCCTTGTGATAGTACGTCAATGCGTGTCTAGGGGCTTTATCTGGTGCTGGGAGCTGCTCCACTAGATGTGGCTGACTGAGAGGTGAAGTGAGAGTTGTTCACAATTCTCTGTGCGTGCCGAACACGCCTGAACACGCTGTGTGGCACCAGTTTGTTATGGGACCTTTGAGATTGCGCCGCGCCGCGCTGTCAGAGTGGGGATTCGCCAGATCTTTCCGCCTTTGTGCCTTGTTAGCTAGAGCGTCCTCCCATGCAGTCCCACCAGAAGCTCGAGCAAGACGTGAAAGCCTCGCCGGTTACAGATGGCCCGACGCCGAGACCAGGAGTGCGCCGGAGTCACGGTAAAATGAACGTAGGACACCCACTAAGCGTTCGGCTGCTGACATGGTCGCGTTCGAATCGAATCAATCAATCAAATTCGCAGGTAGAACGCGAACTTGCAACGAACTTATTCAGGAAGGCCGCGCCGGCATGTTTCGCAGAGTCTGCCGAAAACATGCCGACGGCACGAGCCGAGCTTGATGAGCGTGTATTTTTCGCCTCGCCGATGTACTTTCCCCTATGAGCATCTGCCGACAGAGACAGTAAATTCAATGTCGCGCGCGCGCTCGCTTGAATGCCGACGACCGACAGGATTCATTGCTCCATTCCAAGACTTTTCGAACAAAGAAGCGCAATTTTCTTTCACGAAAGCGATAACGTATTACATCTGGATGGCGACGAGACAGGGACACGATATTACAGGCAACCAGTTCAGGATTCAAGCTTTTGAGGACGCGGACGCGGAACGAATGCGCAGCTGGGCGATAATCATCAGACACGGACTGGGCGAAGATGAAAGGGAAAACGACGCACCAGGATTACCACATCGAGCCGGAGCCTACAGCGACGATTAATGGATGAGCGGCCGACGAAGGAGAGGGACGTACCGTTGTTGTCGTAAGTGGCATTTGCGTCGTATCCACCTTGCGAAGGGGTGTGAGTAAAGAAGCGCGGGCGAAGGGATGAATGAACTGACCACCACCACCGCTGCCACCTCCGTAGCCTCCGCCTCCGCCGCCGCCATAGCCACCGCCGCCGCCTAGAAGGAACGAAGGTCAACGACGAACAGAAGAGAGGAATGAGCATGAACCTCCTCCGCTGCTGCCACGCGCTTGCGCCATGTTCACACGAATACGCCTGCCGTCTAAATCTCTGGTGGGGCGTCAGAAGATGATGATGGAGGTAAATCCCACGAACTGGTCATTCAACGCGTTTATGGCCGCATTGGCCTCCGACTCGCTGCTGAAGGTGACGAAGCCGAAGCCGCGCGAACGGCCAGTCTCGCGGTCGACCATGCAGATGCTCTGCAAGTATAATGAGCACGGCGAAAACGAAGAAAAGGTGGGACTTGCGTCTGTCACATTTCCGTAAGCGGCAAAGGCCTATACATGGTTAGAGAGGCAGGAAAGGTGAGGGTGGCTTTGAAGTACAGTGCGGAGCGAATCGTCGTTCGTGTTCCAGCTCAAATTCCTGGCGGCGAGTCAGCATCGACGAAGAAAAAGGACAACATGAAGACTCACCCAACATACAACTTGTTCGACATAACTGCGATACACGAGACGGGGATCGAGTGACAAAAAACCTGAAGGAACAGAGACTCGAGCGGAGTGGGTGGTGGGAGGAGGGAGAGAGAGAGAGGGCGATTCACGAAATCTGGATATTTGTAACTCCGCCCAGCGACTTCTGATCAGTGATTGAGGTGTGATTGACTCCGCAGGAGATACAGACGTAATAGAACGCCCTCGCAATTATGTGCGCAGAGGAGCATCGGAAGGATGAGCGCTCACCACCTGGATACACTGAATCCATGGTGAAGCCCCAAAAAAGCGACCCTGGAGCTGTGGAATAGCGGTGGAGATTCTGCCTTTTTCGCGTTGATGGAGGTTTGGTTCCCAAAGAGGAAGTCTAAATTCCTTCATGTGAAGTAGAACTCTGATGGCGTCCTCCAGCTGCACGCAGGCTTCCGCCATCGATTGTAATCGATTAATTGCGCCCAAAAATACCTCGCGCGGCGGTCGCGCGAGCGAAGGAGCCGCACACGATTTTTCGAAACAAAAATAGCGCGCATTTTTCGACTTCACTCGACATACAAATACATATCGAAAGCGACGCGGGGGTTGGCTACAGCTCCGGAATTATTCACCACAACGATCCACCGCCCCCTCCACCACCGCCTGAAAATGCGGGATTGTGAGTTGAGAAGAGGATGCAACAGAAACCCGGCAGACCTTGGTTGTAGCTGTCGCCGCCATACCCGCCTCCTCCGCTGCCGTAGCCTCCTCCTCCGCCGCCGTAGCCTCCTCCACCACCGCCGTATCCGCCTTGGATGGAGTAAGGATCCTATGCGGTCAAAAAGAGGGAAGGGACTAACCTCCCCCGCCGCCCGAGGGCTTGGGGTTAGCCATGTTGACGCGCAGGCGGCGACCATCCAGGTCCTGCTGGTCCATCCCGCTGATGGCGGCGTTGGCCTCGTCCTCGCTGCTGTAGGTGACGAACCCGAAGCCGCGAGAGCGGCCGGTCTCGCGGTCCTTCATGACGACATGCTGTTAAACCAGGTGAGCGTCGCCTAACTTACGGTGAGAACGAAACGGGATTTACGTCCGTTATGTTTCCAAACTCCTTGAACGCCTGTGGATGGTCTTTAGTTCGGTCAATGCAACGTGCAGGCCTACTCACCTCCTCAAGGCGCTGATCGTCGACGTTGAAACTCAAATTTCTGGGCAGACGACGGGTAAGGAAAGGAGCGACGAGTAGTTGGGTAGAGAGACTGACCCAATATACAACTTTGCGTTCGACATTTCCGAAAGACCACGCCCGAAAAATCAGAGATACGAGGTGGGTGGTGCAAGGAAAGAGACGAGGTTTGAGGTTTCCGTGACAAAGAAGCTCCGTTATATATGACGGGTGGTATCGGATGCGGACGTAAAAATCCCAAGCACGGCTGATGGCATGTTGCACACCTATTTCAGACAACTGTATTGAGCGAACGAGCGGCGATCATTGCCTCGAGGCACGATTTATGCTTTCTGGCTATATTCTGGCGCAGAGGTTTCGGGAAATTCGGGTGCATGAAGGCACAAGGACGCCACCCGTAAATATCGGAGTCCGGCGCAGAGAATCTGAGAAAGAGCCCAGCAAGTGTCTTAAATGCTCAGCGACTTGAAGGTTCAAGCGATGGAAAGTTGGAAGGTCGAGATCAGTATTAGTGCCGGTTCAGGGTCGCCGTGCCAGGAAATTTTGATCTTTCGTAGCGCCAGCAGTGCGCAGTGGCTAGTCTCTCTTGACAGACACTTTATCAATTCTAGCTCGTATCTCGCTTGATAAACGCAGTGGCCACTTCTTGGTCTAGGCTACAATAACTGGAACCGCAGATCATTGATTAAGCCAAGCTGCGCGAGCTTAGCAGAAATCCCCGAGCCATGATGGACGATAGACTACGATGGACGACGCGGAGTGAGAGAGAGCCGGACGGTTCCGGAGGGTTCGGCTGGAGTCGGAACTTGGTCGGAACCCTGATGGACACTCGGGTATTCCCGGAGTCCGCTTTTGGCTTTTGCCTCCCGGGGACCGACACGCACTACGGTTTGCTGGTGACCCTTCGGTACAACGCTCTTGTACGCGGAGCTGGCGTGACTACCCTCCATGTCATTTTGGTCCACAATTTTCCTGAGCAAGCCATGCCTGAGGCTGGCAACCTGAGGCTCCGATTCCGGTCGGCGGCCCTCGTCGGATCGGTATTTTGGGGCAATTAATCGATTAGAATCGATCGCAGAACACTGCGCCACGACCTTCTATCAGGGTTCTCTTCGCGTGTCAGGTTTGAAGGCATTTTCAATTCCTTTTTGAAAGCGAGCCCCATCACCACGAAAAAGGCAGAACTTCAAGGGCCTTGGAGCTTTTCTTTAGGCCTCGAGATTTATTATTGAAGCCAGGCTGTTCAAATCTCGTTCCTCCTCCATAGGTTCGTCTGCACAAATCAAGGGTACGTTTCATTACGTCTTTATCTCGAGGTTCTAACCAAACTCAATCCAATCACTGATTAGAATTCGTTGGGCGGAGTTCCAACTACCCCAGTCCCAAAATAAACGGCTCGACCCCATTCCCGAGTTCTCCCTTTCCCTCACCCACCCACTCCGGTGCAGCTTCTGTTCCGCCAGTTCATTTTGTCAGTGTTACTCGATCCCGTCTCGTGTCTCGATGTCGAAGTTGTATGTTGGGCAAGTCTGCGTCTCATCCGTGGTTTTCTGCATCCTCACTCAGAGTCTGCGGCAGAAATTTGAGCTGGAACACGACCGATGATACGCTCCGCGAAGTACTTGGCAGTCGCCCTCAACTTTCTTGTATCTCTAACCGATTCGCTACCCCAGGCTTTTAGGGCCTTCGGTAATGTCGCCGATGTGAACTCCCAACTTGTTTCTTTTTTTCCGCCAATCACTAATCGCTCGTCGCAGAGCATCGTCATGAAGGACCGCGAGACTGGCCGTGCCCGCGGCTTCGGCTTCGTCACCTTCAGCTCGCCCGACGAGGCTGAGCGCGCGATCAGCAGTATGAATGAGACCGAGCTCGACGGGAGGCGTATCAAGGTAGCTCGCGCCGCCGTACAACGTCCTTGAACTCATATTTTCACTTGTAGGTCAACCATGCCGGTGAACGCGGAGGAGGTGGAGGAGGAGGTTCGTGCTCTCGTTACTCTTCCGCTCTTTCGTTGGTTGACCTACTGCTTCGATAGGCGGCAGTTACGGCGGAGGTTCTTGTCCCCGTCTTCTTAGCCCTTGCGTCGGTTGACCCATTGTTTCAATACAGGCGGCAGCTACGGGGGAGGAGGTGGCGGGTACGGCGGGGGAGGTGGAGGGTACGGCGGCGGGCAAGGCGGATATGGTGGCGGGCAAGGCGGATACGGTGGCGGGCAAGGCGGGTACGGCGGCGGGAATGGCGGGTACGGCGGCGGCAGCGGCGGGTACGGCGGCGGTGGATATTGAGCGGGGCGTGGTAGGTCTTCCTTCATCCAGCCCATCGCATCGATTAATCTTCGTCTCAGACCCGCGTCCTGTGGTAAATCATAGGTCCTTATTTTCTTCTCTTGACAACCCAGCGCGCTCTCTGACCATTCATCCCTCAGTGCCGTCGTTCCGTCTCCTCAAAGTTATTCACCCTGGTTGCTTTCAATGTTCTGTGTCTGTCTCGTCGCAATCCAGATGTAATAATACGATATTCTCGTGAAAAAAATGTATTCTTTCTGTCTTCAGCTCCTCGGTATCCCGCTTACCGCGACTGGGTTGGGATCTAAGGACGAGGAAGAGAAGTTCAAGCCGAGTACGGTGGTCAAGTGACTCTTTCAATTGGTTCGAGCCGAGCGGCCATCAAAGACTCGGGTGTCCGAGTCGAAAAAATGCGCTATTTTTGTTTCGAAAAATCGTGTGCGGCTCCTTCGCTCGCGCGACCGCCGCGCGAGGTATTTTTGGGCGCAATTAATCGGTTACAATCGATGGCGGAAGCCTGCGTGCAGCTAGAGGACGCCATCAGAGTTCTACTTCACATGAAGGAATTTAGACTTCCTCTTTGGGAACCAAACCTCCATCAACGCGAAAAAGGCAGAATCTCCACCGCTATTCCACAGCTCCAGGGTCGCTTTTTTGGGGCTTCACCATGGATTCAGT
Organism: Mycena rosella; assembly: GCA_029378255.1. Lineage (NCBI taxonomy): Eukaryota > Fungi > Basidiomycota > Agaricomycetes > Agaricales > Mycenaceae > Mycena > Mycena rosella. The sequence goes on along the minus strand of JARKIE010000038.1, from coordinate 312,897 downwards.
GTATCCAGGTGGTGAGCGCTCATCCTTCCGATGCTCCTCTGCGCACATAATTGCGAGGGCGTTCTATTACGTCTGTATCTCCTGCGGAGTCAATCACACCTCAATCACTGATCAGAAGTCGCTGGGCGGAGTTACAAATATCCAGATTTCGTGAATCGCCCTCTCTCTCTCTCCCTCCTCCCACCACCCACTCCGCTCGAGTCTCTGTTCCTTCAGGTTTTTTGTCACTCGATCCCCGTCTCGTGTATCGCAGTTATGTCGAACAAGTTGTATGTTGGGTGAGTCTTCATGTTGTCCTTTTTCTTCGTCGATGCTGACTCGCCGCCAGGAATTTGAGCTGGAACACGAACGACGATTCGCTCCGCACTGTACTTCAAAGCCACCCTCACCTTTCCTGCCTCTCTAACCATGTATAGGCCTTTGCCGCTTACGGAAATGTGACAGACGCAAGTCCCACCTTTTCTTCGTTTTCGCCGTGCTCATTATACTTGCAGAGCATCTGCATGGTCGACCGCGAGACTGGCCGTTCGCGCGGCTTCGGCTTCGTCACCTTCAGCAGCGAGTCGGAGGCCAATGCGGCCATAAACGCGTTGAATGACCAGTTCGTGGGATTTACCTCCATCATCATCTTCTGACGCCCCACCAGAGATTTAGACGGCAGGCGTATTCGTGTGAACATGGCGCAAGCGCGTGGCAGCAGCGGAGGAGGTTCATGCTCATTCCTCTCTTCTGTTCGTCGTTGACCTTCGTTCCTTCTAGGCGGCGGCGGTGGCTATGGCGGCGGCGGAGGCGGAGGCTACGGAGGTGGCAGCGGTGGTGGTGGTCAGTTCATTCATCCCTTCGCCCGCGCTTCTTTACTCACACCCCTTCGCAAGGTGGATACGACGCAAATGCCACTTACGACAACAACGGTACGTCCCTCTCCTTCGTCGGCCGCTCATCCATTAATCGTCGCTGTAGGCTCCGGCTCGATGTGGTAGTCCTGGTACGTCGTTTTCCCTTTCATCTTCGCCCAGTCTGTGTCTGATGATTATCGCCCAGCTCCGCATTCGTTCCGCGTCCGCGTCCTCAAAAGCTTGAATCCTGAACTGGTTGCCTGTAATATCGTGTCCCTGTCTCGTCGCCATCCAGATGTAATACGTTATCGCTTTCGTGAAAAAAAGATGTTCCGTGTCAAGTTATTGTTCGGTGAATCCCGCCCAGCCGGCGCTCCGTCGAACACATTAACCACCGGTCACCAATGTTTCACGGTTGCACATTGCCTCCCGATCCCCGCTTGGCCGATATTCCTGTGCTCGCACAGACTCCGCCCCGCCGGCGCCCTTGTCCAGACGCTGTGCCTATATCCATATCGGCCAGAAATGAATGAAGTGGCGCGCGTTTCCGGCCCAGTCCTGTAAGTCCCTCGTATAACTTGGATTCTAAAACTTCACCTGGTTGTTCAAGGTTGCTGAGCAGTTTCAACCTATGTTGTTTGGACCTGTTTCGAGCGTGATCGCTGATGGCACAGCCTCCTTCGGCCTCTTAAAACCAAGTTGCAACCGTCTCGATGGCCAAGAGATTGCCAAGTCGTTCGGAAAACACAAACTCAATGTTTCGCAATACTCGCAGTGGTTCCTGAGTTGTTCCTGTTGCTCTACTCCCGCTGGACGGCATTGTTACGGCTCCTTCAAGTGATACACGGCCCAAGAAGACTCGGGTCGATCCAACCAAGTGGGCTTAGTGTGGGCTTTCTGCGACCCGCCGACCCCATGTTTCCCCGCTATGTGGATCATTGATTCTGGTCGCTGTACACAGTCCCCGCGGTTGTCGCCAACCTAGACCAGGCTTAACGGCGTTACCATAGTAGTTAAATAAGCCAAGCTTTGTTCTGGATCCTACTGGACTGGTCCTTTCTCTTCTTTCTTCTTCACCCTTTTTTTAACATTCATCTGGCGACTGGGTCTGCCGTGGAACTCTCTTCAACTCCATCCTCTATTTTTCTCGACCCCTCCTCAGTTGCTCCAGTCAATTCACCCCGGACAAGATCCATTCAACCCTCACAATGCCCTCAGCGAAATCTATCCTCTTTTTCTTCTCCCTGGCGATCCAATGCGTCGATCTGGTCCCCGCTCTTCCCATGAGCGGACGCGCCACCGGCATTGCGGCCCGTAAGGGAAAGCAGACTCAGCAGGCAGCTACGGGCCCTAAGATATCGACGGCCAAGGACGGGAGCACCATCATCGACGACTCCGTGGTTATCAAGTGCGTCGCGCCCATGTTCTTTCCGGAGTCTACTGATGGGACGATTAGTGGCCTAAACATGCGCTTCAAGATCTCCGCGCCGGCGAGTGAGCTCGTGTCTGCCAATGGTACGGCGGCAGCAGGGACGCTGGGCCTCAACGTGAGCTATTGGTATCATACGCCGCGCGCGCGCGCTGAGGCAATTTATAGGTCCTGTTCCACGGTGACGGTGGCCAGTCGTTCTTCGACTTTCCTGTACGTTGCTCGTCCCTGGACACCCCAATCATCAGCTGCTAATGGACTCCTGCAGAACCAAGGGGTGAACTCGAACTTGATGGGTGTCGCTTTGCTGTCACCGGACGCCGATCTCAGATGGGGTGGATCCGATCCCAAGGACAACACTGGCTTGGTTCGGTAAAGAGCAGATATAGGGAGGGACGTGCGGGTTAACTCACGATGTTTTACAGGCCTGACGGGCCTGCGCACAGCGCGGCAGTCAACCAGCTTCTTACCAAAGTTTTGCCGACCATGGTCAAATTTGACCCCGCCAACATCTTCCTCGAGGGGGTCGGTATTTACACGTTTACACCGTTGTTCACCTTTGACAAGCGATTCTAGGTTAGTGGTGGAAGCCTTCTGCTGAGTGGTAAGTGACAGCGTCCCCAACTTCTGCTCTGGAGACTGACCCATGCGCCAGGCTTCATGATCCCGACTTTCGCGGCGAGTCTCGGTGTCCCTGGAGCTGTGTTGGGCTGCGGAGGTCTCGTGCCGTATGCAAAACTAATTCTCGCTATACGATATATTCATAACATGCTTTCTTCCACAGGCAAGTACCCGTACAAGGCGACATCTCAGGCCTCCGCCTGCACTTTCAAAGCACCACGGATGACCTCGCTGCGCTCCAGACATCTATGTACGCCTTTATTCCAATCCCTTCTCCAACTCAAGCTAAACTGACCCCCTTCAGTCCCCAGGCTATCACGGCGTACGAGAAGATCATCACGGACACGACCCTCCTCACTGCCGATGCATCCCCCACCGGTGGTCACTGGTGCGTGTTCCTGTATTTCTACGGGCCGTCGCTGACGCACGCCCTATCAGCGAATTCGACCAGAAGGACTTCGTGTCGGGCGTGCAGCTCTTGAGCGACAACTTCGCGCCCATTCTGCTTGGGACTGGGCAGCTGAACGGCGTCTCCGTCGCCAACGTGCGTACTCCTCTCCTCGTCCGCGAATACATAGATCTGACTGTGGCTCAGTCGGTGGTGGGCAAAGAGGATCTCTTCGCGAACGGGGGTGCCGCGAAGACGACTGCGGGTAAGGCGGCTACCACGGGGAAGGCAACTGCAACGACGGGGTCGACGAAAAATGTGGTCATCACATTCGGCCGGGATTGAGAGAGTAGTTTCAAGGATGAAACTGTGTACTTGTAAATGAAGAATTAATTTGAACGAGATTATTTTGCATCTAGACTCGTTCCAGATATCTTCAGTCGCTGGGTTTGTCTCGCGTTGAATTTCTCCGTTACCGCGCGCGACTCGGATAAGCTGATTCTCCGTTCATCGCGTCATCTCGATCGACGTGATGCGGATCTAATGCGGATCAGTGATACGATGTACTAGTGATTGATGATCTTTCCTCCACAACGCGCTCATGGCTGCGCTCATCCCTCGACACCTGTTAAGCGTCGTCTGTCCGAAAAATGGATCTTTAGGCACCTATCAAGGCCCGTACTAGCCCGTACTATGAGCGGATTCAGAGGATTGATCACCATATGGCCCCATGTCCAAAAACATTGATCATTCCAGTGAGGTACAGGCTCGCTCGATTTGCACAAATTTCAAATAATCGCCGAAAGGAAACCAAGCCAAACGTTCAACCAAACCACCTTGCTTCTTTCCTCCGCCGCTATCGAGTGTAATGGAGAACATCGCGTTTGCGTTTGGCGCGGTCTTTCTCGCTGTGGTCTTTGCGCGATTCCGGCGCTCAGGAGACTTAATTAAGGATATTCCAGGCCCCCCGTCTCCGTCGTGGTTGTTCGGCAAGAACACTCGTTCTTCTGGTCGTTTGACACTTACGGCCATCTGCAGGGAATTTACTAGAGCTCATCCTTGAGGTTCCGTACGGCGTGTATGAATTCCAATGGCAGAAGAAATACGGCCCGCTTTACCGCACGAGGGGCTGTTTTGGGGTCAGTCCCCGAGCGTCTCTGAGCGTTGTATCCTCAATTTTACTAGGAGAACCGCTTGATGATCTCGGACCCCGCGACTTTGAAGCACATACTCTCGCACCCAGGAACTTATATGAAGTCCCCACAGCAGCAGCTTGTAAATTTGACGGGTTTGGGGCAGGGAAGCTTATTGTATGTCGAAGGTAAGCAAGTCACGGCCGAGATCTTTCCGTTTATAATATTATCTAGGTGACGCGCACCGCCGTATTCGCGCTGTAATGAACCCAGCCTTCTCTGCTTCGAGCATTCGCGCTCTGAGTCCTACTCTCAGGGAGGCTGCCCACGAGGTTCTTCCTTCGTCTCCGGGCGTAACCTATTTCCTGAAGCACCTTTTAGATTTCTGAAGTGTGGGAGGCTCTCTGCGACGCTCAGGCGCCGAACGAGGCCCTCGATATATACCCGAGTTTGCATAATACCACCTTGCAAGCTGTCGGCGAAGGTAACAGACTCATTCTGTTGATAATTGTGCCGTCCTCACCCCGAGTAGGCGTCGTCGGCTACAATTTCCAGGCCGACAAGGATTTCGCGGCGCGGTACAACAACCTCGTGTTCGTACTCAGCAAAATCTCTTATATCGTGCTCATATTCTTTGCAGCGTGATCGCGGCAGACCGCTCGAAGTCCTCCATTTTGACCGACGGCATCCTTCCCTACATCCCGAAACCGGTGATGAATATGATTATGCACTTCCCGCCGCCCGCGCTGGTTAAGCTCCTTGAATTCAAGAGCGCGATAGGGGCCCTGGCCAAGACGCTCATCAAGGATAAAACCGATGCACTGGAACTCGGCATCGAGCCAGAAAAGGACCTAATCAGCGTTCTCGGTCAGTTCTTTCTTGCCCGTGCGTGGCCGATCTGACGCGGCCGCACAGTGGGCTCCAATTCACAATCAACGAGCAAAATGACCTTTGAGGAAATCCAAGACCAGTTCGCGACTATCACGGTCGCTGGGGAGGATACCACTGTCGGTGCAATCTTCTATCCCGGACGTTCTCGAGCTGACTTGTGCGCAGGCGAATACTGTGGCTTGGTCCTTATACGAGCTGGCGAAGAATCCTGACTTGCAGGAGAAGCTGCGTGCTGAACTAAACGAGGCGGGCCCGGACGACTCGGTTGACTATGACCGGCTGCCCATATTGAACGCGCTGATCAAGGTACGTTCGAGGGCGTCCCATTGGTTCCAGCACCCCATATTAATGCTGTTTGGCAGGAGATCTTGCGCCTGTACAGTACCGTGCCACAGACGGAACGCGTCGCCGCCAAAGATAGTGTCCTGCCGCTATCCGAACCCATTACTACCGCGTCGGGCAAGTTTGTCACGGAGATTCCGATAAAGAAGGGGCAACATCTGGTCATCGCCATTTCGTCCTACCACAGGTGCGCCGAAATGTGTTCCGCGCAGCGATAGTGCTCATTCCTCCGACCGATACCAGGCTTACCTCGGTCTGGGGCGAAGATGCTGAGCAATTTAAACCGTCGCGGTGGCTCGACGGGAACGTCGCCGCGTCCGGTGCCTCCATAGGCCCGTATTCAAATCTGTGCGTCGACAACATAGTGTTGTGCTCCATCTCACAGTCCCATGCCAGCCTATCATTCCTGGGGGGCAGCCGCACTTGTATCGGGTGCGTGGCAACCAGATTACGCTCCAGACTCGAACTAACTCGCTCGCCCGCTCTGCAGCTGGCGATTCTCGTAATTTTCCGTCCATCCGCCCGAAATGCACACTGACGCACAATCACAGGCTGGCGGAGTTGCAGATCATCATTGCTGAGTTGATTTGCAAGTTCTCGTTTGCGCTCCCGGAGGCCTCGGAGGCGGGCATCCAGCCAACGTTCGCTATCACGCTCGTCCCCATGGCCGTTGATGGCAAAGGGCCTAAGCTCCCGCTTCGCGTGGTGCGCCTCCGATAGACTCCGACGGCGGTTCGATTGATCTCGGTTGGCATGTAATGAAAAGGCAATGCCAAAGGTCTAGTGTTCGATTGATCTCATGTTGTGAAATAATCAAATACTATACATAGTCGAGTCGCATAGTGATTTTACCTCTTACGTTGTTCATGGTCAACTTCGTTTCTTAACTTAATGAATCCCGCCTCGATCGTTACAAGATTAGTGTTCGTTCTTTGCCAACGAACGGTATGTTATAATTATAATGCTCAGATGCCCAGAAAGATGATTTGTTCAATTCGTTTCCATTTCAAAAGCCCAACGCTGGAGATTACCTACAAGTGCGACAATAAAAGTACTTACAGATACAGAGGTATGTACACGGCCTGGTATCATTTTTGACCCTGAACGGGAGTCGCGAAGAAGTTAAATAGCGAATAATAAATATAAGACAAATGAGTGGCGAGCCTCGCGCTCAAATTTAAAGATGTGAGGGCTTATGCGAGTCCTGAGAGAAATAACATCGTGAGCTCGGTTCGCATGTGAAAAACGGGGTGCGTACCGGCAGGCGGCCCAGGTCGTACGTGTCCGAGGCGGTCATGGAATGTTGTGTGACGGTGACCTTGCCGTTGTATGTGCTGGTGAAGGTGTCCGTCCCGCTGTCCAACCCGAGGCCTGCGGAGAAAGGGAGGCTCTTGCGGCTTGCGGTCGCCCTGCTGCCTCGCGGAGCGTAGGAGTCGTTGACGGAAGAAGAGTGGGCGGTGGTCCCTCCGGTCTGGTGGATGAACGCTCGGTTGTTAAAGGTCACGAGGAGCGTGTTCGCGTAGCTGCCGAGCTTTCAGTTCGACGCGTGGACGGAGGTAAAATAAAAGGGGCGCACAGCTTGGCGAGGACCATCGTCGGGCAGATGAAGTACGTCGTGTTCGGGGTGCCAAAGAAGAGGATCAAGGACAGGATTGCAACACCCGTGGACGCAACGTTGGTCTCAATTGTCAACCGCACAATGCGTTTGACGATGTCATTGGTCTGCTTGTGCTGTTGCCGGCTTGCGCTCATTAACTGTGAGCGAAAATCAACACCACAGGATTGGAATATAATGTGAAACATACCAGGTATGACATCGTTCCAGCAATGAAGATATCCGCCACCATGTCGCCGATGAGCCAAGAGTACACGAATATCGTCCGAACTTGGTCGTGCACTTCATTCACAGCGAGGAGAGCGGCGATGCCCCCACCCATACCACCAGCGCATTGCAGCAACGATACCTGCGGGAGACAGATTAGTTGAGGGTAAGTCGCGGTATCGCACGACTCACGAGGCCAATAAAGATGCAGAGAGGCCACGCCTGTCGTTTGATGATGTAGATCCGATAACAGAAGAACGACTGCACAACCAAGGCCATAACACCCCCCATGAACGGCGTGTAAAATGGTGAGATACCGGGCGCCCCAAAGGCGACGATGTTGCCAAAGCCCTCTGCGAACCACTTGTACATGTCGTAGCCATTGAGCGTGGTCATGACGGTCTCGACCAAGAAGATGCTATAAACTGGAAGATGTGAGCATAGGATATGAAGTCTGGGGATCGTCCTTACCCATCCACTTAATCGCCGGCTTATCATTGGGGAAGGACAGTCTGTAAACATCTACGCGGGTGAATCAGTGCGTATAACGAGCCAGAGGTGGAATGAGACGCACAAACTTGTACAGCCATCACACCATACAGGCAAAAATTCAAGAGCGACCCAATGAGCTGCGATGCAGCGCTGTAGACGAAATCAAAACGTGCTGGAAAATGTTGCAGAACGGCACTGACATTTGCCCGATGTTCGGGGGGACGGGGATGACGAGACCGGGAGGAGGAGGAGCAGACATTATTACGAGGTGTCGCGGGGGGCCCGATGTCAAACCGAGAAGAGGGATTTCAAGAAAAAAGTGAAAGAAACCTGTTTAGAAAAATGAGCCTTTGGTGATTATATATGCCGCATGGTAGGTAGGAATGTGATCAAATTCCAAAGATCGAGATCACGAACGGGTGCCGATCTATCTGGCTCGGATTGCTGCCGAACCGACTCGTGAACATGCACTGCCGTGATTGTGAAACGGGAGATCCCCATATGCACGGCTGTATCATCCAAATTGGGTTACGAGGGAGTTGGCGGATGATGTCACTTCGTGAAGAATACATGTGCTTAGAATACATGTGCTTAGAGTATGGCGCATCTGTTGCGATTATGCAGATGATCGTCTGCCAGGCATAGTCATATGGGTTCATGCCTTACGCACAAGATAGTTTAACATCCGAAGATTGCATGAACGGCGGGAGAATGCTGCCTGTCGCCGTCCATAAAGGCAGAACGGTATTTACCGATACTACTAATCCTTGGCCCATTTGTCTGTTCTCGTGCGCCATGAAAGCGGTGATGATCATAAGAAGATGATATTGTGGAACCAGGCCTGATCTTGGAAAGTGTTTAACAATGATTAGCCAGTAAGAGAACAGCAGAGAACAGGATAAGACTCAGGATAAATTATACTCAGCGTGGTCCGTCTATCATGGCTCGGGCGTATATATAGAGGTTAGAGCCGCCCCGAAACGGGTTGTCCAATTGGAAATCAGCGAAAACGCGGGCCGCTCAAACGAATAGTGATTCTGAAATCTGAAGCACCAGGTTGGCAGGCACGAACCCACGAAGGGACAGCGGAACGTGTTGATAGTTTTAGAGAATGTGAACTGGACATCCAGAGACACATACATTGGCATGAGCGACATTCTGCGACATTGCAGTTGAAGAAAGTGATCGTCATCAGTTGCTCCTTCCTTATTGGGATACCACACTCCCTCGATCGTACTTTCCATGTTTTGCTGTCACTCCTTCAAAGTTTAACGTTTACGCATATTCGCTTGGAGTTCGAAGTTTGAAGGCTTAGCGCCTAATTTTTAAACACATCCAAGAACATGGCATCCATACTTGTGTACAAATTCCCGTTCAGACGTTTAAGCGTGGCCCACTCCGGGAAGTCCGGGAAACTAGGATGGACAAAAGATCAAAACGTCGGTCACTTGTCCGGTGGGAATTCGAAGTTTGCGTTCAACACTTCCATGCGCAATTCCAGGGCGGTCCCTGGGCGCTCGGAGCCCTTCTCGCTTTCTTCGCCGATTGATCCAAGGGCCAGATAATGATTGACCCTTCCTCCTCCCCCCAAACAGCCTCCGGAAAATTCAATTCGCGAGTTGTGTCGAGCTTATCCAAATGAACCGAAACACGCAGGCGGCAGCAAATATTTCTCTGGAAACCTTGGTAACGAAACCGAATAGTACAGTGGATACAGTCAAGAGAGCGAATTATCGGAATTGCGCTTGCCAATGTTTCGTGTATACATCGGTGTCTCGGAGCCTTTCTCCGCGTTCCTAAGCGGGACCATGCCGTGTAATGCTAATGTGCAGAATGCCTATTTCATTCCCCACGATGCCTGTTACATACATACCGTGAAAAATCAACTAGGCTCGTTTGATGGCATGCGGACGGGAGAATAGAAGTAAACGGAGGCTAGTATGCGCGTTTTTAATTGATAGATCGCCCTAGATCGCCTTGGACCTTGGACCTTGGAAAGAAGCTGGAAGAAGAGGCAGAACAGAAGCCCAAGTCGCGGACCCGGAGAAGGTGAGAAGACGGAAGTTTCTGAAGCTATCCCCGCATATTTGAGAAGCTTAACCATTAAGGTACAAAACTACATTGGGAATTGGCTTCTGAATCTTGAACCGATCATACGTAAGTCTGCTCGAAAGGCAAGGATCGGGTCTAAGCAATGGATTTGGCGACAATACCACAGCGATGAGTGGTAGTGAGTGGTTCAGCGGAGTTCGGCCAAGAGGGGGACGACGTTGATCATCATAACCTTGAAACTTATTTAGACGTCGCCGCCTAGCGGTGCGAAAGATATATAACACTTCCTGCCGGCGTGGCTACTTAAGGTAAATTAAAGATTGATAGGACCGTAGGTTGACGTCTTTTCTTCGTAGTACATGGGGTTGCTGTGGAGCTTGAGCGGGGGCGTTTCAGTCACCAACTTCCTAGCAGTCTCCGACCGCGGAGTAATGGCACATTCGAAAGGCACCGGGGCGCTGGACGCAAGTCAGAAGGAGGGCAACCGGCGAGATTGAGGGACACTGACGTGACAAGGCCGTCAATGTACTCGTCGGGCACTTCAATGATGTTCCCGGCGCTGTCTTTCGCTTTGGTGATGCGGAATACCGCGAGGATGGAGGCTATCGCGACCCAGACCGACGCGTCGGCCATGGATTTGCCCGCACATGCCCTGTTGAAAGTTTGTCAATGCGAGCACGATGGGACGAACGGCTGGACTGACCGTCTTCCGAATCCGTATGTGGGGGGGAAGTTCTCCGTGATAAGGGTCCCATCGGCGGCAATGAACCGCTCTGGCTTGAACTCCTCGGGGTTCGGATACACCCGCTCGTCGCGGCACATGGCCCTGGAGTAGAATGTCAGCGTCTTCGTCTGAAGGATCAGGAGTACAACAGGTACCATTGATTGTACATGATCGTCGAACCTGTCAATCATATCAATCAGATCGACGAAGGTTGGGTAATAGTGAACGGACCTGCGGGGATGAAGAACCCGTTGTACACGTCGTCTTGGGATGAAGAATGAGGGACGCCTGCAGCAGGGGAAACCGTCAGCGAGGGCAGAAGAAGATGGAGAAGGACGACTTGCCAAGGGGGGCGGGTCCGTGGAATCGCATGAGCTCCCGATATAGCGCATCTATGTATGGTAGCGATTCGCGGTCGTCGAAGTTGGGCAGCCGCTTGTCTCCAATGGCGGCGTCGATTTCGGCTTGCGCCTTGTCCTGGATCTCAGGGTGGAGAACCATCATGTGGATGAAAGCGCGGAGGGCAGAGAGGGTCTGTGGAGAAATACATGAGTTGAGCAGGCGATAAGTAAGGCCAAGGACTTGCAGTCTCCATCGCGGCTATAGTAGCAAATTAAGTAAACCAGAAGTTTAAATAGGGCTGGTTGTACCTACCGGCCAATGTAATTGCGCCCAGCGCCTTGATGTTGTCCTCCGGGACAGCTGCCTCCCCATTCCGTTCAAGGAGCTCAGAAACCCAAGAAGGAACAGCGTTATCGTCGGCCTTCGGAACGAGTTAGAACGAAACAACTTTGAATTATGGGGACGCTCGCACCATATGTTTCTTCACGGAGTAAAACGGGATATCTTGCATTTTCCCCAGGAGCAAACGAGACCTGGCGCACAAGTCGTTTAGGGCCACCAAGCCCGGGAACCAAGGAGGAAAGTGCCGTACTGTAAAAAATCAGTGTCGGTGACAAAGCGGTAGAGTCTGTAGCTTACAGAACGGAAAGACGTTGACGATCAAAGTTCCAGGCACAACCGAACCGGAGAACATTCCGAGTGCTTCGTACGTTATTTCGACGAGGGGGTCATGAGCAGAGATTTGGTGGCCATAGAGGAGGTACATCATTATGGATGTCGGGAAACTGCGAAACCCGTTCAGGTTATGCTTCAATACGAATGTAACCTCCGTACGTTTTGAAATGGGTCGTAAAGTCATTGGGAGTTTCCAAGAGATTGATCAGTAGCTCCTGAGTCTTGGCCAACTCTATAGGGTGGAGGGTAGGTGCAGCGTCGCGGCGGAATCGCTGATGAAGAATTCGGCGGTCCCGGCGCCATTCGTCGTTGTAACCTTTCAGTCCCATATTCATCATCCAACCATTCCTACGAACCAAACTCAGTACGCAATTGATACGTTTTCGACAATGGACTCACATATGCATAACCGGGATGTCGGGCCTCGACGAGTAGTTGCCGGATCGCTTCTCGAGTAGCTCGGTTGCAACTTCCGCCGAATTGATGACAATAATGTGGGCACCGAGGATCGTAATGTGCATGATATCACCTAGAAATTTGAGCGAATGAGTAGAGTCACAACACCTCCGAGAAGGATTAACGAACCATAGCGCTTCGCCCAGTCGGAATATGTGAGCCATGGCAAGGTTTGGGGAATGTCCAACATGTTGCCGATTATTGGCTTGGCCTTGGGCCCGGGAGGATATGGTAGACCGCGCGTTGCGTTCCGACTCCGGTCAAAGATAGTTTTGAGCACGACGCCCGTAATACTAACGAGGGCGACAACCTTGGCGATGTCCGACATGTTGGAGAAAGCCTGGCACGGTCAAGGGTAACAAAACAGAAAGAGAGGTAGCCAGTGACCTGTCGACCAATCTGCACCGATCAATTGGGATGCAACACATCATTTGTCAAACTCATTTCAAAAAGAAAGACGCGTGCTTGATGAATGGCGGTGATCTTTCGAACCTGTTCGAACAGATTGCCACATGTTGCCACTGAGATTCTGCCGCTCTTAGGTGGATTTCCCCATGTGTTTAGTCGAAGTGTTCGTTTGAATTTCGGTGACGGGTGATAGGACCGGATGCCATGACTGGTATTGTAGGTTAATGGCGACTCAGCGATTGGTGCTGTCTCGGTAACCCAGACGTTCTAGTGACAGTTCTGCGCTCTGTGCGCACACGGACCGGTTGATCCGCGATTGACAGCGGAGTTTGAAATCGAAGTGCAGAACTGTCACCAGAACGTCTTAAATTTCGTATACGGAAGCCTCTCATCGAGTCACATTCCGATGTCACGCTTGGGCCGAAATTGTTCAGGATGTGCAACAGGTTTGTGGGGTCCACAAGTAAGTGCATACTAGGATACATTAGACAATAGGCAATGGGTTCGGGCTTTTTCCCCAGTCCCAGGAGGTCAAAAGAGAGGGCAATAGGGCAAAAGTATATGATTTTGCAGTGGGCTTTGACTGCCCTTAAAGTGATGCAGAAAAGACGGGGAAAATTTACAGTAATGTATTGGTAGGGCACACCCCGAGAAGGGAGGGAGGACGAGAGATGTGACACGATGAGGGGTGTTACTAATGCCCCAGACGTTCGGGTGTGATCTGGATTCTGTGCGCCTTCTTTTTCAAACTCCGACTGACATTGACAGCACGGATCACACCCGGAGGTCTGGGTTACCGAGACAGCGATTGGTGGTTTATCGGCGAGTCGCGACTCGAGTTGCCGCTGATGGCCGCACATCATCCCACGACCTCCACCACTTGCGCTTGTGGCTTACTAAGTTCGTAGAGCTATGTGGAACTCTTTCTTGCCCTCCGCACATAGTGGCATCAGCGACTCGGAAGCGACCGGCTCTATTCTCCTCTCCAACCGTCCAGCCTTTTATCAACAAGAGCTTCAACAAGTGGATTGTGGAAGCCAGGCGGAAGCGATTATATCCTACCGCCAGCGGAGGAAACAGTTATCATCTCTCTTTCTTCGTCTGGGACCATCTTTGAACTCCAATCTCCTTGGCGTCGTTTACCAAGTTTGTTCCCTCCTCGCATCTTAAACTCTTCCCGCCGCTCGCAACGTTCGTCTCTAAAACTGGCCTTCTAAAAAACTGCAGCTGTCGCTCTGCGCCAATGATTTGAGCCAGTCCGGCGGGCTCTCAAAGTCGCGCGTTGAATTCTTCCCGCTGTTAGCGTCATCTCGCTTACATTTACAACGCCATTAGCCGAGAAAGGCAATTCCCGCCCACCAAATCACCGTGATCCTGATGGTGACACAAGAACAACACCATTCCCTTGTCCTCCCAAATCGCCATGGAACCTGCCAGAGCTATACTGGTTTCCTTGACGTCGTCTATTGTCCTCTTGGACGTGTAAACAAGGTCTCCCGTCGCGAATCTTGAAGAATGGATCTGCTTTTGGTTCGATTTTCTTGTGTGAATACAAACTGCTGTCGGTATGGGCATGGGTGAATACAAATGCTGCTTGTTTCTGTAGCTACCTTCCCCACTGCGCGTCGTTTCCAGACACGAGTAAGCCTCGATTCTACGGAATCTTCTCGACGACGCTCTCTTGTTCTGACAGGTATAAAGTCCTCGTTCTCCTGCTCAGAATACATTAACACCACAAGATATACCAATTTCCATGCCAAAGGATCATAGCAGGGACGCAGTTCGAAGCCTTAGGCCGCGTGCCGCTATCGGTACTGCTGCTGAAGCCCAAGGCGTTTCCGTCTGGGTGGGAGGACCCGTTCCGCCCCAGAGCCCCAATTACCAGACAAACTACCAGACCAGCACCACCAAGAACCCCAAGAAGACGTCTTCAAATGGCCCGGGCGCCGCGAATGAGCTACCTCCGGAGATCGCCCTGAAAATTTCGAAGCATCTAAATATTAAGGACCTCGCAAGGGCCGCTGTAGTACGCTGTGATTCATTCACTCGCTGCAGCACTTGCTAATCAATTTTACTCGCAGGCCTGGCGCTCCTTCGCAATCGCGTCATATGCCTTGCCCGAGTTCATCAAGGCGGAATGCGCGAGATTCAGCCTTGTGGCCAACCACATGCGGACCTGGCGACCTGAGGAATTGCGTTTCATCCGAGACCGAATCGAACAGTACAATTTTGCGTGGACGACGCTACAGTATTCCGGCGGCCAGTTCTTCAGCATCCCCGAAACCAATGAGGACACGCCGTGGGCTGGAAGTTTCAAGTGGAGGTCGGGAAGCCGCTTCATGGGGGAGTCAAACGGATACCTGTACGATGTGGGTAGCTGGGAGGGTCCTGGGCGTGCGGGTCCGGAGATGTGCGCAAGAGTGTGTTTGTATAAGACGCCCTCATTTCGAACTGGGGTCGTTGATCTCCAAAGGCGACAATTCAATGTTACCTTGAAATCCCACTATGTCAAGGCCGTCGCTGTTGATCCCGTCGCGCAAGTCGTCGCAATCCTGGAATTGTACGCATCTTTTCCTGTTTTCAGCCGTCGATTCTGACCTGTTCTCCAGCAACAATAACCATTCGGCCCACCCGTATTCGCGGATTCCTTACCTCCACGTCTACGCATTGAGTGACGGCCAACATATCGCAACTACTCAGTTCAGGGTTGGGTTTCAAACAGGCGCTGAGGTACATTTCCTTTCTTACCGAAGATTTACCTTTTCATCGTGACTGAAAAGGTATACCATATGGAGGTGCACCGAGAGATGGTTTGTGTGATCGCGCACTTCCGCGACACTTGCTCCGAGATTCACCTACAAAGCTGGACGGGTACGCCACGCTACGTTCCTGCAAGTGTTTCTCCTTCCCTTTACCCATAATCCTTTTTAATATGCTGTTCTAGTTCAGTCGATGCGCGTATCCATACATCACCGGTTTCCAGTTCATCACGGAAGACCTTTTCATCATGACCGAAAAGGTCAAGCTGGATTTCCGCGACCAAATCCAAAGCCTCGTCGTCACAGTGGGCAGTGTCCGGACGAACACCCAGCGTATGGTCAATTTTCCCGATCCTGGTGGCGAGGGCTGGACCCCCAACGACATTTGTTTGATACGCAATATCTCGCCGTACGAGCCAGTTGACGGACGGTTCTCCACGGACCCTGCACAGCGGCTTTTCGGTCTCCGATACGTCTACCTGGGTTTCGATCATATACGCCGCTCACGAGCCTGCCTCTTTGGACGGACCACAGTCGAATCATGGCTGGGCATCCAAACCCTTGCCCCTGTCGAGCCCATGCACTGGGCCGTCATGCCTTCTATGGTGTCAGACAACGACCCAATCGATTTTCAACTTTATCCTAGAGACTACGACCCCACCAACCCCGAAGGCGCCGCCCTCATTGGGCGCCGCCTGTTCTGGAGTGTGATATTCCCGAGCGGATGGGGCCTCAATGTCCTGGACTACAATCCCAGCGCGGGCGTCCACGTCCAAACGGAGGTACGGGAGGGACAGATAAGGGGCAAGCTGTGGGAGTCTTATACCTCCATGTTCTGCGAGGACCCTTACGTCGTGACCTATTCGTCCACTACCCGGATTACCCATGTAAAACGCCTCATCCCGACTGAGGACGGTCTTCTCGTCAAGCAGGTGGGTATTTCTTTTCCATTCCGTGGTCTTGGAACTCATTATACGCCCAGGATGACCGTGGCGCGCCGACTTTCATGGCCCTGTTGATGTAGTTCCTCGTTCTTCCCTGTTGTGTTTCTAGTCTATCAACATCCTCATCTCTTGTTCCATACGGTAATGTAGACCATGTACCAGCCACGCTCCTTAATCCCTCCTGTATCTCTCATCCTGCACGCTACATATGTACCTACACTCATTAGAACAATGACACAACTATGCAACGTGAACAACTCATGCGTCCATCCTCCTGAACACATTTTTACTCCCACTCCGAACGCCTTTTCTTCGTTGTGTCCTCCCCTTCCTATCCTGCTCGGATATCTCGATATCCTCCCCGTTGTACCCCTTCTCCAACCCGGCACCAAAGGCTTCGACGCCCTTGCGCGTTTTGCTTTTACTCCTTGAGCCTGCATCCTCCGCATCCATATCGTCTCCGCTTTTGGTGGAAGAAGCGGACGGAACCCAGCTGACTTCCATAGCGGCGTCTTGCGTCTTCGAGGAGCGGGACCCGTTGGCGGACGGAGCGGCAGCGGTGGTCCCTCTTCTCTGGCCGAACGTGGCATTTCGATCGGCCAGTCGGGTGCCGTTGGCGCCGGTCGACGCCGGCCGCATAGGCACGAACTTGCCCTGGTTTGCGAGCCGGTTCTGTTCCCGCGTGCGCGTGTACGCCTCCTGGACGCGGGCGTTTTTTTGGCCCGGCCGAGCGCGGGGGTCGAATTTGTTGAGCGCTAAATGCACCAGTTAGTCAGACAATATGGAACGCAATGCGAAAACACTAACCTCCAGCATCGCTGCTATCACTCCCGCTCCCCCCGTCGCTTTCGTCGTCGTCGTCGTCGCTGCCCTCCCCGAGGCCGTCCGACGACACCTTGTCGCTCTCGTCCTCCTCCTCCTCCACTGCGGTCTTCCGCCTGACGTCCCCGCCATTCCTGCGCTGCGCGGCAGCGGACGGATTCATTAGTGCGAACTCGCGCGTGCCCTCGTCGACCGCAAACGCCGGGTCCTGGAACACCTTCGCGAAACGCGGGTCTGTGAGCAGGCTCGGGCGCGGTCCAGCATCCGCATCTGCATCGGCCATCTCCGCGTCCGCGTCGCCCTCGACAGGCTCGCCCTCCTTGGCCGCCGCCCTCTTCTTCCGCTTCTCGAGCCGCTTCGCCTCGCGCTCCTGGTCCCGCAGAATCTTCTCCGCCAGCGCCTTGTTGACCTTGACGCCCGCCGCGCCGTCCTTCCGCGCGCGGATACGCGTCTCGGCCAGCTTCTCCATCCGCTCGCGTACGACCTTCTCGCGGTACTCGGTATATGCGAAGGGATTCGCAATGATGCGCGCGGCGTCGTAGAGCTTGAGGGACAGGAAGTATCCGTGCATGTAAGGCTTGAGCGTCGGCGTGCCAACAAGGTGGTCCAGCCCCAATCTACGCGCCAAATGTCAGAAGGCGGTATAGCAAACGAAGGCTCGAATACTGACGTTTTGAGCTCGCTGCGTTCGACGAACTTGTAGTCCTCGTAAATCGACCGCGTCGTCTGGTCCTCCATCTCCTCTGTGATGTTCTCGAGGAAGCTTGCCCAGCGGGGGGCGGGTCCGAGCTGGGGGATGTAGTACGTCGCCATTTGGATCCCCTCGTTGGCGGTCATGATGAGGCCGCTGGCAGGGACGTGGTGGACGTGGTTCAAGTCGGCGGCGGGGGTTATCGCCGCGAAATTCGTTGAGGGCTGAAAACGAATTAATTCTAAATAATGGCGAACCGGAGGGAGGACGTACGGAATTCCGATCCCATATCTTGATGACCTTCCGGTCGGCACTCAGCACCATGCCGTCGCCCGCCATCCGACTCCCCCCTTCAATCCAAGAGACGTTTTTCACCGGCATGCCGTATCCCTGGTCTTTCAACGCAAACGGTTGCGCGGCGCGGATGTCGTAGAGAAGGGTGTGACCCGTCGATGTCCCAAGAGCATACGAGAGGCCGTCGACGCGCGAGGATATGGCTGTAACGCTCGAAGCCGTATCACCAGCAGTGCCGGGCCCAGCGAGTCGATTACGGGGTAAGCGGAGGACGCCGACACACGATCGGGACCGGGGATCCCAGAACTGAGCGGATCCAGTGCCCTCGAGACCAAATGCGAGCAGCTGATGCGCAGGGTTGACGTCGATGGTGTTCACCCCTAGGATTTCTTCTTCGTCCTGGAGAACAAGTGGTGTCATGAAACGGCCCTGGTCAAGATTCAGGCGGTATATTTCGTTGCCTGCGGCTGAAAAGAGCGCGTCGCAGGAGGGAAAGTGGTACGCGAGCGCCCGGCCGAAGCGCGGTATGCGCGTGCGGTAGTGGAACCCGCCCTGGGTGTGCACCTCAATCGTCCGGTCATTTTGCAGGTGTATAGATTTCGTCCAGTCGTCCGAAAGCATCTATCTCGGAGTTAGCTGAAGAATCGCACACCGACTTGGAAAGACTCACGCACCACAAAATCGACGTTCTCTGCGTCTGAGTGCCGCTCAAATTTCAGCGTCAGCTGCGCGAGATCCCACACGCGCATCTGCGGCTTGTACGTTCCCGTCGCAATGGCAAATTGGCCGTCCCTCGTCGTTTTTATGCGATTGCTTGCCTCGGGGAATTCGAAGCCCTGTATGAGCTCGATTGTGCCCTCGACGTGCTCCCGTACGGCCCGCTTCCCCTTTCCTTTCGCCGCGCGCTTGCGGGTGAGCCAATCCGGCAAGGACGAAGAGGAGGACGCCGTTGCTCCATTGACGGTGTAAACCTTGACATCGTTGCTTTCAACGGCCATTTTTAGTGTATGCAGCCGATAAGACTCCCGAATGAATAAGGAGTTCTAAAAGATGACTGTTAAGCAGAGGGCTTGAGACTCTGAAGAAAGATGACCCACAAGTATTATCCGGCAATATTAATCGAAGATAACGTCGGTCAAGGGGAATCAAAGCAAAAGTGAAGCAGGAAGCAGCGAGCTTGACTCGGAGGCGGACGCGCGAAGTTTTTCTTTGTTTATGTTGCCAAACAACCGCTTCCGAATTTGGACAAAACGTCCATCGTACTGAAAAAGGAGAATTCATACGTGTCCGGGAATGGATCTCAACACCTCTCAATGTTTTTCGCGACGTTCAAAATCTGTCCCTCAATTTGTACCGAGGCCTCAATTAAGCGCCCACCCGAAGCAAACTCTTCGTCGAGGGCCCCAACGGCTCCCAACGGTGACGTTCTCGGTGAGTCTCGGCGGTTGGGGATGCAGACGGTGCATGCACATCCGCATTAGACAATTCACGAAGTCCAAGTCAAGTACAGTATTGCAGCGACATGAGATAGATTACAATCAACGTAAACTACTCGATTTCTTTAGCCCGTGTTTTTCCGTCCCGTTCCTTCGAGTCCAGCTCTAAGCGACGGAAATTTTCGTTTATACGATGTTTTTGCGGGTTTTTTATGTTTCAAACTGAGCCAACGAATTCAGATAAAAGAAGGAACGGAAATGGAGAAGACACCTGGAAGACACTCGACGTCCGCCCCCCCCACACATCGAACCATCTCCGTTCTTCTTCGTCTCGTCGTCTACTCATCTAGAGATAACGTCAGGAAGGGACAGAGATGAAGGGGTAAATGAGGCTCACGCAGGGCCCCGCCAAGTCTGCTTAATCCATGTGCAGAGTCGCCTGAGCGGGTTCGACTTATGCGCAAGGTCGATGGAGGGCCAGGCATGGGGAGGAGCGCGCGCGCGGAGGCGGGCGAGCATCTCTTGTACTACAGGTGATAGCTCGGCGGGGGTGGGGTCGTCAACAACGGGAGCTGGATGTACATCATCGCAGGTGACGTCCAGTTCCGAGAGGCGGATCGGATTGAGCTCGATGAAGACCGAGGCTGCGTTCGAGGTGGCGACGGACGGATAATCGGAAGAATGGAAACTGAAGGTGGCGCCGGGTGTCGGGGGGCGGAGGGCCCGAAGTTGAGCGGCACACCGAGGAGCTCGGATTCTGTAGCGGCCTTGAACAGGTCCTGCATGTTCGCGATCTCAAAACGCAGCTGAAGGAGGGTTGGTCGGGTGGAGACGACAGGGCGGAAGCATCGCTCGAAGAGGTCGTTGAGCGGATCGGAGATGGGGAATTTGGACCTGAGATAGTTGTCGTCAGTGATGAACGCGTTCCACCCGTCATCAGAGCTGACAGCTTTCCGCCAAGGAAAACTGCCGGACCTCATGTTCAGCGAGGTGATGCAACACGCCCAAACGTCGCTCTGGAATGGTTCGTAGGTCTCCGTGTCGCGACGTAAAGTAACCGATTCTACGAAACCAATAAGATGAGTACAAGCAAACAAGAGCAGGGTGAGTCATATCGGGGGTCATGTACGTCCTAGTTCCCCCTGCGGATGAGCTCGGGAGATCGTCGTCGACCGCCGTCCCAAAATCTGCGATCCGGATGTCGGTACCGTCCGCGCTAGATAGAATGTTGTCGGGTTTCAGGTCGCGGTGGTGGATGCCACGCTGGTAGCAATAGCGGACGGCGTCGACCAAAGGTCACCTGCACCGAGCTCGAAGACGATACACAGACACCCGTGTATGTAGAAGTGGCGGTGGAGGGTGAGTACGGAGGGGTGGGGGGGAGCAGACAGTGTGGAGCTCGATTTCGTACTTGTCCTGACGAGAACCGAAGCCGAGGCATTTGACGGCGTAGTAAGACGGTGCGTCGGGAGGCGAAGTTGTGTCCAGGGCTTTATAGACAACCTCATAGGAGCCAGCGCCCAGCGCCTGCACTAGCCGTAAACGGCTCTCGTCAACGAGGTGGCCGGAGAGCTTAGGAAGCGAATTCGAGGGAGACATGGTGAGATGAGATGAGGATGGTAAAAGAGGCAGTAAAATAGAAATAAGCAAAAGGGCCACGGTCAATGTGGTGGTACGGAAGAACAAAGTGTTAGGGGAAACCAAGACCGCTCGCAGAATCTACGCGTTCGCGTTCAGGAGAAATTTACTTCCGTTGAGAGACATCTTAGATCGCAAGACTTGACTGTGACCAGAGAGACACCACGAGCACGACAGTGTAAGGTTT
The DNA here is from genome assembly GCA_029378255.1 of Mycena rosella. Classification (NCBI taxonomy): domain Eukaryota; kingdom Fungi; phylum Basidiomycota; class Agaricomycetes; order Agaricales; family Mycenaceae; genus Mycena; species Mycena rosella. The sequence continues at coordinate 291,515 of JARKIE010000038.1, read as the reverse complement.
GCTTGTTGGAGTTATCGATGAATCCGAAATCGTCGTTGAGAACTTGAAGAAAGAGTGCTTCAAGTTGCAGTTCGTTGAATTGAAAGCAATGATACCCGCGCAGTGTCACAGCTTAATTATATTTTCTTCTTTCTATCCTGGATTTCAGGTAGCCCGTACACTGGTTTTGCTTTCATTTTGAGGTCGAAGAGTGGAAGCAAGAGCGCATTAGGAAATTCTTACCACATCGGCGTCAATAGGGCGCCAAACTTTCTGTCTTCCTCCGACCTCGTCACGCTCGACGCTGTCCTCGCTTGGACTCTTGTAAACGCGTCCCAGGAATCGTCCTATTGGTCTCGAGTACATCACACTCTCTTTTGAGGACAATTAATACCACGAAAGCCGGCCGACATGTCGGATATTCCCGCCAAACGAGCCCTGCCGCCGAAAGAGTCGACTCTGTTCAAGGAACTGCTCACCTTGTACGAAACTAGGCAGCTAAAGAAGGGCCTCAAAACTGCGGACCAAATCCTCAAAAAATTCCCGGAGCATGGAGGTGCGTCGCCAGTTGTGCTTCGTGTGCATTGGGCTAATGCTCCGTAGAGACGACGTGTATGAAGGGCCTCGTGTTGACGCATATGGGGCGCCGTGAAGAGGGAATCGAGCTCGTGCGCAAGGGCGTTCGACTCGATCTCACATCACATATCTGCTGGCATGTGTACGGCCTAATACACAAGGGAGAGAAGAATTACGAGGAGGCGCTCAAGTGCTATACCCAGGCACTGCGCTTCGACAAGGTGCGTCGCGCGTCGATTGAATGCCGCCCTTTCTGATCGATGCCAGGAAAACCTGAACATTCTCCGGGACGCGGCCCAGCTGCAGACGCAGCTACGCATCTACGATGGATTGGTGGAGACCCGCCATACCCTTCTCAAGATCCGGCCCGCGATGCGCCAGCACTGGATGGCGTTGGCCGTCGCATATCATTTGAATGGAAATTTGGCAGAGGCGAAGAAAATATTAGAACACTACGAGGCCACGTTGAAAGTGAGTACAGGGCGTCTCCTCCCCTGTTCGTCGCTCACAAGGCCCAGAACGTCCCCGATTACGACGTAGAACACTCCGAGACCATGCTGTACCATGTACGCCTCCTGGAGGACCTCGGCGAATTCACAGAAGCGCTTGCCATGCTCGACGTGAATGCGAAATCGCGAGCTATCGTCGATCGAACTTCTATCATGGAGATCCGAGGTGCGTGGTGTTGCCGTTTTTATTATTATTTCACGCTTTAACGTACTGCCCAGCACGCTTGCTCTCTAAACTGGAATCCGACGAGGCGGAGCACGCATGGCGCGTCCTCGTCGAACACAACCCGGACTGCTACGAATATTATCGCGGATATCTCTCAAATCTAGGATTAACATTGGATGCCACGGACGCCAACGCCTCGCGCGCGCTCTCCATTCTCGAAGAATTTTCCATTCAGATACCCCGGGCAACCGCCCCGCGGCGGTTAGCCCTTACCATCGCATCCGGGGACCATTTCAAGGAGCTGGTCACTCCATACCTGTTCTCCGGTCTCAAAAAAGGCGTCCCCTCCCTCTTTTCGGACATCAAAGGTCTATACCAGGACACGCCAAAGCAGCAGATAATAGAGGAGGTCGCCGTGGCCGCCCGGGACAAGTTCAGCTCGACCTCCCTCGAGCCCTCGTCGTCGACCACGGACATCGAGCCGACGACGTACCTCTGGACGCTGTACTTCTTGGCCCAACATCACTCGTACCTGGGCCGCCATTCGCAGGCGCTGAAGATGTTAGAGCTTGCGCTGGCGCACACGCCCACGCTGCCCGAGCTCCACATGTTCAAGGGACGCGTGCTGAAGCGCGCCGGGGACCTGCTCGGCGGCGCGCGGTGTCTCGAGGACGCGCGGTTCCTCGATGGGCAAGACCGATTCCTGAACACCAAGAGTGCAAAATATCGCCTTCGTGCGGGGATGGTCGAGGAAGCTAGCGCCTTGTTGGGACTTTTCACCAAGGTGTGTCTCGCCCTTCCACAGCAACCGTTCCCGCTGATGATACCTCCAGAAAGACGCTATCAGCCCCGGCGCAGATCTCGAAGACATGCAGTCACTGTTTTACCTTATTGAAGAAGCCGACGCGCATAATAAGAACGGGAACTTCGGGCCAGCGCTGAAAAAGTACATGGCCGTGAACAAGGTGGGACTACGCGTTGATTTCTTGGCTTGTTCCTGACGACAGCTAAGGTTTTCGACGAAGTGGAGGACGATCAATACGATTTCCACGGATATTCGCTGCGCAAGTTCACGATCAACATCTATCTCAAGTTTGTTTGAATCCTTCCTGTCGGATGTTATTTTGAACTCGAAATAGCCTGCTGACTTGGGAGGACCGCTTACGGTCACATCCCGCGTACGTCAAGGCGGCCCTGTCTGCTTCGCGCGTCAGCTAGTTCTTTCCTCTCTTTCTGATTGTTTGCTTATACTTGGACAGATCTTCGTCGCTGTACACGACGACCCTTCAATTGGCACAGCAGCCAACGCATCGGGTGGTATGTAAGATTCCGACGTACGACCCAGGTTTTAATTCGTTTCTCAGCCCAGCTCACGGATGCCCAGAAAAAGGCCAAGAAGAAGGCGAAAAAGGCAGCCCAGAAGATCCAAGAGGACGCCAAAAAAGGCGTGTTTTTCCGCAGGCCTCCCCACCGCACCGCTAATCTGCTGACGACGCAGCCGCACCTCAGTCCAACAACGACGACAAGGGTCTGGAGCCCACCCCCAAGGACGATGATCCGGACGGGTCGAAGCTCCTGCAGTGCACCGACCCGCTGGAGAGGGCTGCCAAGCTGCTCAAGCCGCTGGTCACTCTCGCAGATACAAATATCGAGGTTTGGATAGCGACGTACGATGTGGCCGTTCGACGCAGTCAGTTCCGGCGCCCTCATATTTTTCGTGTGCTGATACCAAAGATGCCGCAGAAAAATATCTTCAAGCCTCCAAAGCGTTGGCTCAGGCGGCCGCCATTGACTCCGAATACCCAGAGCTGCATATACGGCGTGTCGAATTCCGTCAGGCGGGTACGTCCGCTGCTCTCGGGGGCATTTAGTGTTTAATAACCTCTTGTTCAAGTTTCCTCGCCTCCCGAGCCCCCGCAGGCTGTAGCGCCGATACTGGCCGACCTGATGTCCAAGCTCCTCGCAGACGAAGTCTCCTCGGAGGCCTTCAACTCACAATACCTCCAACGGCACTCCGCCTCTGCACCGGCGATTTTAGCAGTCGCCAAAGTGCAGGTTAAGCTGCAGGCGCCGCGGGAGCAAGTTGAGGAAACGGTGTTGACGGCCATGCGCGAGGAGGTCCCCATCGACATCAAGGTGCGTGATGTTCTGTCTTTCCGTCTTGCGCAGTGGCTAACCTATTTCTGCAGACTGCGCTCGCGATCGTGGCGTTCTTGGGCACGATCAAATCGCCGCGGGAGGAGGAGTTCCGGACGTGGTGCGGGGAGAAGTTCCCACTGGCTACGGTCTTCAAGCCCGCGGCGGAGCTGGCGGCGCTGCGCGAGCTGGCGCTCGCGGCCCCGCAGGAGGTGCCTGATAAAGTAGAGGACGTCCCGTAATGTAGGTAGAATATCTAAAGTGCTCGGTAGACGTGCGAGGTCGGCTGCTGTCGTGTATCTTTCTGTGGGATTAATACGAGAGAGCCCTGGAGGAATGCAATTTAAGTATACATACATAGCATGCAAGCGAACTATTCTTGGACGCGTGTCCAAATGAGGAAGCGGTTGTTTGGACACACAAACAAGAGAAATCTCTCCTTCGTCCAACATCTCGTCCAACTCGTCGCGGTCAACCTCAAGGAGAACAGAACTACATACCCGCGATATTAAGAAAGTATAATCAAGTTTCGATGCTGCGCGTGTATCATGACTTTCATCCGGGATCATCCCTTTCTCGGAATCGTAACTTGAACTTGAAGCTCTCTTTCTCCAACTTGTTCTCAAACGTCAAATCTCGATTCGTCGTCATGAATCCAACGGGCAGGACGATCACCACCGCCGTGCTCGTGGCACAGAATCCGATCTCCTTGGCGTGCTGCTCAACTTCGAGCCCCCTGCCTGCCCCGTGCCCCGTTCAGCTTCCACTCCTCTGATTATCTGTCCTCAACTGCCACCTCAGTCTTCATCGAGCTCAATCCGATCCGCCTCTCCGAAATGGCCGTCGCCTGCGGCAAAGTACATGTAGCTCCCGTTGCTTCCCCCGCCGAGTTAATAAGAATTGCCCGCCTCCGCGCGCGTCCTCCTCCCCGCGCCCAAGTCCACTAGCGCCCCACCCACCCCCAAGCAGCCGGCGCGGAGCCCGCTCAGGCGGCTCTGTAAATGGATTAAGCAGACTCGGCGGGGCCCTGCGTGAGTCTCATTTATCCTTTCATCTCCGTCCCCGTCCAGACGTTCTCCACAGATGAGGGGCGACGAGACGAAGCAGAGATGAGATGTGTGGGGGCGCGCACGTCGAGTGTCTTGATTCCAGGTGTCTTCTTCATTTCTGTTCCTTGTTCTATCTGAATTCATTGGCCCAGTTTAAAACATGATAGCATAATTGAAAATCCATGTCGTGTGGAGCTGAACTCGAACTTGAGACCTTGGAGCTGGACTCTTAAGGCCTGACGCAAGCCTGCTGCTTGACGAGTATTTTACATTGATTGTGATCTATCTCATGTCGCAGCAATAATGTACTCGGCTGGACTCTGGATCATCTAGTGTGAATCTACCTGCCCTCTGTTGTTAGCATCGACTCGGAGAGTCTTACTTAGACGAAGAACGACTGAGATTTTGAATCAGGCAAATGTCCGATTTGATCCGGGTGCCTCCGGAGCCGGGCGCTTAATTTAATAATCGATTTCAGGCGCCTCACTCCCGACCTGAAGTCACCGAGCAACGATTCCCTACAATGACCCACAAGGTCCAGACCCACCCGCATGTTGCCTTTTCCTCTACGCCGGAGTTGCCTATCGTGTTACCCGTTTCTTCAGGGTGCTAAACGTGAGCCACTTTTGAACTTTTCTTGGAGCCCAGTTTAGAGAGATAATTCGATGATCCAGGCGTGAGGTTATGTCAAGGGGTACCGTCCCCTACTTGACCCGCACTCACTGCCAGGAAATGCAATTCCCGCCAACTGGTGGCACCCGGATTTATGTGGCCGTGGATTCAACACAAACATGGTGTGGAAGATGTTTCTTTACTGCCTTCGAGCCCTCAATTCACGGCTCGTGACTGTGCTAGCGCATTTTAACCACACCCATCTGACCACGTTGGTTCCGTTGCTCTTCGGCAATGGTGCCTATTTTGCTGCCTCGCTCGGAGTCGCAAAACAGGTTTAGGGAAACGAGGCCAAGACGCATCTTTTGAAACTTTTGAAACCCGCGGATTTTACGACTGAAAGGTAAATGTCCTCCTCAATTCAATTTCGGTTTCTCATGTCCGCTTCAGCGTCTGGGGAAGCAGCATCGCGTCTGCAAATGGTGAAGATTGGAAGAGGCATCGCCGAGTAGTGGCCCTGTTTTCACTCCAAAAATGCAAAGATGTATAATGGTTACCGGATCTTTATGTCTGCTGACCCATGGATAGGTTCTCCCGGGTCGTCGAAGAATCGGCTTTGGTCTACAATAGCATGAAAGAAGAACTTGTCCCATCCCTACCCGTCCTTAACAACCTTCATTCCTCCTGCTAAGGGTAGTTTTCTTTGCGTCACATATTCATCTAGCTCACCGGATCTAGTTTACTTTAGTCATGATCTGTAGATGTGGATTTGGGATGCCTGTTACATGGGAACGGAGCAAAGAGCGAGACGAAGTCGCCATGTTCGACCGTGCGCTTTCCGTGGCCCCCACAACACTTATCCAGCGTCTTATAATCCCCAAATGGGTCTGGAGACTGCCTATCAAGAGGTTCGTTTTGATTTATGTCTTGGATGTGCACCGACCACCTTCCAGCTTGCGCAACGTTGACAAGTCTTGGCAGACGGTGATGGATGCACTTGCCGCCGGTAGACGGGCCCAATATTCGGCGGAAAAGACCTGGGCGAAGAACACGCTGCCGACCTCTTCACAAAACTTATTTCCGCTACGGATGGTGCCACGAAGTACGCCCTTGAGCCGGCTGAGTTGGTGAGTCTTCCCTTATTCTTCCAGTAGCACTCTATTCAATGCGAAAGAAGACCGCAAATATGCTTTCCCTTCTGTTCGTGGGCAATGGTTAGTCGCGATTTAACCTCGTCCGTTGAAGTACTTCTCATCCCCGCTGCGCAGAAACAACGAGCAGTGCGCCGCTGTCGACGCTTGTCTTTCTGGGACTCTATCCAGATGAACAGGAAAAGGCGTACAAGGTGATTATTCGGGAACTACCGTCCGGACAAAACATCGTACTTACTTCACCGGCACTTCCCCTCTACCCGACTAATTTTCTTCGAAGAGTCTCCGCGGCGTAGTACAGCTGAAACACGTAAGTACTTGCTTGCATGTACGAAGCGCATAGACTCGTCCGTACGTTACCGTCTGCTACGTTTCTTGTGATTTTGACCCATTGTATCGGCGACCATCAACCTCCCACGAGATATTCCGGAGGACATCGTCATTCGTAGTGTGAGGCCGATCGAGAAGGATGTAGTGGTGAGGAAAGGATCTCGAATTATGGTGGACATTATGGCCGTCTGTGAGTACCATCCAGTCAAACCTCAATCACCCACCGAGAGAAAGTAACAGGCCACAACCCGCACGACTTTTCTGACCCAGAGGAGTTCAAGCCGGAAAGATGGCAAGACGTCCCAGATTACGACGTTATCATGTTCGGCGCCGGGCCTCGTTATTAGGTGGGCTGCCGGTTTGCGCAGACCGAGGCGGTATGCTTCCTCGCGCATTTTTTGAGGGACTGGGAGGTGGAGACGGTGGTCCAAGACGGAGACGAAAGGGGCATGTCTTGAGAGTATCATGTCGGGTCTTGTCGGGTGCCGGAAGAGGTGCCGGTGAAAATCCTCCCAAGGGCGGAGGGATAAGAAATTAGCGCTGAGACGCAACGTACTAATTATCTTGAAATCAATTGCAGGACAATCAAGTTACAGGAAGGCGATGAGACTAGCGTGTTATGTCTGCTTCCGAGTCGGGTTAACGCGGCACTGAATGCATCAATCAATTCCGCCCAAAAAGGATTCCACTCCCGGACCAATCCCAGCTTGACCCTCCCCACTGTAGTAAGAATTTGAACCATTCAAGCAATTAAAGCAGCCCATTATTAGAAAGCGACCAAAACATGTCCGCACAACACTGCATAGCGTTTCGGACATTGCTGTGGCTCCACCGAGGTTCTCCGTACTTGCCAGTGGCCAGTTCAAGCGTGCGCATGCAAAACACGCGGTAAATCTTTCTGCTGAGCCTCTGTGGGCGCATATCGAAGGCGGAATGCTCAGCATGGTCGCAAAGAATTATGAAGTGCGCCCACTGCGACTGGGCCACAACGGACTCCTGGCACCGCGTCCTTGTATTCCGTTTGCGTCCTCGGCGGCGATTCCGTGCGCCTCGCGGCTATTCGTGTTCAAAGGGCCCAGACGATAAGTATCAAAAATATCAAAGGAGCAGCAATTGGGCAGCGGCCGCAAAGACTCCGTTGGACAAACCGCTAGCGCTTAGCCGATGATCGATAACGGAAAGAACCAGAGTGTATAGGAAATTCTGGAGGAGGAAGAGGAGGAAGGCGGAGGATAACGCATACACGGTCCCATAAACTCCCGTCGTCGCATTCGACACAAGTTTATGAAAAGTCAATTTGTGCCGCGATCTAGTATGCGACCGCGCACAATTAGGTTAATCGTTGACATTCACTCTATCTCGTGGTACTACATACACCCGCTCTATGAACTAGATGCTCTATAAACTAGATGTGCGAACAAGGCGAATACTATCAGCTGGCTTTACATACGACCGCCACAGTTAATCAATAAAGAGCGTCGGAGAAACACGTCGCGCGTCCCCTATGTCCGGGAATACGGGGGTAGCGACACGGACGACGCGGACGGCGTAAGCGCAGGAGGAGGCTTAATGCCTGGTGCCGGTGGCAACTGCCCGCCGAGGGGGAATTCAGAGCCAGGTGTCGTGGGGACCGAAACTGCGGGCGTTGGTGGAGCAGAGCGGTTGTGCACCATGTGCGCACGGATGAGGTGGCCCGCCGCAAGGGCGCTCATGAGAGAGAGCTCGCCTGCCATGACGGCGGCGGCGATGACGCGCGCGAGGCCCTGCGCGTTCTGCCCGGGACGTGTGGGGTGTGCACCGCGCAGGCCGAGCATTTCAAGGACAGCGCCCTGAGGCCCGAGGACAGTACCGCCGCCGACAGTGCCGACTTCGATCGACGGCATCGAGACGGTCATGAGCAGATCTTGTCCGTCGTTTGTGCTGAAATTAAGTTAATAAGATGTCGCAAACGGTGGAAGAGATACTCACGGCTCCATAAGCGTCATGCAGTTGGAGCTGACGACGTTCTGCGCGGGGTCTTGTCCAGTAGCCAAAAAGATGGCGGTCAGAATATTCGCCGCATGTGCATTGAAGCCGCCAATGGAGCCCGCCATCGCACTGCCGACGAGGTTCTTCTTGATGTTCAAATTGCACAGCGCCTCCACCGTCGTCTTCAGCACGCTCTTCACGACTCGTCCAGGAATGACCGCCTCCGCGACGACGCTCTTCCCGCGGCCCTCGATCCAGTTCATCGCCGCCGGCTTCTTGTCCGTGCAGTAGTTACCGCTCAGCGCGAGCACGATCATCTCGGGGAACTCAGCCTGCATAACCTCGAGCGCCTTCTCCGTGCCCTTGGAGATCATGTTCATGCCCATCGCATCGCCCGTCGCGGTCGCGAAGCGCACGAACAGGGTACGGCCCGCCATGGCGGTTTTGAGCCCCGTGAGGCGCGCGAAGCGCGAAGTGCCCTCGAACGCGGCCTTCAGCGCACCGTGGCCGACGGGGCTCGCGATCCACGCCTTGGCGCGCGCAGCCTCGACAATGGAAGGGAAGTCGATCGCGGGGCCGCGCGTCATGGCGTCCTGGGTGAGGACCGTGGTTACGCCGCCGCCCGCGTTCAATGCTTTACACCCGCGAGATGTCGACGCGACGAGGGTCCCTTCTGCGGTCGCCATCGGGATGTGGAAGGGCACACCATCGATGTTGAGGGGGCCCGCGATGCCGAAAGGGATGGGGATGTAGCTGGACGTTGTCAGTGCCCTGGCCAATATATAACGAGCATCACCTACCCAACGACGTTCTCGCAGCATGCACCGAGGACCTTGGCGTAGTCGTACCGCTCGAAAGGGACATCCGAGGTCTCAAGGGTCTGGGTGAGCGACGCGCGGGCTAACAAGCGAAAATAAGTTATAGGGGTTTGGCTTTTGAATCGACGGAAACACTTACAAATCAACGCTCGTCGTACTCTGACTGCCCTTTCCAGCCCAGCCGCCTCTTGAGCGGGGGCGAGTACCTGGGAAAATACAGTGTCAGCACTGGCATCGAAAGGAAACCGAGAGTACACACCTTCTCAAGCGCATACCCTGCAATCTTCCCCGTCTGGGCGAGCAGCACCACCTCCTCGTCGCTCAGCTCCTTCAACCCGCTCGACTTCGGCGCGCTCGCCAACAGGGCAACGAGCTCCGGCAAGGGACGTGGCTCTCGATCGCTCTGGTCGTCTTCATCTTCCAGCGACTCGTCACTGTCGTTCGGAGTAAGAGGGAAGCGGCGTGCCGGCGTCTGACTCCGTGTGCCCCTCCCACGCGCGCGCAGCCGGCGGTCCACATCGTCGAGCGAAAAGGTAGGTACCACGCCCGCGTCCGGAGCTGGCGTTTGCGCGTGTACGATCGAAATCGGCACCGGCGTCCGGGCGATGGGCGCGACGCTGACGCTGGAGCTGACCGCCGAGCTCGACGCGATGTCCTGCGCCCAGTTATCCTGCTTCGTCTCCGTGACCACTTGCTTTACTGCCTTCTTAACCGCTGGCGCCTCCTCCCTCGCCTCGTGTGTCTCGCCCTCTTTTTCTTTATGGTCGTTGAACCGGACGGCGCGTGCGCGCCCGACACCACGGATCAGATACGCGTTGAGCAAGACGCTAAGGGCGAGCACGAAGACGATGCCCTTGCTCAGCACGGGGTCTCCTACGAGACGCGTCCACGTGGAGAGCGCCGAGTCAATGCGCAGAGAGATCGTGTGGCGGAGGTTGAGGGGGCGCGCGGGCCGCAGCGTGACCGGCGGGCTGAGGCGCACCAACAGGTGGGGTGTGTCATTGTCCTCTGCGTGGGCGGGTGTGAGGATATCGAGCAGCGTGCGGTCGAGCGGCGTCGTGTTCGCGGTGGAGGGATGGAGGCCGCGTAGCGAGGACTGGGACGTGAGGGGCGCGGAGAGGTTAAGAATGTGCAGGCCAACGAAGCACACTAGCAGCAGGAGCTTCAGGCGCGCGACGGGGTTCTCCTGCTCGGCGACCTTCTCGTCGGCTGCTGCAAGTAAGCCGCGGTGGGGAAGGAGCTTGCCTTTGGGCCCGAGGACGCGCGACCAAATGGAGTCTGTAGGGGAAGAAGGTGGCGGGGCGGTAGCCTTGATGCGGCGGACTTCAATCATGACAGAGAGGACGGAGGCGAGGAAAGTGCACATCATCAGGCAGTCGAGCGCGAGGAGGAGGGCGGCGAATGCGCAGACCTCGGCGAGGCCGGCGACGCGCGAACCCGCGCCGAGAAGAAGGACGGTGATCTCGAGGATGTAGTCGCGCAGAATGGGGTAGTAGGTCGCGCTGAAGGCGTCCAGTATCACTTCGCCAGTAGGGGTGGAGGCGGTGCGGAGCGCTCGGGGATGGGTGAAGACGGCGCGGGCGAGGCGAAGGGGCTTGTCGAAGCCGACCGTGCAGACGAGGAAGGGGAGGGACTCGGTGAGAGCAATGGGGTGCATGGGGAGGCGAAGGAACAACCCGGCGGAAATGGCGAGCAGGAGGGCGAGCATGGAGGAGGAGATAATGGCGAGGGGAAGCATTAAAGACGAACCCACAGCGCGGGAGCGCGAGATGAGGAGGAAGACGGTGATATGCAGGAGGACGTGGCCAGTGAGGACGAGAAGTATGTCGGGGGTAGGTGTTTTCTGGGAAGAAGTCAGACTATGTTCAATATGGAACAAAAGCGGAAGCGGGTATACCTTGGCTAACTCATAAAGGCGGACGCCCAGCGCCCTCAGCGCGTACGCAAAGTACTTTGCTGATCCCAGCTGAGCTATTGTCTCGCTTTGGCTTTGGGCATCCACTTCGTACGCGACGCCCCAACTGTCCGCCGGCAGGGAGCGCAGCGAAAAGCCGTCGTGGACTTGTACGGTCTGCGTCCATGCCTGGGGGCCAGCTTGAAGATGATTAAAGCCTGGGTGCAGCTCTTCGATGTGCTTGGTGACATTTTCGAGTGACGCAGGGTTCAGTTGCGGGGCGTTGAATATTATCTGCTGCAGATCCAAGCGCGGTACCTGGTCGTCGCGCAACCACGAGGCCTCGCTTACAGGAAGCCAATCCGAATGAGCATAAAGCGCGTACGCGGGGCGCACGGGATTGGGGGGCGTAAAAAACGTCGAATGCTTGACGGCGTCAAGGATATGAATGTAGGCGAGCGTCCCGACGATAGTGAGAAAGACAATGGTCTCGATAGGGGAGTAGGCGGCGTGGATAGCCAACGGCTTGAGGATGGTGCGCATGGCGGACAGAGACGGTACTCATGTTTTGCGGAGGACTCTTGGTTAAATCAACATTTCTGTACCGAGTGCGTGACCCCCGTCACCGCTACCCAAGTGCGGCCGCACATCCAACGCACAATCAACTCCCAAGAACCCCCGCAATCGTATCCGGGGCACATGTTACGCCGGTCCGTCGAAACACGAAGGGAGGAGCATCTGATACTTATTTAATATCTAGCGGAGGTTGAACCTAGGCCGTAGGATCAATTTTGTATACGAGTCGTAGTGCGGACGCCCTACTGTACCTGTGAGTTTGAACCCCGACTCGTGTCTTGGGGGAGTTCTGGAAGTTGGAACACTTCCATTGAAGTATTGTGGGCTCGAAGGTAACGCATTCGCAGTTAGGCAATCAGGGGCGTCGGAAAACGCTGGTTCTAGTAATTGCACCGCTCTTGATGGCGTGGACGTCCCGAGCGAGTCGCATTTCCGAGACATTCATCTTATCAGTGTCGGCGGCGAGGTTTCACATCTCCTTCCGTTTCGCAAAGGTTCAAAAGTGGCGCAGTCGCATCCGCAGGCCGCTACAATGATGATGCAATACACCACATGCCTCAAATGAAGTCGCAACACTTGTATCGCCGCGTCGATGAAAAGTATATCCCTTGTCACTGTCAGTGTTGATTCCGGCAATCGAAGGGCGCAGCGGAAAGAGGTCCTCGCCGCACGGAGAAACCAGTGGGTGGTCATGTGACAAACAAACTGAGCCAAATAACGAAGTTACCGCAAACCTGGTCCATCAGCAAATGTCAGAACCACGCGAAATTTTACCAGCGCGAATATCAGCTTACTTCACGAAAGAAATACCGGCCATAATTCGCATTTTTGCAAGGTTACCAAGCGGGGGGTTGAAACCGGCTCACAAATTGCGAAACATGGGCCATTCATCAGCAAAACCTGGGTCCGCTATGTACCACTACATAGGGACCTATAGTGGTCTATAGTGCCCATAGTGCCCATAGTGCCTCTAGTGAAGGTCTTTATCTACATAGCACTACAGTTCAACTATGGAGCACTATGTTCAACTATGCAGTACTACGGCCGACTATGCCAGACTATGCCACTATGGCGCTAGAGTCAAAATCAGGGTTTGCTGATGTTGCGAAACATGGCCATTGTGAAAAAATGCAACGTCCCAGCAGGTTGTTGAGCGCCACTTCAGCGCCGCGGTTGTACTGCACATCCCGAAGTACTGCCTATCACTTTCTGAGCTTTTCAGGTGAACTCTGAACCGCGCAAATGAAAACACAGTGAGGAGCATCTGGCACTGTCATGTTGAATGTCGACTGAGTAAAACTGAGGATTAGGAAAGTCCAGTCCCAAAACGCTCTCCTTGTTCTTTCCCAAGGGTTGATTCACAAACGACTGCGATATAGGAGGATATATATACTAGCCTTCAATCCGCTGTCCCCATTTAGCACCGTTCTTTCTAGGCAAATAAATTATAATTTGACCGAATACCTGTGCTGGTACACTTGGATTCGGGAAAGGACGGAAGAAGAGAGAGAAATTTGAGAGAAATAGAGAAAACCAACAAAACAACCGTGAGAGTGATCTGATCGGCCGTGGCTTCCGATTGGTCAAGGGACATTGACCTTGAATGTCACGATGTCGAGAACGAGTCTGCTCCCGCCCACTGCCCTTGTAAGTTGTAGGCCCTTGTCTCGCCCACTCGGAAACTGGTGCACTAGCGCACTTTTCTTCGTGTTAATCCTCAACCTCCAGCATTGCGATGATCGCGTCCATCCCCGCTCAAAGAACAAATCCAGCTACGCGAACGAGCCGCGTCTTCGAGTTCTAAAGACGCATCACGGTCGCCCATGGCAAGGAAAACAGACATTCTGATATCGATTAAAATGCCCCACATCGACAATATCGTTTCGCGCATAAAGGATCATGAATTTCGCATCTGACGGGAATCGTTCAGTGCATGTGGTGCGTCCACTGGCCCGGGTGTCCCTTCTTGACTTCCATGGAACTAATGATTTCACACAGGCTCTATGTGTCCTCCCCCGACCAGACTCTTCGTTGCATCGCGGTTATCAGCTCTGCCTCCTTCTCTCCCTATTTCGATAGGTTAATGATTCGCTCCAGCAATGGCAAAAAAAATCCCGAGAAAAGGCTGGAAGAAGAAAACGGAATTGGGAACACAGAAACAAAGGCCTAAAAGAGGCGCCATTCAGCTCGCCATTCGCCTACGAGATCTTCCATCTCTATCGTCTACGGGCCCTCTATCCATCGCGAAATTACGCAAAGATCACGGTGTTTCGCCACCGGAACGATACGCCGATGTACTCTTCAACCAGGCGGTCGGCGACCAAGAGTTGCTATTCTAATCTCCTTGGAAATTTGTTATAGACTTTTTAACTGTATCGATTTGTAAGGCGGCCCAACTTATATTTTGAACTATTCAAGTACTTCAGCCTCATCCCCCTTTCTCGAATGCATAAGTATCACACAAGATCCCCACCAGAGATTTCAGCTTTTGATTTCAGCGTCTCGAGTTTCTTTGATATTCTTTTCACCCTCGTCTTGAGTTCCTCGACTCAGAATTTGTAATATAACTGGAGATATCGACCGGGAAAAGCATAGCTGAGTCTTTCTGCAGCCGTTCAGCTCCCTTTCCAATTTTCTTTCTTGACGATAACCCCTATCCAAATCGGGATCAGGCCTGCTGCTCAACAAGGACACATAACGCGTGCCTCTTCTCCCGACCATGGTGGCCCAAACCCGCCATGCTGCCCCTCCCTCCCCCCAGAAACTTGCCTTCCGCGACAAGCTCGTCGGAAAGGGCCTCTCCACCGATGCCCTCATCAAAAAATTGCAGGTTTTACACCGAGAACTTGCAGAGCTGGACCAGGAGCTTGTCGACGCCAGTTCTCTGGGTGGTGTTCGCAAGGAGCTCATCAGCACGACCACCCTGCACCACAAGGATCAGGGTGTAAAGGCCTACACGGCCTGCTGTCTCGCCGATATCCTGCGCCTCACCGCCCCCGATGCGCCATACACCCAGGGCGAACTCCGTGATATCTTCCAGTTTTTCTTCCGCCAGCTCAAAACCGGCCTCAAGGGCTCCGATTCACCATATTACACGGAATTCTTTCATCTCCTCGAGTCTCTGTCCACCGTCAAGAGCGTCGTCCTTGTGTGCGACCTCCCAAACGCGGACGAGCTCATGGCGGAGATCTTTCGCGACTTTTTTACCCTCGTCCGACGCGACCTGCCAAAGAAGGTCGAGATGTTTCTGTCGGACATTCTCGTCGCCCTCATCGATGAGTGCCAGGCGCTGCCGGCCGAGGTGTTGGAGTCGCTAATTGCTCAGTTTATGGACAAGAACGCGGTGCGTGCTTGCACTCAGACGCGCTGAATTTTCCGCTCAACTTCCTTCAGCGCATCGAGCAGCCCGCGTACCGCCTCGCGGTGCAGGTGTGCAACGCCACGGCCGACAAGCTCACGCGCCACGTCTCGCAATACTTCACCGAGATCATCGTCGCAGAGCGCGACGAGGACCTGTCCGAGATCCGCAACGCTCACGAGCTCATCAAGCGGCTGTACCACTCGTGCCCCGCCGTCCTCCCCACCGTGATCCCCCAGCTCGAGGAAGAGCTGCAGGCGGACGATCTCCAGCTCCGGCTGATCGTCACCCAGGCGCTCGGCGAGATGTTCGCGGACAGCGTCGGCGGGCCGGAGCTCACCAAGAACTACCAGTCGACGTGGAACATGTGGCTGAAGCGCAGGAACGACAAGGCCCCCGCGGTGCGCCTCAAGTTCGTCGAGACCGCGCTGGCGCTGCTCGGGAGCGCGCCGGAGCAGCGGGACGCCGTGGAGGACGCGTTGAAGTCGAAGCTCCTCGACCCGGACGACAAGGTCCGCGCGGCGGTGTGCCGTGTGTACGCGCAGCTCGACTACGAGACGGCGCTCCACCACGTCAAGACGGACCAGTTGCGCGCCGTGGCAGACCGCGGAGTCGATAAAAAGGTGCGTCGGCCGCCCTTCCTCTGCGCCTTGCTTACCTCTTTCAAGCACTCCGTGCGCGCTGAGGCCCTCCGCGCACTCGGCAAGTTATATTCTTTGGCGTACCCCGAAATGTATGTGTTCTTCTTTTCAAACCCGTGCAGTGGATAACGAGACCGCGCGCGCGCGCAGCGAGAACAAGGACAACGCCGCGATTGTGCAGTTTGCGTGGATCCCGAACGAGATGTTCCAGATGATCAAGGTCACCAACGAGATCCGGTGCGTTTGGGCTTCCTGCACGGACGACGCCCTGCTCATATGCGCCCAGGCCCTTGGTAGAGGACGTGGTGGCGGAGTACATCCTCCCGCTGCCGTCGTCCTCCACGCCGTCGACGTCCAAAGGGGCCGAAATCGACGAGGTCGCGTGGACGGACCGGTTGCTGACTGTAATGGCGTTCTTGGACGACGACCATGCCGTGAACACGCTCATAACGATCAGTGCATTACAACGCTCGTGCGTTGATTCCCCGTGTCTTTTTTCCCCACTCATATTTTATGCTGCAGACGACCGACCATTTTCGAGCATTTCGTGGAATCCTGTATATTAAATAACGTGTGTCTATCTTTCTCAGATGGGACAATGACTCAGCCATCATTAGGGCGGCGTCATCGACGAGAACGAGGAGGCGATCACCGCCAAACTCTCGACTGTAATCAAGTATATCAGTGGTAGGTTCTCGACTAATTGACCTCCGCACGACTCTGATTGTTGTTAATATAGGCGGGCACCCTGAGCCGCACAAGGCTTCCGAGGATCTCTACGCTTTTGCCAAGCTCAACGAACAACGGCTGTATAAACTGCTGAAGACATGTATGGACCTGCAAACCGACCTCAAGGGCCTTGTGAAGGCAACGGTTAGCCTCAGCAGATTCTACGTGTCCCCAACTAACTCCTGATTGTCTACCACAGAACGAGTTCGTCAAACGCATGGACACGGTCTCCTCGAGTATCGCGCCGACCATGAACTTCATCCTGCGGCAGGCGTCGCTCCGGATCGTGAACCAGTCGTCGGTCCCGACGCTCCTGAAGCGCCTGCAGAAGGCGAACCACCTTGCGGCGGACAACGCCGCGAAGCTGCTGCGATTCGTGTCGAAGCATATTCCGGCGCTGTACAAGAGCCACGTAGGCGAACTAGTGAAAGGCGTCGCGGACGAGAAGCACCCGCAGGTCGTCGAAGTGTCATTACAGGCGCTGGCTGCAGTAGTGCGCTGGGACGAGAAGGTGGTGCCCACCGACAAGTACGTGTTACGCCGGTGTTGTTGTGGGCTGCGGTTGCTGACTTTGGGGCAGGCGAACGCTAGAGCGAATCAGGCGCCTTGCCGTCGAAGGCACGTTCCGGCAGGCGAAGTTCGCGGCGCGCTTCCTGGCGTTCTCAAGGCAGAAAGCGACTGTGTGCACGGAAGTTGTCGAGGTACTTGGCATTCTATCCCTCTGCGTCACGTCTCACATATTCCTGTAGGTCATCTGCGAGGCGCTGGGCACCACATCTCCCGAGCTCCTCGTTGCACACGTCGCCGTACTCGCGCAGTTCGCGCGGTTTACGCCGGATGCGTTCGAGCACAAGAGCGACGTCCTGACGGCGTTCCTGCTCAAGGAGCTCCTCATGGTCCCCACGCACCCCTTGGATGTGGGTTGTTCATTTATCCGGTAACCGTCGTTAATTACGCTGGTGTTTAGGATGCTATGGACACGGAAGAGGAGTGGGCGGACGAGTCGGAGGTGTCGGATAATCTGCGGGCTAAGATCCTCGCGCTCAAGGTCTGCAGAAATCGGAGCCTCGCTCATGCGTCGTCGGAAAACGCGCTGGAGATCGCGACCCCCGTGCTCAAGATGCTGGCCACGCTGCTCGAGCACGGCGGCTCATTCATTGCGGAATCGGGTGAAGAGTGAGTCGTTCGCTGTCCTTGGAGTATCGTCAGCCGACAGTTTGCGTTACATAGTCCGAAAGTCATGTCGCGCATGCGGCTTCAGGCGGCGGTGTCGCTGCTGCATCTGTCGACCGTCCCTGCGTATGCTATCGCGATTGCGCCGCGGTTTTTGAAGCTGGCTATTGTCGTGCAGGTGGGTGTCGAGTCGCAACTGCCGCAGATTCGCCCGCTGAGCATGTGATCGGTTCAGGATACATGTTTCGACGTGCGCATGACCTTCCTGAAGAAGGTGGTTTTCTTTCTACAGCCGCCGAAAGTCCCGGCGCATTATAATGTTATCCCTTTCCTCACCGTGCATGATCCCGAGGCGGACGTCAAGGCGCTGGTACGTCCCTCCGCAGCTTTAAAATTATACTCGTAGTCGTCTAACGAAAGTTGGGCTTGGTAGGCCATGTCGTACGTGAATGGCGTCGTGCGCAAGGCGTCTGCAGGTTCGGATTCTACTTTTGTGCATGTGTTTGTCATAGAGGCTGACCACCTCGTAGCGAAACGGGTGCAGAATATGGAGATGATGTTTATCCGGCTGCTGCATTTACTGGCACACCATCCGGACTTTGCGACCTCTCAGGAAGAGTTGCTGGATATTGCCAAGTGTGTCTGTGCCCTGGCCGTACCGCCCGATTTTGACACAGTCTGTTTTCAAGATACATTCAGTTCTACCTGCAACAAGTGGCCAACGCCGACACGATCTCGCTTCTGTACCATTTGGCGGTCAAGGGGAAGACGGTCCGGGATGCGGATGAGGAGCATACTGAGGTGGGTTCGCCAGACCTGCCTTTTTTTGTTCCGCGTTGACCCCGTCTGCCAGAACTTGTACGTCATATGCGAGCTGGCGCAAGAGCTCATCAAATTATGGGCGCATTCGCACTCGCTTAATCTCACGACGTACCCGGGCAAGATCAAGCTTCCCCAGGACATTCTCCGTCCACTGGCAAATGCGGATAAGGTGAACAAGGTCAGCAGGAGGCCATTGTTCTTTAATGTTGTGTGTATCAACGCGGAGGGAACAGAACGTCAAGACTATATATCTGAGCGACCAGATGATGGCGTGGGTGAAGGAGCAGTATAGTTCGACCAAGGTTTGCCGTTGTTATTCTTATTGCATGGAGTTATTGAGCGTCGGGTTCAGGAGAAGAAGGAGAAAAAGGATAAGGAGCGGGCTGAGAAGGCCTCAGCGAAGCGCAAGGCGCACCCGAAAACGAACGGGAACCCCGCCAAGTCAGTTGATTTCTCTTTCTGAGTGTAGATATTAACCCTAGACTTTCTTAGAAAGCGGAAAAGGCGGCACTCGGGGCACTCGGAGGACGACTTTGGGTCGGAGACCGACGAAGACGCTGATCCCGAGGAGAGGTCGGACCCTGTTGTTCCCGAGGACAGCGAGGAAGAGGAGGAGCCCGAGCCTTCGGGAGAGGAGCGGCTGGGCAGGGGACAGCGGATACGTGCGAAGGTGCGTGTTATCCGGATGTCGTGGCACCGCCGTGATTTCTTACTGCTCCTTAGAGAAAACAAGCGAAAGCTGCGTCGAAGAAAGCCAAGCATAGTTCACCCACCCCGGAAGGATGATCTCCCCTGTAGTTCGTTCATGACGCGACGACCCCACTCTCCTTTCTGGTACCCCTTGGCCTGGATGTATTGCTCTAATTTAGTGTATCTTATCCTGTTATCGGTCTTTCCTCATTTATTTTATCCCCATCGTACTGTTTTCGTTCGCTACTCTGTTTTTGCTTTCGAATACACCCTGTATCGTCAGATTGGATCGTGTTCTGCGGAGAATTAGCGGGTTGCCCCGCATTTGCGCTTGGCTCTGTACAAACCTTCAGCTTCGCCACCCGCCATGCGCCGCTCATTCTGGGACGAGAAGACTGAGAAACTTTTCGATTATCCGGGAGTACATTGGCCATCTAATCGACCGCGGCGAATACTGAAGCTTGTGAGTTGGATTCAAGGGCGGGTATTGCGTGGTGCGATCAAGTACATCGCTGCCAGCCCTAGATAAAATCCGGCACTCGACACTGAAGCAGGCTCCGCTCGATGCCGGTGTGCCACTTTCCGACCCTCGATAAGCGATGCACTGGCAGCCGTGCTCCAAGATCATCGTGGGGACTCGGCGACCTCAGGTTAAGACTCAAGAATGAACGCGCTTGAAGCACGTCAATTAAGCGCCCGGATCGGATCGGATAAACGCCTTGAACCGTTCTCGATGGTCGACAATACGATGGCGGACGGGTCAAGGACGGGGCAGCAGATTCTCACTAGAGAACTCAAGTCGAGTACATTATTTCAGCGACATGAGATAGATTACAATCAATGTAAACTACTCGATTTCTTATGTCCAATGTCCATGTTTATCCATCCCGTCCCTCCGAGTCTAGCTCCAAGGTCCCAGGCTTCGAGTCCAGCTCCAAGCGACGAGAATTTTGCGTTATGCGATATTTTGGGGGTTCTTCATGTTTAAACTGGGCCAACGAATTCAGATAGATCAAGAAACGGAAAGGAAGAAGACACCTGGAACTTGCGCACCCCCACACATCGAACCATCTCATTTCTGCTTCATCTCGTCGTTCCTCATCTGTAGAGAACGTCAGGACGGGGACGGAGATGAAAGGGTAAATGAGACTCACGCAGGGCCCCGGCCGGAGATAATCGTCGTCAGTGAGGAACGCCTTCCACCCGTCGTCGGAGCTGACAGCTTTCCGCCAAGGAAAGCTGCCGGACATCATGTTCAAGTAACCGATTCTACGAAACCAAAAGAGCAGGATTAAACATACCGGGGGTCATATACGCGCTAGTTCCCCCTGCGGACGAGCTCGGAAGATTGTCGTCCACCACCATCCCAAAATCGGTGATCCGGATGTCGGTGCCGTCCGCGCTGGATAGAATGTTCTCGGGCTTCAGGTCGCGGTGGTGGACGCCGCGCTGATGGCAATAGCGGACGGCGTCGAGCAGCTTCAAAAAGGTCTGCTTGACGAGCGCGTTGTTGTTGCGGAACACGCCGTCGTCGATGACGCGCCAAAGGTCGCCTGCACCGAGCTCGAGGACGATATACAGACACCCGTGTGTGTAGAAGTGGCGGTGGAGGCGGACGACGGAGGGGTGGGAGGAGCAGACGGTGTGGAGCTCGACTTCGTGCTTGGCCTGAGACCCTGTGAAGCTCCACCGAATGGTTGTCCCAAGAAGTGGCTTTTTGAAGGCGAAAATTTGGGATTTCCTTTTCCCAAAAGTGGCTTTTCAAGGTCGAAAATCGAAGAGCCCTGTCCCAGAAGTGGCTTCTTGAGGGGTGTTTGGGTCGCTGTCTGGCAAGGAAGTCTAAAAAGAGGGAGGTCCGAGGATTGAACTACGAGGACAAAAACTCGAGGGAATGAGGGAGGACTGTGCGGGGGAAGCAAAAAATCGATGTTTCCGCCCGTATTTTGGCCAAAATTACAACACCATGACCCATGTCCCATAATGGCTTTTCGAGGCCCAAAATTCGCTCTGAGAGTGGTTTTTTTAGGCCAGATTTGGGGATTTTTTGGGACAACCCTTTGGTGGAGTTTCACGGGGCCTTTGTCCTGGCGAGAACCGAAGCCGAGGCATTTAACGGCGTAGTAAGACGGCGCGTCGGGAGGTGAAGTCGTGTCGAGGGCTTTATAGGCAACCCCATAGGAGCCAGCGCCCAGCGCTTTCAATAGTCGTAAACGGCCCTCGTCAACGAGGTGGCCGGAGAGATCCGGCAGTGAGTTCGAAGGAGACATTGAGATGAGATGAGAATGGTAAAAGAGGCAGAAAGAAATGGATGAGAGCAAAGGGACCACGGTCAACGTGATGGTACGGAAGAACAAAATGTTAGGGGAAACCAAGACCGCTCGCAGAATCTACGCGTTCGCGTTCAGGAGAAATTTACTTCCGTCGAGAGATCGCGACAGACAGACTGGCCACGAGCGCGGCGGTGATCGCCTGCCTGAACCATGGATCTTCGTTTGAGAACTTGAAAGAACTTGCAATTCAAACTGAAAGCCACGATACAGCCCAGACAAGCGAAGGTCGTGATACAAGACGAGCAGTAAGCAACGAAAACACAAGGAAATCGAGACAATGTCGCAGTTACGTCGAGGGTGCAAAGTCCAAGTCCAAGTTGACCCCGACGGCGAGACTCCCAAGTCGTAAGGTAGGGGCCATACAAATCCCGCCAACGTCACATGACTATCCGGATTTGGGCAAATTCCCTTGTAAAAGCCCGCAAATAATGGCCACATCATCTCGGGCTTATCCCCTCCATGATTTTGTAGAAAAACATGCCTATTGTATTTGGGAACTTACCCATTTGTGAGAAATTCAAAATTGATGGACGAGATGTCGAAATGGTCTGAAATGCCTTGCAAGGCAAACTCCTCCTTCAAAAAAAAACCAAATGCTAATGGGTCTTGTCAGACCAAGTTTTATAGATCTTTGAACGATTTCATGGAAGGGATTTGTCCAGGGTGCTCTACTTATTTTATACAGCATTTATTTTGGGAATTTGCCCAAATCCAGATAGTCATGTGACGTTGGCGGGATTTGTATGGCCCCTACCTTAGCTTGGTCGTAGCTCTGTTATTTGTGTTGCCAAACAACCCTTCCCCATTTGGACAGACGTCCATTGTAGAGAATTCCGCTTGCGTGAATGCTGCCTTGTTGATTCTAAGATTCTTCAAGCGCTGTCTCGCATTACATATGAATTCCTCCAGAGCGATACGCTACAGCAGCAGACGTCGCAGCCTTTCGTGGTCGTTCCGAATATGTATAGACTGCATGACGGGACGAGCACCCAGCGGCGCGGCGGAGAGGGATGGCAGAAAGGACACAATAATCAATGGCAGGGGGCTGTCACTTCGACCCCAGCCACAGAGGTAGAAGCAAAACGAGACAAAGACAACATTAATGCCACGGTCGACATCGAGTATTGATATAATGTCGTCCAACTCTACTGGCATTGCTGGCAGTAGAGACGGAGCGACATCCACTGTGAAAAGGGGTTGTCCATCCACGGTGTGCATTCACATTGTCCGGAGATGCGACGCGGTACGCGGCCCACAGAGAGAAGGAGGCGCAGTAAGGCAAGGGGGGACGAAAGGAAATGAGGACGGAGGGCATGACGGACCACGGAACATTTCGACACCGGGGCAGCGGGGACTGGGTCGTACCACGACGCCAGGGGCGCGGATTATGAGTCAACTCGGGTGTGAACTGAAACAGCAGTTAGTAGACACGGCCGGCCTGCCTCGCTGGTCGACATCGACGAGAAGAACACAGTGTATGGGGGCCACCATCGTAGGAATGCATGTGCATGTGTATCATATTCGTAGAATGAGAATGATAATACATGGCGTGTAGACAAAAGGACGAGGAGGAGAGATCACTACAGCGGCCAGTCAGTATTGGGCGGAAGGAAAAGCGACGGCGACGCACGAAAGTCAGGGCAGCTCCCTTCGTCTTCTTCTCTCCGCCAAGCTCGAAGCTAGGAGAGAATGGGTTAGATGCGAATAAAATCCACAATGGCGCGAAACGCACTGTTTGCAGCGCTTCAGCGACATCTGCATTTTGTACTTGCACACGGTGCACTCCAGCCGCAGAACGACCTTTTTCGTCGTCTTTGCCTATACGCCGAACATCCATCTTGTCAGCGAATGGGTGCGGCGTCGAAAAAAGTGAACGCACCTTCTTGTGGAAGACTGGCTTCGTCTGACCACCGTACCCGGACTGCTTGCGGTCGTAACGGCGCTTTCCCTGGGCGAACAAGGAGGCTTTGCCAGTCTTGTACTGGGTGACCTTGTGGGGGCTGGAAATACATGTCAGGATTGCGATATACGGATACGGGGGAGAAAGTCTACGTGTGTTTTTTGCAGGGCTTGCCCTTGCAGTATGTCCGGCGGGTCCTTGAATCGAAATATCAGCATCGAATAGTCGGCCGGAGATGGATAACGGACTTGGGAATGTTCACCATCTTGTTGGGCGACGACGACGAAAAGTGGGCGGGATTCGGAAAGCGAAGGTGAAGTCACGTGATGCTGTACAGCTCGGTAAATCGGGCCGAACGGGAAAGTTCAACTTGAACCAAACTCATCCGAGTCCTTGTAATTACCCTACGGGCGGAGCCTGAATACCGTGCATACACGTTGCATAGGTCCTCTCAATCTTAATCTTAAAGTCTAGGCGATCAGGCCTCTTATGTCGTCAAAGAGTTCAAGACATCACTATTGGACTTTTCGGGTGAAGTAAAGGCCATGTCGAAGGTCGGTCCAATGGACTCGTGAAAACCGTGAAGGTTATTATCCAGCGAAAACGTCGGAAACACCAGCCAAATTCTATCCAGATCGGATTTTCATTACGCGACGGAAGTTCAACCAAAGTTCAACCAATCAATTTTGACTGGACTCGTTGTTTTTTTTCCGTAAAATCGGCATATAAACGTTACAAAGGCATGAAGTACTAGTACATCGTCTATCGTCTAAACCTCTCTCGTAGAAACATGAACGGCGTCCTTCTTGTCTCCCTTCTCGCTGCTCCCGTCGTCGCTAATCGACACATCGCTCCGCGAGGTGTCCACCCCAGAAGCAGTAACGTCCCATGGAAGGTCCTCGTCGTAGAACCCTTCTTTATCAGCGAGATATTCGTACGGCTCGGTCGCGTTGGCGTGCCATGCGGGCGTGATGGGCACAGGGAAGACCAGGCTGAGAACGACGTACACCGCAGCGGACGTGCTGACGGACAGGATCCATCCAAGGCTGAGAGGAATGGGATGAGAATGATATTACGGCGAGTGCAGGGAGCGTACGTGTAAAGATTAACAGCAGCAGCGCTCACTGATCCCGGCTTGTAACCATCGGCAATCCCGGAGATCGTCAATCCAGTACCGGCGCACCATGCCTGAAAAAAAAATTCGGTCGCGTTTCATTTAACAGAGTAAAATTCTTACGACGATCGCACGCCAGTTGAATCCGCCAACGAACCAGTAGAGTGAACCTGGTTTTGCATCAAACAGAGAGGGACTGGGGAGTGTAAGTTCAAGGCAACGCCTCCAAAACATAGGCGTACACATGGATGCTGAAGGAAAATTAGCGTGTAATTAGCTGTGAATGAAGGTAAAACTCGCTTTCCGCGCCTAACAAAATAGTAATCCGCCCACAGTGGCCCGAGGACAGCGCCCATCAAGACGGTGTACGATCCAAGGAACGTAATAAATTTCTCCGCGCTGGTGAGGAACTTCCACGGCACGATCGCAAACCCGCAGATCCAGACGACGATTTGGCCGCGAACGATGGTCAGATACTTGGGAAGCATGCCGGTCATGTCTGCGCCGAAGGGAATCTGAACCAAGCACGTCAGTGAACGCAACAGAAATAATAAATGCGAGACGAACGGAGTTGGCGGAAAGGTTGGTTCCGATGGTGCCGAGACACATGGACATCGCGACGGCGAAACACCCCGTACGAGCGGTGGCGTTCCAGTTGTGGTCGAGCACTGCATTGAGTTGATCCCTGGTTGAAATATATTATGACCACGGCGAACAGTTGAACCGGCCAGAATTCCTACCACATGTTCCAGTAGGTTTGGCCGTAGAGGACACGAGTCGCACAGGCCGTGGAGATGGAGAAGAAAAAGATGAGAGTCTGGGTGGTTAAGGATCCGAAGCAATTTACATACTAATTCCCACATACCTTGATAACGACCATGGACACTCCTTGTGGCCATCCAGCGTCACTCGGTTTCCTCGCATATCGCTAATAACATTTAGAATAACGAGCAAACTTGAAAATCGAGCATACCGCGATGTCGGGCTGGTTTAATATCATCGGGCTGAGTGTGCCCATCACGCTGTTGATCCCGCTCAAGATGGCTAACGGCATGGATAAGCGTCGGGTCATCGTAAAACCAAAGTGATTGCATACCCCATCCCAAAGCAGAACCCTGGACAGGTGCGACCGTGATGTTGGTGTTGAAAGTGTTCCAGTCGGCCCCTGAATTTCCAGAGTTTGAACTAAGGAAATTTAACACTGAAATGGAACACACCAGCACGCGTAACAGCCCAAATGAAGAACCCGATGACGGCTGGTGGGACGAGGACGCCCTTCAGTGGCCAAAGCCAATAGATACGCGACGGGTGGATCAGGATGAGCGGGCCCTGGAGGAGCCAGACGAGGAAGAACGCGACAAGGCCCTGCGTGTCGATCCCTGCGCTGACAGGGAGATGGTTGGGGATGTCGGTCCACTTGTGCCCGAATCTGGAGAACAAAAGGTGCAGTCAGACCATGGACTCAGGGTCAGAACTAATTCAACACGCACATGCAGCGCAGCGCAACAGCGAAGAGAGTGCTCGCGAAGTAGGTCTGCACGCCGAACCAGACGATAGCGACTGCTCCGCGCATCGTGACGAATATCTTGGAGCCCCACATTCCGAAGCTCGATCTCAACAGGGTCGGGTAGCCAATGTGATATTTTGCACCGGGGCGCGCCGTAAAAATCATTGACAGTGCGCACAGTATGGCGCCGATGCAGACAGAGACCATGGATTGGCGGAAAGTCAAGCCGACCGCAATGAGAGACGAGCCAATCGACCTGCGCGCAGTTAGGTATTATCGTTGACGCGGGTCAATGAAAGAGCCTACCATTCCGCCTGGTTGAAAGAGGACCCCCACCCTGTAGAAATAGTGTGAGACGCGGTCAACGGAGTGAAGAAAATGCAAAAATACTCACAGAAGAATACATAAGTATGCAATCTCCACTTGCGCTACATCGAAGAGTGTCGAGCGCGCCGGTTATATTGGAATAAAATGCACTGACCAGTTCAATGGACGCGGGAACCAGATCCTTGTTGTACCACTGAGAAGTGCCTATATCTTTCTCGCTGTCGATGACTCCATCAGCGAAGGTAACAGGAAGTACGAGAGGACAGCAAACGTCGTGGGGACGCGACTCGTAACGTTAGGGGCAATATCCGAGCCTCCATTGTGGAGTCCAGTGAACTTCCTGAACGCGTTCATGTTGACTGGGAACAGGTTCAACGAACGAACGAACGAAGTGCGTCGGTCGAGATTATTACGGGCGTACTTAGTCGTGAGACCAATTAAACTAGAGAGATAGCGGCTGGAAGATAGCTACGGATGCAAAGACCGAGGCCGCCGTACAGTGGGAAGATTGATTTATATGAAGAAGAAAAGTCATCATGGGTTATTCATGTTCTGGAAAGCCTGAGAATTCAGCGACCAGGAAAGATAAGTGACGCGATCGCGGAACCCCGCCATTATTCATATCAGAAATGTTTGAACCCCAAGCATATATAAGGCGGTATTCGTCGGGCATGAGTCTTGGAGTAAGCCGCCCGAGTAGTAGCGATGTTAGAATATTTTGGGAGTTGGTGGCTCAATGGTGAGAGTCGGCCAAAGGTCAGCCTTGTTTGGGATTGGTTGGGACAAGTTGAAGGGAGTGTGAGAAGAAAGACGCGGTACACGTGACTCGTCTCTCTTGAATTGTGGCGCGCCCACTGCCCGCGTTGAAACGGATCCCCTTCCGTACGGGACTGCGGCCCCCGACTCTCACAGGTTATCTTGGAGAAGCCAAATAAACAAGGTATTCCCGCGCTGCGATAAGGCACGATGATGCAGAAGCTATGATTCGGCCACGATAACGTTAAGAGAAGGAATGTAAGAAGCGCGCGTCATCGTCTCTAGCGCTCGTCCTCTCTTCAAGCCTCAAGATGCACGACTCGACCTGGAAACTAGGAATCGACGTTGGAGGTCGGTGGTATTACCAACATTCCAGGATTGCCTGACTTAATCTTAAACAGGAACATTCACTGGTATTCACTTGTTCGTAGCATTCAGAGCGAAAGAGATTTCACAAAAATAGATGGCATCCTGTATAACTCTGCAAATGGAGAGTCTTATCGCGCTAAAGTTCTCTCGACGCCAGAGAATCAGGCCAAGGGTGTTTTGGCCGCGATATCACAACTCAAGTAAGTTGGAATTGACCGACAATTATGAGTTTAATCTAAGGTGGTGGCCAGGTCACTTGTGCCCCCCACGGAGACTTTAGAATTGCATTCCCTCCATCATGGCACAACTGTGGCTACGAATGGTCATGTTATCGACCTTCATGTGTCCAATCTTGTCTCATAATTTTTACAGCGCTCCTCGAAGGGACCGGGGCTAAGGTCGCACTCATCGTGACAGAGGGGTATCGCGACACCCTTGTTATGAGGAGATCGCAAGTTCCTGGAGGACTAGGCGCCTGGGTGGTGTATCCGAAGCAGCAGCCATTGGCGTCTCTGGAACTCGTATGTCATTCGGGTTTTAACTGGAGGAGAACTGACTCGTTTCATTTTATTCAGACAGTCGAGGCCGCAGGCAGAATCGCTATAGACGGTTCTGAGGTCCGTCCCTTCGATGAGGAAGGGTTTAGACAACGCATACAGGCTCTCAAGATCAAGTGTCCAGAGGCGATCACTGTGTCTTTAATTAACAGTTTCGCGAATAGTTCTCATGAGGTTTTTTTCGACTTCTTGTCTTTTCAATGCATTGACTCTTCCGATTTACATATCAGCACGCCGCCTCTCGGATTCTGCAGGCCGAGTTTCCCGATTTACCGATTAGTCTTTCAAGTTTAATCTTGCCGGAGCTGATGGAATATGAACGGACACTTGTGAGCAGCTCTTCAGTGTCTGCGCACCAATATCTCTTATCGTCCCTCAGACGACTGTCGTATCGGCCATGGTTCGACCAAAGGTCGAGAAGTACCTCGATTCTCTCCAGAGCGAGTTGAAGGACATAGACATTCGTATATTGCGGTCCGATGGAGGGCTCACGAGCCCAAACCTTGCTAAAGAGTACAGCTGTAATTTATTGTATTCCGGACCTGCTGGGGGTGTCGCCGGCGTCGCTGGCATGATAGCCCAGAAGACAAGTTACAAAAGCTTGTTGACGTTCGATATGGTAAGACCCTCTTTTTTTTATTTGTCCACGACACGAATTAACCTCCACGCACTCAGGGCGGAACTTCAACAGGTTGTAGACTTTTTAGATACAGCGCGCTCGCTGATACTGTCCCCAGATGTTTGTCTCATCCAGAACGGTATCCCGAGTCTCCGGCGAGAAACAACAGTAGGCGATCTGACAGTTCGAGCGCCGTCCGTAGATGTCCGCACAGGTTGGGAGCACTGTGTTTTTTATATATGTTCATTACTGACGGGATTTCAAGTGGGCGCCGGGGGTGGCAGTGTGGCGCATGTTCCTGAGATCACCAAGGCGCTGAGAGTTGGCCCAGAGAGCTCGGGTGCGGTCCCAGGTCCAGCCGCATACGGGAAGGGCGGTTTGAAGGCGACAGTCACTGAGTCAGTTTCAACTTCCATTCCGCTCCAGAGGCCCAACAACTGATATGCGGATAGCGCCAACGCTGTTCTGGGTTATCTTCCGCCTGCTCTCTTGGGCGGGACATTCAAGCTTGATTTCGAAGCCTCCAGAAGAGCCGTCCAGTTAATAGCGGATGATATTGGCCTGACACTACACGAAGCGGCTGAAGGTATATTAAAGCTGGCCAATGAGAAGATGTACGGCGCCTTGAAGAGCGTTTCCGTCGAGCGGGTTCGTGATAATCGCCCCCTTGTCCGCTCTTTGCTTATTTTGGCGGCAGGGACACGACCCTCGGGAATACAGTCTAGTCGCCTTCGGAGGGGCTGGACCTCTTCACGCATGCTCACTCGGCAAGTCTTCCTCACTTCGCTCAGGCCGCAGCATCTTACGATCCATGCAGCGAGACTTTGCCAATCGTACCCTGCGATCATTCCTCCCTCGCCCGGAGGTACGTTGCGTGTTATTAGGCGGAATGGCAGCTCATAGCCTTCCTAGTCCTTTGCGCCTTCGGAGGCGCTATAACATCCCTCCGCCACGAAGTCGGCCGCACGTATATCTGCAACCTCGGCGGGGTCAAAGCGTCCGAGATCGTCGACACCTGCAAAGGTCTTGCGAATCAGGCTTCCGAGGTGCTCGAGAAACAAGGTCTTCCGAAACACAGACAAAGCCATACATTCGAAGCGGATATGCGATACTCGGGGCAAGCTCTTAGTTTGCCCGTCGGGTTCTCGTTGGAAAGCTTAGAGAAAGACGGGCTTGGTGTCCTGGAAAGCAGGTATGTTCCAACGCCCCGTGTTATGCGTAGCTTGACGAGGGCCCAGCTTCACCGCGCTTCACCACTCGCTCTTCACATACTCGCTTGATATACGGGTCGAGGTCATAAATCTGCGTAGCCGCGCAGAAGAAATCTCGCAGGACGTTATTCTCAAGAACCTCTCCAAGTCGGAGGAGGGAGTCCCGTCCCAAGATGCGCTGACTGGAAAGACCGACATGTACTGGAACGGCGTCACATACAGCGACGTCCCCATCTGGGAACGCACTCATCTCCGAGATGGAGACAAGATCGCGGGCCCAGCAATCATCACAGAGGTCTCCTTATTCTCGCCCCATTCGTCTTCCATACTGAAAACACCGTAGATGGACTCCAACACCATTGTAATGCCAGACCATCGCGCCGAGGTTGACCGATTTGGAAACGTCCTTCTCTGGCCGATAGAAAGCGAGCAAGGGGTTCGGACGGAGGCGGAAGACAATCAGAAGATCATCACGCAGCTGGTGGAGGCCGCCCTCGCCAATGCCAGATTGGAGATGGACGGTCTCATCCTTCGCTCCGCTTTATCCCCTGCCATGTGCGTATTCCCAGCAACCCGTATACCCCACTGAATATCCTCCAAGGCGCGAGCAACTAGATTATGTGCGTCATCTCCCCAAACCCGTTCGTCCGACTGAGGGATTTGTAGTTCCCTATGATATCTGCGGGGGCTGGACCAAGTACGTAGCTCTACCGGCCCTGTGCATGCATTTGACCTTGCCAGATGACGGAAAGATGGTGGTGGGGCAGTTCGGCTCATACATCCAGGCAAGCTTGCGCCGATCATGCACGACGACGAATACTTATGCATCCCATAGCATTTCCTCAAGACCTGGCACGGAACGGTTGAGGAAGGCGACTGCTTCATAACTAACGATCCATATGAAGTTCAAGTAAGATATCTGTGTTTACACAAGCTTCAGCGTGTTGACCGGACGCAGGGCGGAATCTCTCACCTCAACGACATGCTCGTCATGCTGCCTGTATATCACAACGGCAAGCGGGTCGCCTGGACTGCCAACCAAGGTCAGTGAAATGCAGAAGTGTCTCGACCGACACTTACAAATGCGCGCAGGTCATTTTACCGAGTACGTGAACTACTCTAGAGTCGCTAAACCGTCTGATATCCTCCGTCCCAAGCGTCGGTGGACAAAGCCCCGGCTCGCTCCCCATCAACGGACGGTCTATATTCGAGGACGGCATCCAGATCCCCATCTCGAAACTGTACGAGAAAGGCAAACTAAACGAAGCCTTGCAGAACGTCATCTGCCGGAACTCCCGCACGCCCGACTTCTCGCGCGCGGACCTCCACGCGCTGGTTGCAGCCTGCCGGATCGCGGGCCAGAGGTGCGTCCACCAACGCGCCCTCCGAGACGCGCACACTCATCCAGTACCAACAGGGTCTCCGAGATGTGCATTCGCTTTGGGAGGGACGCGTTCGAGACGGCGCTGGATGATCTACTTGAGCGGAACAAGATCGCGTTTGCGCAGCTGCTCAAGACGAGCATCCCAGCTGGCAGGATGACCTTTACGTGCGTCGGCTGGTGTTCGTGGACGTTTGGACTGACGAGGACCCAAAGCGATTGGATGGACGATGACGGGACGGGAATGGTAATCGGTTCATTATTGTGCAAGAGTCCCTCTGATCGTGTGCGCAGGGACCCTGGAAAGTCTCTTGCACGATGTTCAAGGAGCCACTGGAGGACGGATCGGGCGAGAGGCTGGTCTACGACTTTGATGGGACCGGTGATTTCTACTGTGTTATTTTGCAGCTAGGCGTCTCAAATGAGTCGCAGATCCACAGGCCGACTCGAGCATCAACTGGCTCGTCAGCCCCGTGAGCCACCACAAACCTCTTCTCCATCCGACGCTAATCATGTTTGCAGACGACCTGGAAGATGTGGGCATGAGTTCCGTTGCTATCTGTCTCGACTAACGGGACGTACGCAGGCGGTCGAGCGCATACCTCATCAAGGCGCTGGACCCGAGCATCACGCTCAACGACGGTACGTCTCGCTCGGTTTCCCAGCACGAACGGCTGATAAACCGCGCGCAGGCGCGTACGACCTGATGGACGTGCGCATCCCGCTCGGCACGCTGCTCAACCCAATGCGCCCCGCGGCGCTCTCGTGCCGCACGCACCTCCTCGGGCGGACGCTAGATTTGATGATCGGGACGCTCGGGCAGCGCCAGCCACGCTTCATGACCGCCGCAGGATTCAGCGACAGTGCGTTCCCCGCCCGTAGGCTTCGCGTGTGCTGATGGACCGTGCAAGGCCCGCATCTGTTCTACAGCGGGTGGCGCGCGGACGGGACGTGGTTCCAGTTGTATCAGATCGGATTTGGAGGCGTCCCGGGGAGACCCGTGGGAGATGGCTTGGTTTGTCCGCAGTATGTGTTTAAGCACCGTCGCCTCATCACTCGTTCGCTCGCAGGACGGCCACTCGTTGTTCCCGTCGATGAAGACAGTGCCCAATGAGGTGCGCATTATCTGAATGTCCCGTACGACACTGACGGGCGGCCATGCAGTTCCTAGAGCTGTACTTCCCGCTGCGCATCGAGCACTACGCCACGATCGCGGACTCGGGCGGCGCGGGATTGCACCGAGGCGGAAACGGCGTCCGCATCGGTGCGTGTGGATTCCTCCTTGCCCTTCCGGGCCTCGATTTGATTCCTTCTTGATGGCAGACTATTGTTTCCTGCGCGCCGGCGAGATCTCGCTACACGATGATCGGTGGCTCACAAAGCCATGGGGCGTGAACGGCAGGTTCTCCGTTGTGAAATACGTGCTGCGCGCTCATGGAAAGCAGGTGGCGAACCCGGGGCACGGTCCTCCAAGACGCTCGTGCGTGCCTCTGACGGCGCGCGCATCGCACTCCCGTCGAAGGGGGATTTCATCGTAGTCCGCGAGGGGGACGTCCTGGAATGGTATGTATCTGCTACCGCCCGCTTGACCAATGCTAACTGACGTTGCGCAGGCGCACATGGGGGTGTGTGTTCCATTTTCTTCGCCATGGATAGTTGCTGATTTATGCTGTAGTGGTGGAGGCTACGGCGCGCCGTACGCACGGCCCGCGGAGCTCGTGGCATGCGAGGTGCGGGAAGGGCTTGTGTCCCGCAAGGGCGCGGAGCGGTACGGCGTGCTGTTGACGGACGTGCTGGAGGTAGATGAAGCTGCGACGGCGACAGTCCGCGCAAACATGCTGGCGCGCAAAGTCGCAGAAGGACGGGAGGAGGGCGCGTTTGAGATCAACCGCGGTGGAACCTTGGCGGAGGCGTTTGCAAGCTGCCAAGCGGAGGTGCGTTGCTGCTCGGAAGCTGTTCGATGCTCAGACTCATTTTTTTTTCGCTGAATAGACGGGCCTCGCGCCACCGCGACTACCGAGCGGGCGGACCCTGCGTGGGCCGGCAGCGGGCTTGAAGCATATCATCGAGCTGCACGCGAGGCGGCAACAGGAGGACCGGGAGGAGTTCGGGGCCGACTATGAGCGCTATGCGGGGATTGGCGCTGAGCCAGAGGCAGGAGTAAGAGGCGAGATGCGGCGGTGTTGTTAGGACGAGGTCCAGGGAACGGAATGAAAGGTAGATAGACCTGTACTTATGAATACTTATGAGAATGTCTGGCAGATACTAATAGCAGAAAGAGAGCGAGAACTCGCCCCGCCGGAGCATCTCTTCGCGATTTGTTTCTATCTGTTCGTCATTTGGTTCGCTTGGCATCTGTGTGGGTATGCACCCTGGCATCCTGTCCAGAGGCCGTAGCGAGCTGGTCCAGGTAAGAGTTGCTGGGCAGAAGAGAGACGGCGCAACCGTAGACGGCCGAAACGCCGAAATGCCGAAATTCGGGAGTTTGAACCGACATGAGGCCTGAGGCTGTGCTACGTTTTGACGAACAAACGCCCAACTTCCAGGACTGGCAGCAGCGGACGACCTCACCAATATGAATACTCGATATCGACAGCGACTCTCTATTTCAGTCTATCTCTGTGGCACCCGTGGGCCGTTGCTTGCTGCTCCTCTATGACGACTCTTGCTCTTCTTGTTTTGTACTAAATCACTACTCGTGTATCGCGGCTTTCAAAGGTAAGCTTTGAAGTTCTCAAACTACGATCTTTCGCGTGGCACAACTCCAATGAGCAAGAATGCCGTCACCGCCGCGCTCGTGGCCGGTCTGTCTGAGATGTCTCTCGACGGAAGTAAATTTCTCCTGAACGCGAACGCGTAGATTCTGCGAGCGGTCTTGGTTTCCCCTAACATTTTGTTCTTCCGTACCACCACGTTGACCGTGGTCTCTTTGCTCTCATCCATTTTTTGCTGCCCTTTTCACCATCCTCATCTCATCTCAATGTCTCCCTCGAATTCCCTTCCTAATCTCTCCGGCCACCTCGTTGACGAGGGCCGTTTACAACTATTGCAAGCGCTGGGCGCTGGCTCCTATGGCGTTGTCTACAAAGCCCTCGACACGACTTCACCTCCCGACGCGCCGTCTTACTATGCCGTCAAATGCCTCGGCTTCGGTTCTCGTCAGGACAAGTACGAAATCGAGCTCCACACTGTCTGCTCCCCCCACCCCTCCGTCGTCACCCTCCACCGCCATTTCTACACACACGGGTGTCTGTGTATCGTCCTCGAGCTCGGTGCAGGCGACCTTTGGCGTGTCATTGACGACGGCGTGTTCCGCAACAACAACGCGCTCGTCAAGGAGACTTTCCTGAAGCTGCTGGACGCCGTTCGCTATTGCCATCAGCGCGGCGTCCACCACCGCGACCTGAAGCCCGAGAACATTCTATCCAGTGCGGACGGCACCGAAATCCGGATCGCAGATTTTGGGATGGCAGTGGACGACGATCTTCCGAGCTCGTCCGCAGGGGGACTCGCGCGTACATGACCCCCGGTTTGTCTCGCCCTACTCTTGTTTTCTTTCGAAACTGTACTCATCTTATCGGTTTCGTAGAATCGGTCACTTTAGGTCGCGGGTCGGAGACCTACGAACCATTCCAGAGCGACATTTGGGCGTGTTGTATCACCTTACTGAACATGATGTCCGGCAGCTTTCCCTGGCGGAAAGCTGTCGGCTCCGACGACGGATGGAACGCGTTCCTCACCGACGAAAATTATCTCCGGCGCAAGTTCCCCATCTCCGATCCACTCAACGACCTCCTCGAGCGGTGCTTCCGCCCCGTCGCCTCCACCCGTCCCACCCTCCTCCAGCTGCGGTTTGAGATCGCGAACATGCAGGACCTGTTCAAGGTCGCCGCAGACTCCGAGCTCCTCGGCGTGCCTCTCAACTTCTCCGCCCCGCCGACACCCGGCGCCTCCTTCAGCTTCCATTCTTCCGATTATCCGTCCGTCGCCACCTCGAACGCAACCTCGGTCTTCATCGAGCTCAACCCGATCCGCCTCTCGGAACTGGACGTCGCCTGCGACAAAGTACATCCTCCAGTTTCCGTTGCTTACGACCCCATCCCCGCCGAGCTATCACCTGAAGTACAAGAGATGCTCGCCCGCCTCCGCGCGCGCCCTCCCCCCCGCGCCTGGCCCTCCCTCGACCTCGCGCATAAGTCTACTAGCGCCCCACCCACCCCACCCACCCCACCCACCCCCAAGCAGCCGACGCGGAACCCGCTCAGGCGGCTCTGCAACTGGATTAAGCGGACTCGGCGGAGCCATGAGTGAGTGACATTCACCCAAGTTCATCTTCGTCCCCGTCCTGAGGTTATTTATTTCCAGATGAAGAACGACGAGAAGAAGAACGGAGTGTGTTGGTTCCATATCAGGGGCGCTTTTCGGGCGTCTTTCAGGTCTCTTCTTCATTCCATTCCATTCCGCGAACTATCTGGATTCGTTGGCCCAGTTTAAACATGAAAAACCCCGCAAAAACATCATATAAACGCACAATTCTCGTCGCTTTGGAGCTGGACTCTGAGGGACGGGAAATGGGACTTGGTAGTTTACATTGATTGTAATCTATCCCCTGTCGCTGAAATAATGTACTCGCCTTGGACTCTGTCTTATCTAGTTTGTACAGAAAGTAGAGTCAGGAAGCGAATGTCCGATTTGATCCGGGCGCTTAAATAATTGACCCGCTTGAAGCGGTGCTTCAACAGGGTTCAACCTTCAACTCTTGCGTCCTGTGCCACAGCAGCAAATGTGGAGTCTCCATCACCAATCCTGGGAGTCTCTGCCTCGTCGGCCACGGGCTATTTCCCACTCAGATTCAATTTCTGGCTCCAGCTTCACGTAATCTCTTTTGATAGCAGCCTCAGACTCACTCGTTCAAGCCTCGTTCTGAAACGCCTATTTGGATTGTGAAGAGCCAATTTAATGTGTATGCCTCCATCCCCAGATTTTCCAGCAGCTGCGGAGTGTAAATCCGATGTACAGCCACCCAGCCCCACCCCGGGAGTAGGAACAGACTATTGCTGGCTGATCGGGTGTTGGAGTTGAATCAAGTTCACGGGTGCATTTGCATGTATTGAAGCCGCCCCGGCAGCCTTGTTTCCCGCAGAATACGCCGGGCCTAGTTCAAGCTCTGGGGTCTTACTATTACGAAGGGCACTATTATCGCTCGGTGTCGTTTTTTCAAGCAGCAAGTCTCCGGTAGGGGAACCAGGCAGCGTCTGTCGGTGATAAATGGGTAGCTGTAGCCTGCCGTATTGATACATTCCGGCCTTGGCTATTCATATTCAAGCTTTTTAATTAAACTTATGTCGAAGGATTCTGCATCAATTTTTCTCTATGCTCTCCTCCCATACACTCATCTTCGGTTTTCTGTGCGCGACGCTTGCGACCGCGGCTCAACTGGTGTCCCCCACTTGGCGGGTACGTCTGCGACACTGGGCTACGTCGTTTACTGACTTGAATGACGAATAACAGAAGCCGAATATCACCACCTCGCTTGCGGACCGGGTGAATATTGCAGGGGCGGCACTGGACAAGGCGATCAGCATGCTGGGGAAGGATGACCAGTTTGACGGTATGATTATTCGCGCGTCCTTCGCTCAATCTCAATTTTTCCTCCACTGCGTAGGTCTTGCCTGGGGGGTTGCAAGCTATTTTTATTCTCAAATCGCGGATTTCGACATAGCCACGAATCAGACCAAGTATCAAGACAATCTAAAGGGCTATTTTCTTCAAGCATCGCAGTTGCGCAGCAATTTCTCTGATGAATTGTGCGTCTAGTTATGGTTGTACTGAGCCCTCCACTAATTTCCTACAGTGTGCGTCTTTTTCTGGCGCCGTCAATAGTCTTGAATTTACTAAACGTGGAACGAAAAGTTAAACTATGGCCTGTAAGGTCCGAGTCTCCCTCTGACAATAATTCTGAAACGATTGGTGCAGATCGTATGGCCACGCAGCGGCGCGTGCGTACGCAGCATACAAGGACCCAGTGTTCCTCGACTACGCGGTGCAGTCGTGGTGGTACGGTTGGACTTACACTCTCTCATCCGCGGACGTGGCATCCGGCTCGAGCGGCGCAAAAGATTTTCCGATTGAGAAGGAATGTCAAGGCAGTGAGTGATTCTGTCCGGGCATGCATTCACATTATTGACGGGGACAGTAACGACGGCCGGAGGAACATTCGGGGTCAGTCCAGCTGTCGTCTTGGTGAAAATGAAATTGGGCTTAATTCGGAAGGCAGAATACTGTTTCAACGGACCCATTTCTGACGGGCCTCGGCACCGGGTAAGTTCGTCAAAGGTTATTTTCTCCTGTCATATGAATTTAAGTTCTTGGCCATTAACCAGATATTTTTTGACGTGGGTCTCCGCTGGTGTATTTTATGATTTTATGATTTGGTCGTGACACTTGTCTTCTCTTGTCTCCTTTCATAGGGTATCGGCGCTCCTTGCTGAAGCGACATCGGATCAAATGTATCTCCAAGCCGCAACCGACGCCGCGAACTTCATTCACACACATTTGTATAATGTCTTCAACCAGGTGCAAGACTCGATCTCCGGACGTGCAAATGACTCTTGCGCGCTCACCTCGCTCATCGAGCCGTATAATGCGGGCCTGATGATGGAAGGTCTGTCGATTCTGTATTCGATAACCGGCAATGCCTCAATTCAGAATTTGTAAGTTGTCATTTCACGTAGGTTGAGAAACTTACACCAGTTCTGACAGGCTGAATGATATTCTGGTGGCAACGATTCCTAATACTGCGTGGCAGGGTTCCGATGGAGTGATCGCCAACGGAGGTAAGAAGTGCCCCCGTTCCTTTCAAGTTGCTGCATTAATCATTATATGAAGGACAGAAAACTGGAGACTTGAATCTAGTACAAGGCCTGACAGTGGTGTATACACGGAATGCGACAACGCCCGAGCTACACAGCAATCTCGGACAGTACATTGCTATTCAGGTATGTACCTGGAGCCAAATGCTCGCTTCGAATGGGTGTATTAAACAACCTCCAGTTCAACGCAGTGATAGATCTGGCGACGGAGAATAACAGCAATGTCTACGGAAACTCCTGGTTGGGGCCTCCCAGCTCCGTTTTCTCGGGGACGAACCAGACGAATGCATTGAGTGCCCTCATTGGTGCGATAAGTCTCCGAAATGATTCTAGCAACGTCATTTCTGGACCCCAATCATCGTCAGCCTCAGCACCATCGCAGACGCCAGCCCCGCATAAATCCTCGAGAAACGCGTCAGTTATCGGGGGAGTTATCGGTGGTGTGGCTCTCGTCGCTGTTGTAGCAGCCATTTGGGCTTTCCGACGGCGGTTTTCGCCCTCACGACACACCGAATCGCAACCAATGACTACGGTGTACTCAGACTCAATCAGTGCCTCTGAGATAAACCCCTTCCGGGAACACGAGACTTCCCCGACGTCCTATGGCCTACCCTCACAGAGGACTCACCGTGCAAAGAGTTACAACGACCTCAAGCGCAGACATGCGGCCGAGTCCGCGGACGCAATCCCAGACAGTTCAGGGCCCAGTCTAATGTCTAATCCGCATCCGGCTTCGGTTGATGTGTTGCCTCAGAATGTGGTCCAACCAGTCCCTGCGGCACTGCCCACAGAGGAACTGGTGCGGCTATTGAATGAGCGACTGCAGGGTCATGAATGGGACGAAGGGGAGGCACCGCCTGATTATCTTATGTGATATTACGTGTGCTTTCTTGTCGGCGAGTACATCCGACAAAGTGAGGAGTTCGAAATTTGTCTAAAATCAATGGAAGTTGGATTTTATCGAACTTGCAGTGCGTACCTGATCCCGAGATCGAGCTTTGATGCGCCATCAGCCCGGCACAATCAAACGAACCCTTAGTTCAAGATTTAGATTTACCGTCCAACTAGTCCAGTTCTCATAAAATTTCTCGCGCTGAGTTCCTCAATCTTGTGCCATGGTAGATAGGTATATTCCGGCGCGGTCCCGTTCAGAAACAGAAGGAAAGAGTAAGTCATGTAAGTAACAGTTACTTAAGAAGGTCTTGGAAAGTAGGCTTGTCGTTCGTCGTTCGATGTGTCTGGTTATCTAGCCTTCGCTGAGGGCAAATCTATTGGTGACTATCCAACCGTTTCCACGTCACTCCTCCTTTTGAACATGACGTGCGCCCTTTTATCTGGGATGAGCGCAATAGAGAGCCAGTGGTTCGGGGGCTTGACTCCGTGGCAATTGTCTCCAAGTTTAATGTCGTAAAATAACACGATGTGCGCAAGGGCAGCTTTCAGCTCATTCGCCGCGAAGAATCTGTTGAAAATTGAGATCCGGATCAGGGAAGGCGGGGTGGGTCACATACCTGCCTGCATTGCGGTTAAAACACGACACAAAAGGGGCATGAAATCAGATCTTTGGAGTGGTTGAACAGATTAAATATACGAACCCGGACAACTGTGCCTGCCATGTCCGAATGTTACGTGCTCGGGTGTAGTATGGACCATTTGGTGCCGGATCGTATCAAAGCCTTCAGCCGCCTCACGAATGTCGGAAAAGCGAAATCCATCAAACTCATTCGCTTTATGATAGTAATCTGGAAATTTGAAAATAAAAAGGTTGAATAGAAAGAAAGCCAAGAGCCGAAATAAAATTCACAGACCCTCGTTATGATGTGTCGCATAGTTCGCTACGGATACGATAGCGCCGAAAGGAACACTGACGCCGTTTGAGAAGGTAAAACCCAATGGGTTGACGACCTTGCGTGTCATGATCACTGGAATTTTCAGACGTTAGAATTTCGGCAAATAGGCATCGGAATATGGCATACAACAACTCAGCCCATTAAAACGCTCCGATTCGCGCACAAAGCTGTCGACCTTGATCATTTCACGTAGTGCTGCTTTCGTCCATCCGAGTCGGCTGGTAACCTCTTCCACCTCACGGCGCAGAGAATCGAGGTATATTTCGGGGCGCGCCGCCAGATGATAAATAATGTTGGTCAGGGCCTGTGAAGTGTGAGAAATTTGAGGGGAAAACTAGGAAAATGACCGACATGCGTGGAGGTGTGGATAGCGGAGAAGTTGAGAAACATAATACGTTGCACTACCTCGTCGACAACTACATCCGGAGAGTATCTGAAACGCGCCACGTCGTACATCCATGATATCGCGTCACTCTGTCATGATGATATATTGAACATGGCCTAGGAATGAAGTGACCAAGGGTACTCACTGGCCTGTCCGGTCGATCTGTTCCGAAATCGAGGTCAAGTTGAACTCGTTCGTTGACTGTCTTGTGAAGTTCGTCCTTCCCAGGATGCCTGAAATACCGTCTCCGCAAGGCAACTATGCGCTGTCGCATTCTGAATGAAGTAATGAGCAACACATATGATATACACAAATGATAACCAACGGTTTCAAAATCCAGGGCATGAAATTAATGAAGAAGGCGCCGATAAACACGTCCACGGCCCAATTTCTGGCCAGATGTAGGTAGTCTCGGTTGCGGCCTGAGCATAACATTAATACAGGGCTGAGGACGTGCAAGGAATACGCACACAAAGGAAGTCCAACGAACAATCTGTTACCAGTGCGGGCGACGATGTCTATGACGGTGTCGAATAAAGGGACAGACACCCATCCGTCGGCTAAGGAGGCAGATCAACGGCAGTTCACCGACGGCGGACATTTTTTCCTACCCTTCTTCTCGCCTTTCGCCTCCATAACATCTTCGCACGAGACCGCGATTTCGTCATATACGTCGTCGAACTGGGCCACGAGGTTTCTGGTAAGCGTCGATCCGATGACGCCGACCTGCATGAAGACCTCAGCGGTGCGGTGAGGCAAAAAGAAGTCCTACGCCTACATGATATTGATCGTATTTTATCGACTCTCCCATGGTGAACTCGGTCTGTAAGACGTCTGCCACGGCGTCGATGACTGACAAATCATCGTCGGAAGCTTTGGAAAGCTCGTTGACCAGCTGCGTTCCGCTCACAACGACCTCCCAATGGTCGAGGAACGGAACACGGAACATCCCCGCGGGATGTTTGTTGACCTCTTCCGCCACAACGCCGCAGGCATTGCTGAGAAAACGATAGGATCCAATATACGATGTCAACCGGCCTTGGGGGCCAAAAGCTGGGATGTGCCTCAACTTGAAAGGGGATGAGAACTCGGGGCGACGTGCGACTCAAGTGCGGAATATACATACATCTGGTCCACCCTGGGTGTAGTTCAAGAAAACGAGAAAAATGAGGATTGTGCCCAGAGTTAACCACCCATTGGCGCACACAGCGTCTTTGAGAGCCACCAGGTTGGATATCATCGCGGGTTAGAGTAACAAGATGGGTCTGAGCCTGGAAGTTCCGGTGGTCTGTTTTGAATTGAACCCGATGAGTACACAGTCCACGCGCCGGCGGCCTTCGTGGACTTCATGACAAACAAAAAGAGGGCGAGCCAGCTCAGCTCAAAAACCACAGCATTTCA
This sequence comes from Mycena rosella, assembly GCA_029378255.1. Lineage (NCBI taxonomy): Eukaryota > Fungi > Basidiomycota > Agaricomycetes > Agaricales > Mycenaceae > Mycena > Mycena rosella. The sequence continues at coordinate 249,759 of JARKIE010000038.1, read as the reverse complement.
CAAACACTTAATCAAGACAGTCGGGGGTCGCAATCGATTGGTATCAAACAGATGATTCTGATTGAGGGCGAAGGAGGCGGAAGCTCGTTCGGAGAACTTCGAAGAGCGAGGGCCGCATGCAGATAGTGCGTGTATTTGACTCGGACAGAGATCATGTCGCAGCTGGCCGAACCAGGAACAGTTTGCCCTGGGACTTCTTCCTATAGGGCGCAACCGAAGAGAACATCGGCTTTAATGCAGTTTCTCCGAGTCCCACGTACGTTAGCGCTTCATGGGAGAATTGGGCTCATACTGCTCTGAGAAGGAGAAGGATCAGCGGTCGTTCGGGATTGTCTGCATCTGGCGGCCTGAACTTCGGTTTCTTCCTACAGACGCTTCATGGGAGAATCGGGCTCCGTGTTGAGGCGGAGGAGAAGGATTTCGAGTTCCTGTGCGGTCGTTGAAATCTCGACACCTGACGTGCAGGGCCCGGCCATGAGGCCCCCCCGAACATCAATGAAACCCGGAAGAACCCGGAAGGAAGGAAGATTGGCGGGGCCCCGGTGTAGTACGGACTACCATAGAGGGGACTTCTGAGTGCGGGAGAAGGAGAAGAGGGCGCCACGAATCTGTTGGGCTTGATAAATCAGTTTGAACTTGAATCTGTTTGATGAGGATAGGAAGTAGTGGGATAGGATTAATGAATTGAATGATGTCCCTGGTACTGTCGCAACCTGACAATGGACAGGACCGCGCGCGCAACATGATATTCTGCCGCGTTAGTGGTGCGCGAATTTCGTTCGGCGGTAGGTAGGTAGGTAGGCGGAACTCCGACTATGAACTGAAGGTCGATGAGCATGCGCGTCGTGATGAGAGAGTGAGTCTGATCCGATCAATTTGGGAGATGATTAACCGTAGCTTCGACACGCGACGGCGATGTACGGGACCGCGCCGAATAAGGATCCGCCCAACACTAAGTTGGCAACCATGCCTATGCAAAGTCTCGGCATCCACGTATCTCGGCTTCACAAAAGGTCGCTTAAATCGACAGGGTCCCAAGAGTATATTTGAATCAAAGTCAAAGTACATGGCAACCCATTGAAAAAGTAAGCCAAGCGGAAAAGTACATAGCACTCTTCGCGTCTATCAGAAAATGTGTTTATCCAAACGTGTAAGCAGGAGTTGGCCACGAGGAGGAACGGCCGTGGTGTTAAGCGGGTCGATAACCGTATATTTATTTCCTTCCATCGACAAGTCCGCGCGGGCAATGAGCGCGAAGATCATCAGCTTGATTTCTGGAACAACGTATATTCAGTAAGACGGCATAATCGCTGCGGAATGAGTGCTGACCTGCAATTGCCAGCTGGCGACCTGGGCACGCGAAGCGTCCGAGGCCGAACGGCCAGTACCCGGTGCTGATGCTGGCTGATGTCTTGCCGCTGCCCATCCAGCGATCGCCGATGAATTTCTTTGCATCTTCGCCGTGAAGGTCTGTGTTCTCATGCAACAGTGTCGCCATCGGAGTGATCAAAGTATCTGAGGCCGTTGAGATGCAGTGCGATATTATGAGAGCGAGAACACCGACTCTTCGGGATAATGTAACCTCCCAGCGGGACATCCTTGGTCGTGAGGCGAAAGATGGTCAAGGTATCGCCTTTCATGCGCAGTACTTCCCTGATAAACGAGTCGAGACGCTCGGCATTCCGCAACGAGGAGTAGGTCAGCGTTGGTTTTCCGGAGACAGGATCCGTTTCGAGAATGTCCACGAGCTCTTGTCGAAGGAGAGGCAGGTTCTCCCGTCGCACACCAAGCTCATACACAACCCAGATGATCACCGCGGAGCTAAGTTGAATATAGTCAACGATACTGAACCACGAAAGGGTTCAAAACATACGTCTGATGGATGGAGGCAAAAGTAATTCTGAAATATATTTCAACATCGTGGACAAGGAATCAGAATAGAGGAACGAAACCCACCCGAGTGTAAGGCATACGATCCAGAGCCTATCCTTCAGTCTTAAACTGCCCGTGTCCTGGATTAAACGAGATACGAGACAAACCTTTGTTTGGGTCAGAGTTCCGAATCGAATATTGCAATGGTTGCCTCACCGGGTCCAGGTGATCACTCTTTCCTGTTTTACGGACAACTTGTAGATCTTTCCAAACACGCCAGGCGATGTTGCGAAAAGTCCAGGGTATAGTGAAGATCATGAGCTTGATCCTACGAAAACAAGGTTAAAGAGGACCCGGAATATAATATTATGCGACATACCAAATGAAGGCTCTCCATGTCGAAGGAAAAGTCCGCGACCAGTATCCGAGATTTTGATAAATACCTGCGACGATAGCGACATCGAATGCCACTTTAATCGCCGCTCGCACGAATTCTGGGCTGGGATTCTTCTGAATGTATGTATCAGCGCTGTACTTGAAGAAATTGAGTTGCTCACTTCGCCAATGATGAGCATAAGCATCGATTCCGCCATGGCATCGTGAACATGATGGGCGAGTTCAACGGGAACCCCGGCGTCCGACTTTGAAGCTTCAGCTTGGGCAGCCAGTTCGAACATATGTTTTTCGAAAACCGGTGCCACTTGAAAAGACTTGGGGTGAGTTGTAATCTCGGCGCAGCAGCCTAGCAGACTGACATTTTGGAACCAAAGTTTCCATGAATGGTATCACACTCTTGTTTATGAGTTTGTCGAGACTACCGATGAAGCTATGCGGGAGCATGTTCAGGATCGGCATGTTCAAAATCTGTATGTCGAAATTCCAGCAACATCTTGAGACGACCATGATAAAAATCGTACCGCAGCGGTACCGCGCTCAGCGCTAAATAATGCATCGTTGGTGAGGACTTCAGATGCAAGAGATTCATCCGTGATGTATTCCAGCTTTTTAAAAAAGAATTTACGATCAGGGGGGGAAACCAAAAAATGCGACGTCGACTCACTCTGTTCTTGCGATAAACACCGATAACAGGTCCATGTTCCTTGAGGGCAGTTTCATAGGCTTGGCGGGGGTATCGAAATAAAGCCTCGTGCTTGAACGAGTCTGAGACTCGTTGAGGAGTATAATCATGACGGAACTCACCGATATATGGACGATAGGGGGTCGATTAAGCGATTTCGATTTCTGTTGAAAAGGTCGTTAATCAGGGCGACGAAAAATGTCTACACGCGTACCCCTTCGAAGAACTTGTAAACGAGCAGCAGTACTGCCAAGGCAAAAAACACTTGATACATGTTGAGAGACATGCGATTAAGACCACCAACGTTTATTGTATTTTATATCACCTTACGTGTTTAGAAAGCTGTGCGGCCAGTTCGTTTTCAGACGTGCCACGATGGAACCAAGATATGGAACGAAGATGGAATCTCAGTTCCGGCGTTCATCGAAGGATCTGACCGATAGATTCAAGTACCTTCTAGGATCATGAAGAACCGAACCATGAATGATTTCCAGTCTTTCAAGCTTCTCTTGTCAGATGCCCGTGTCCGCGGCGCGGCGGAGGAGAAAATTTAGACTCATCCCACGCTGTGCTATACTGCAGCTGACATAAATCCCTACCCACAAGCCAGGCCAATAGTGCAATGTTGTTCAGCAGTCCCTACCCACTCACCACGCTTGAGGCCGCCAGCCTTGATGACGGTACGAACACTGGCAAGGGAGTCTATGATTATATCATTTGTGGCGGTGAGTTTTCTGATCCGCCGCCTAAGTGGGCGCTCACGACTCTCTGCAGGCGGCACCGCAGGTTGTGTATTGGCCAATCGTCTCAGCAAGAACCCCGCCGTCAAAGTACTGCTGCTCGAGCGAGGAGCCGCCCGTACAGCATGGGCGACCCGCGTCCCGCTAATGTCTACCAACTTCATGGGCGACGAATCCGCTGCGTACCGGTGGCCTGCCGAACGCCCTGTCGGTGACGCTCGCACCCTCTATCTGGTCACCGGGAAAGGTCTGGGCGGCGGCTCCTCCATCAACAGCATGCAATACACCCGCGGCTCCCCGGCGGAATACAATCTCTGGAGTGAGAACGGCCGGAAGGGCTGGAGCTATGCTGAAGTCGAACCGTACTTGAAGAGGTCAGAGAACTTCGTGAACCAATCCGTGCCGACGGAGCACCATGGCACGAAAGGTAAGTCTCGCTGCCCTCGCACCAACTCGATCTTGACCCCATTTCGCAGGAGAATGGGGTGTGCGCGACATGGGCGAGCTTTACTTCCCTGCGGCGCGATCGTACGTGCATTTAATTTTGAAATTCTAGACCATCTACTCATATCCGTGTAGCTGCGTGGACGCCTGTACTGCGCTCGGGCTGCCCTTCGCCAAAGATCTCAACGATCCTGCAACTCCTCTTACGGTCTGCGCGAAGCTCGACTGCACTATAGACGCGAAAAGCCACCGCTGCTCGACATTCAACGCTTTTCTGCCTCCCAAGCTTGTCGCGCAGAGGAAGAATTTGCACATTTGCACAGGCGCGGCTGTAACTGCTCTTGATCTGGAAGTCGACTCCGACGGCCAGAAGCTTGTTCGGGGAGTCTCTTTCCAGGCCAGCGAAAGCGATTCGCGAACGTTGCACGCGAGAGCAAGCAAGGAGGTCATTCTCTGCGCAGGCGCCATCGCAACTCCCCAAATTTTGCTCTTGAGGTAAGTCATCATCGGCCTGCCGCGCAATGTCTAACGCACATTATATAGCGGGATTGGTCCCAAAGACAAGGTTAAGGAACCGCTCATGGAAGAGCTCCCCGCCGTGGGTCAGAACCTGGTGTGTTTATTTTTTGTAACTGCCCTATTTCCATTTCTGACAATATCTTGTCGCAGCAAGACCACATGGCAATGGGAATTATGTACAGCGTTCCGACTGACCACTCCCTCCACATCGTCCAGACCAGTCGCCTACGAGCCATCGTCGAGCTCTTCCGCTACTTGGCGTTCGGCGAGGGGCTTTTCCTGTCGCCCGTGACTCAACTATCGATACTCGTGGACTCCTCTCTCATCGACGATTCGGGACACATAGTGCCGCGCGCGGATACGGCGCCCGCCAAACTCCCCGACCTCGAGCTCATGCCCATTCACTTCAACTACAGCGACCCGCCCATCCCCATCGAAGCCGGGGTCTTCAGCCTGAAGGTCGGGCTCATGCGCCCGCGGTCCCGCGGGACGGTCCACCTCGCGTCGGGCGACCCGCTGCAGCGCCCGGCGTGCGACCTCGCCTTCCTCACGGACCCCGCGGACCTCGCCGTCATGCGCAAGGGCATCAAGCTCGCGAAGCGCATCGGGGAGAAGATGCGCGAGTTGGGCACGGAGCTGAAGGACCTGTACATGCCGGAAAGCGAGGCAGACGCGGACCTCGACGCGTTTGTCCGCAAGACGGTGCGCACGACGTACCACTACGGGTGCACGGCTCGGATGGCGCCCAAGAGCGAGGGGGGCGTCGTCGACGACGAGCTCCGGGTGCATGGGATCCAGAAGCTGCGGATCGCGGACTGTAGTATCCTTCCGGAGATGATGTCCACGCATCTGCAGGCACCCGCCGTCATGATTGCGGAGCGGTGTGCGGATATGCTCAACTTGGCGCATTCAACTTAGGAGGAGGCGTACGTTATGGTCAAATTTGTTAACATGGGACTGAATTTGCACTGTACTCGCTTATACCACGAATAAGAATGTATGTAGTCAGCTACTAGTACAACCTGCGAGGAACAATATGAGATCTTTTTTTGCTATTCATAAAACGAGCATTAAGTGGTTGTAGCGTCTGTCTACGAGAAACCAGGGGTCAGCCACCGGCAGAATGCGATGTGTTACGAATGTGGTACTTAACGGGAAACTTCAAGGGACGTAGCTGTGGCAGGTCCCGAAGACGCCACTCAGCGTGGGCAGCGAAGTCGATAGCAGCTCGACATACAGCCGCATTGATATCAGGATAACAGTCGATCCAACCCTCCTGATCCTTATCAAGCGAGGTACATACGAGCTAGTCGGAATGATAGAGCATCTGTCAAGACTCAAGAGAATGTGCCCGACTGTGCCCGAAAAGCTAAAAAAAAGCGACTGCCTCTAATTTAGCTCGACATGAGAGCCAGGACAATCGAAGTGATAAGCATCTACTGCAAGATCCACGCGCGCCAGTCGGAAGGAGTACTATTAGTGCCACTGGCAGCGACGTGGTCGTCTGTACTCCGAGTCGAGAGAGCCACTCTGTTAGTTACCGCGGTCTGATTGGCTGCCGCGTCGTATTATGTAATGAGGAGAGATGCTCAATCATTTATTACTAGTACCCTCACAGTGCACCCCGATGTGACATTCTCCCTGATGCCGGTCTTATTTCTTGTTCTTTGGCCTCAGAAAAAATCGTGAGCTTGCATTGCTGTGCTGGCCATGGTTTGACCAATTTTTGTATCCATGCGAGCCCTCCGAGGTGTACAATAAATGAAAGGGAAGATTTGTGACACTTTGTGACCCTACCAAAATACAACCGAAACTCGATGTCAGATCGTGTCCCAGCATCGGGACGATAATATCTTTCCTCCGTCTAGCCCCAAAATGCTGAAATTATTTGAGTGTGTGCAATACATAGTAAGAAGCCTAACTTCATATGCCGAGGAGAGACCGCGCAGAGGATATAGTTCTATCGTTTGCGATCACAACCGGTACCGATGTCAGAAGGACAATGATAGTAGACGCGTTCGACGCGTTTGCGCTACCCTGAGGCCGCGCAAAACCTGAAATGTGAGACACCCATGATTCAGAACCTCACCCCACCACAGAATACGAATGTTCGAGGTCCACGCTGAAAGGTACGCCGGGAGGGAGAAAAGGGTTCGGAGCAAAGGCCCGATACTCCGAAAGGTCCGAAAAGTGGGTTGAAAGGGAGCGTGGGCTGGTGGGAGACGCAGGAAAGCAAATGAGGAGGGGAATGACTCTGAAATAAGTTGTGACACAATTCTACGCGTAAATTGAGTCGAGATTCGCGTCTTTGTGAGGATTGCGCGCTCAAGTTTCTGACAGCTCAGCACGTGAGTTCCCAAAACGGATGCTTACATAAAACTCATCCGACGGTAACGGAGGCGCGGACTAAGAGCGACGCGTACATGCACGTCGAAGATGCTGACGGATGGCGGAGAGAATGCGAAACGAGCAGGGAACAGATGGTCGGGAAGGAGAAGCGTAACCATCAACTCCCAGCGGAGAACCAGCGGAGAAGGAGGGAGGGTGGGCTGCGCAAAGGAGGATAAAGGATAGGATTCGAGAGTCGAAACCTCGTCCGAAACACGGTCACGTGCGATCAAATGATCCGGCGCGCGGTAACTTTTGAACACTGCAGAGGTGTAGTACAAAACCAAGCTTGCGTTCTTGGAGTACCAACCTTAAAATAGGAAGCTTAAGTCCGTTCAGGAACCACGTACTGTATGTTCTCGATCGATCCATTGCACACTTACCCAGTTCAAGGTTAGCATGGCACCTCTAGCAACACATTCGGTGCATTCTCCGTTTCGGGGCATTCTCCGTCTTAAACATTGTAAATTCAAAACCATCATCTAGCCCACCTCAATATGGAGACTGCTAACCGATATCGGTGTTTTTTTACGACTGGGCGACAGGAACGTTTCGGTCAACTAAACCGGACGTAATAAAAAATTAAAAGACGCATTATACATCCAGGAAACTAAAAAAGCTACTAGTAATAAGGGCCAGAGGCCAGAAGAAGTCGATAGATCCGCTTAAAGGGAAATTCGTGTATGTGTGCCTACTGTGTGTGTTTACAGGCCTGAAGGCCCATCGGTGTGTTCAACATTGAATCTAGACATTATCAATATACGGCCGAGGGATGTAGATCGAGCATGTTCGCTCACCTCGTAGGGTCGTATTTCGCGTATGTTGCCTTCATTTCCTGATAGCCACCGTACGTCTGGAACACCTGCTGGCTCTTGTCACTTTCCGCAATGTACAGAGGTAAGCCGGTTGTCCGAGGGGCTCTGCAGGTCGATCCGTGAGCAAATATAATGGACACGAAAGAGGTGCTCTCACTTTTGGAAGAATATCTGCCGGGCTGCAGCCAAGGCGGGGCTGAGGTTAGTGGGTCCCTGTGGAAGCGACATGCTGAATTGGATCATGTAAAATCCTCCGCGGGGCGCATCGATGATGTTTCCGCCTCTAGCCCGCCCGGCCTCGATTTGACTGTCCATAACTATGGTAAATGAGAGTGTTGTACCACCCAGCTCGGTCTTGAACTGGTCACACAGTGTCGAGTACTGCGAGAAGATTTCAAGATACGGCGTGACATCATCGGAGCCTTCCAGGACAGAGGCACCGAACTGCTCCACCAAAGAAATCGGAGCTCCCGGATCACCGAGAAGGTAGGAGATGTCGTAGTAGCTCATGGCAGTGAGATTTGTTGAAAGTGAAGGAATGGCCATGAATTCTCCAAAAGACGAGTTGGGGAGGCTGGAGCCATGATAGAAGGCGTTAAGAACGATGATTGGGGTGATGACGCCATTCGCAAACGAATTGAATTGGTACAGCAAAAACGCTATGAGGGTTGAGTGGGGGGACAAGACACGAAGAAAATATTCTTACCCGCTTTAGGGTCATTCACATTTTTGGCGAAGTGAGCCATAGCCGTAAGAACGGCGGCAGAAGAAGAGTTGTCGTACTGTCCATCATTTTGAGCGTACACACTTCAACTTGAACATGCTCGACTTACCACGATCTCACCGCCGAAAAACTGCTTGTCATTTTTGGTCCCGGTCGGAATGGCATCGACGACGTAGCGTGTGACAATTCCGAACCTATTGGCACCCCCTTTCAAAGCGCGGAATAGATCCGAATACGAGTTGTTTGCGGTGGCAGTAACGACCTTGCCAGTGACAAGCACCACATCCACTTCTCTCATAGTATCGGCAGAATAACCGACGGCGTTGGCGAGATAACTGATACCACCGCCGAGCAGAAGTCCCGATCCAACATCACTGCAGGGGCAGTTCAGAATAAATGAACACGCCAAAGTTTTGATACTCACTTCACGCGCCCGCCTGCAACTGCCACACCATATGGTTCCAGGAAGTCCAGGGCTTGGCCCCACGTGAGACCAGGCTGGAATGTAACACAGCCGCTGGCCTTGTGGTACGAAATGTTGCGCATATTCATCAAATGAATTAGCACACCCCCTTGTACACTGGAATTCTAGCATCAGAAAATCAACTCCACTGCATATGGACGATGTACTTGTCCCAACCCTCCATTGCACTGTGACCGCCTGCCGTTTGAACGGCATATTGTGCTCCGGTCTTGTAAATCGCGGCCATCGCAGTGGCGACTTGTGCCGTCGTCTGGGGAAAGACGACGCAGGCCGGTACGAGTTGGCTATTGAGCAGATTCCATGCGTGGGTAGCACCGGCCTCAAATTGCGGCCCAGAGGTTGTGACAAGTGATTTGAGCGACCCAGCGCTCAAGGCGCTGCAGGCCAGTTGACTTGTAGTCGTGTTGACTCTGGCCGCTGACACGATCGCGAGCAGATGCACAAAGAAAAGCTGGAAGGTTCGGCCCATTGTTCGGAAAGTTGGAAGGCTCCTGAGATTTCGTGGTACGGGACCTTCTTTATTTAAAGCGTCCAGGTCGTGACAGCGGGCCGACGCATGATAGATCTGAACTAAATTTTGCCGAATCAGTAGTAGCGCGTCGTTAGTACAGCTGGGGTTACTACTTATCTACGTACCTACCTGCGTACCCGAGGGCTGATGCGACAATCAAAGGCTCGGGCCAGAAGTAACAAGTTGGGCGGTGAGGAACAAGCGGCAAGTCGGAACGGAACAGCTCCCGGAACAGATGGACACAAGAAGGATGGTGCCAGGTGAACTGCAGATGCGATCCAAGGCACCTATAGGCGACGTCGCGACGTGACACGTTAATGTAGTACTTCCGGTTTGGGCCGTTCAGGCACACGCGACACAGGCAACTGTGGGACATTTCCGGTAGCACCACCGAAAATAACACGCTCACAACCGGAAATAACACGCTCACGGGGCACAATACTACACTGGTAGCCTTCGCAGAATATAATATTGCCCCTCGGAGTGTAATCTCCGCCGACTCAGGATTAATTCCAAACTAATTCGCAACTCAACACTTTCATGGCGATGACGGGCAGCCCGGCCCGGCCGCCACGAGCGGTTGCGCAAATATGCACTTCAAGTTGTATTTTTGTGTAAATTTCTTGAGCGTCGGCGTCGGGGGTTCAGTCCAGGGCCTTGATCTGAGAGTCTCAGTCGGTGACATAAAGCAACAGTACTCGCGATGCAATACGTAATACATATAAATATATAACGCTCTCCATAGTTTAAACCAAAAGTAAACAGGGAACGGGAAAGAGGGGAAAATCTTCAACAGAAAACCGTACCGACCCGAACGATCCCTTTACGGATGGGCAAATTCATCCCTTTCCCCTTTAACATCCGACATCGAAGTTGTGCCAGTGGGCGCGTCTGAAATGGCCGTCTGGTTAACGCGCACGTCCATTGCGAGATAGTGTGTGGGCATCGTCGCAGTGCGGCTGCTGTTAAGGGTCTTCTTGGCGAATCGAATTTCGTTTCCACTGTTCAGGTAACCGGGGCGATCACTGAAAGTAGTGTGCATGGCGGACTGGTCCTGCGGGGAATTGTTCCGTCCCCAGGCGTTCCCACTGGCCCATACAGTGGCGAAGAGGACTCCGAAAATGCTGACATACATATTCGCCATGAGCACCTCCGCGCCACGGGCGTAATTGGTATCACGGGTGATCAGGACCACCTGCGTAACATTGAGGAAAAGGGGGAACACAAAGTTCGCCAGGGCGATGGCGAATAGGCCACGAATGCGAGAAATAAGGGATCCTGAGGAGAAAATCAGATAAATATAAATATTCAGGAGCGGGCAGACATACGATTGCGGACGATGAAAGTGGCTTGGGATTTTTCATAGTACGAGCTTAGTTTCCAGAAGAAAAAGGAAGACGCGTATCTATTGGATGAATAAGATGACTGAATAATATGCTAGATTGAGAGAACGTACACGTTATCCACGATCTGTAGAGACCATTCCGAAACAAGATAGGGGTTCCGGAACCATGTTTGGGAAGCCAACACATCGATGCTGCCTTGTCCGTTTTTTCTACCAAGGTTGACGAGGAACAGGGTGTCGCATATGAGACGCCCCGTTTTAATGGTCAACGGGAACGCCAAAATTTGGGCATATTTGGAGAGCGGAGTGGCCCGTCGGGGGTAGAAGGCGATGTATCGAAAGATCAATACAGAATCGATGACAAGGGGGGAAACGACGGTGAGAGCAATGTTGGCCAACGTGAGCGAGTCGGGAATGGCCACATTCGGGGTTGTCAAATTTGACCATTCCTGACCCACGTTGATCGCCGCCAGGCCCAGCCCAAGAACAACGATGCAAACGTTGAGAACGAAAACTGGGTGTGCCCGGGACGCAGGGGTCGAAAACATGAAGAGGAAGATGAGCAAAGGCAACAAGATTCCGCCGAAGAACGCGCCAAGGAGGCTGAATGTCAATGCGGGTATGATGACCGCGATATAGTTCAGGCCTTCAGGCAGAACGGGTGGTGGTGCAGACATAGTGGCGGGATGCTAGTAGCGACTTCAAGGAATCAGTTCGATAGGAGACCGACATTTATATGTATCGTTCCCCTCCGAATCTGGCGCTGGGAAGTCTATTAGTAAAGTTGATTGACTTTTACTGGGTCATTGTCACCAAGCCGATGAGTACGCGCCACAAACAAATGGTGAACCAGCCCGAACCAGCTCAGTTTGTTGCCTACGGCATTAAATGAGACCGTTTAGCACTACGAGTGCTATAAATAATTGCAACGCAAACGCAGGCAAAGAACGGATCTGATAGATCCTGATTGAGAATAGATGCAGGGAAACAGATCAGCGCTCACTAAATGAAGCGCGGATGGGCCCGCGGAACATATTCAGTCCTGAACGCTTATCACAAACGAAACGGGATCTACGGCTCACCGGTTGCGTGCGAATCAAGGTCGCCGCGACGGAGCAGAGTAATTCCCAGATACCTCGAATGACACCGGCCAGATATGAGCATGTCATGTCGTGGGCAGACTAGTAGGACCCTGTCATTCACCCAAAATGCCTGTTCCGTCCGAGGGGGAACTTGTCGGGACTGGAATTTTAAATTTCGCGTGATTTTGTCGGGATTGGAACAGGCCTCCACCCAAAATCGGCCCCAAACTCGGCCTAGAACCAAGATTTTTGCCCCCGAATAGTGCATTGGGAAAAAAATCTCGTGCCGGCGCCACTTTTCGTCAGGATTTGCCTCAGGCCTGAGGTCAATTCGGGCGAAAAATGTCGGGATTTGACACAGGCGAAATGCAAATTTTTTCTCAAAGTTGTCGGGATTGGGATCAGGCATTTCGGGTGAATGACAGGGGTCCTAGACTAGTACACTGGCGCCGGGGGATCTGCGGCATAAAGAAGCGTGGTGGCGCATTGCCATACTACGGCCGTCTACGGCCACTCACTCCGACGTCTGCGGCGATCTGTTCCTCGGAGTCAGATCGTGGCGCAGTCCACGGACGTGTTAGCATCAGTTACCAGCTGGCAGTAGGAGGAAGATGCGACGCACAAGGTCTTTCAGATGGACCTGAGACAGAAGCTTGCGCTCATGCTGGCTCAGTGCAACGTCGGTGTTCGTATGAAGGTCTGAAGAAGGTGATAAAGATCTATCAATCCATCAAACGCGGCGGCGAACTGCGTAAATATAGTAGCCTTCTTTTTACCTCAAGCTCGATCTCTGACTTCTTCCGCCGATGGACTGTTGCGGTCAAGGCTCAGGTCTGCCCAACGTCGGCGCTTCCCAAACGTGTGGAGGAAGGTCCAGTATTTGGAACCGTCCCAGTCCCTCACTGCAGCCCACCCATGTCTTCCGAAAAGGGCTCAGGTCCTCCAGCGACAGCCAGTCCACCATCTACAGCGCGGGGTCCGAGGTTCTGGTTGATTCTTGTGGCTCTGGGATGTGCCCTTTGCCTGGTATCCATTGAGCTGGTCAGTTTCCCGTTATTGCAGCGCGTATCCCTGCCCACAGACCGCCTGTAGACCGCGACATCTACCGCATTACCTGCCATCACCGACGATCTCAATGGTAGCGACTTCATTTGGATATCCTCTTCGTACACGCTTGCATCCACTGCCATCTTGCCATTGAGCGGGGGCATATCGGAGATTTTTGGAAGACGACCGGCCATTTTAAGCGCTCTGGGACTGTTCAGTCTTGGAAGCGTCTTTTGCGGCACGGCGAAGTCAATGGCGTGGCTCATTGGCGGCCGAAGTACCTTTCTCCCCCAGATAATAGCCGGATGCTCATCAGTGTTTACAGCTGTCCAAGGGTTGGGTGGCGGAATGATACTTTCGGTTTCGAACATCATCATCGGAGATCTTGTTACTCTACAGGAGCGGGGTTTTGTCAGTGGTGTGCTTGGACTGTACGCTATCGTCACGCGTTAAAAAATGTTTCTTACGGTTCCAAAGGTCCTGGGCACTTTCGGCGGCATTCGGACCTCTTATTGGCGGCGCGCTGGCGGATGTCGGACAATGGCGCTGGATATTCTGTACGCGAATCTGTTTCAGGTGTCGAAGTTGACTTCACGTTATCTCGATAGACCTCAATCTCCCCATATCTGCTTTGGCCATTATTCTCGTATTGACTCTCCTCAATCTTCCAACGCCATCTGGAACAACTCGAGAAAAGCTAGCAAAGATGGATTGGACGTGAGTGAGATGTTCTGTCCTTTACTTCGCTTGACGAGTTTGTTCAGCGGGAATATCCTTGTAATTGCAAGTACCGCCGCCATTGTCGTCGCACTTACTTGGGGAGGAGTTGTTTTCTCTTGGTCGAGTTTTCATGTCCTGGTCCCTCTCATTCTCGGGGTAGCTGGAATGGTTGTGTTTATGGTGTACGAAGCTCGCTTTGCTAAGCATCCAATTGTGAGTTGATATCATTCTTAAGTATCGATCTGATTCTGAGACGGGCTCCCAAAGGTCCCCTTCGAAATTTTGTCGAATAGAACCAGCCTTAGCGGGTGAGCAACGTGCAACTCCCAAACCAACGTCTGCTTGATTTTGTTTAGATACCTACAAACAGTCCTCAGTCCAATTGTGATGCTCGCCGCAATATGTGAGCATCTTTTCACGTTGCAACCATACGCCCACTCACGGAGGATCAACAGACTATCTGCCCACATACTACCAAGCCTGCAAGGGCGCCTCACCACGACAGTCAGGAATCGACTCTTTTGGATTGACCATGGCTCTGGGACCGGCTTCCGTCATCACTGGGATTAGCGTCACCAGGACGGGCAAATACCGGTACCAATGCTACTTGGGCTGGGCCATTCTGGTCGCTGCGACTGGAGCGCTAACCACGATCCACGCGGACACTCCGTTGGCCCGCGCAATCGGCCTGCCATCTTTAATCAGCATCGGCGCCGGAATGATATATTCTGCTGGATACTGTAAGAGCTAAAACAACCCACGTCGCTTCGCAGCTGACCTTCTGGAATCAGTTCCCGTCCTGGCGCCTCTTCCCGTCTCCCGCAATGCGCATGCGCTCGCGTTCTTCGCGTTCTGCCGCTCATTTGCCGGTGTATGGGGTGTCACCGTTGCTGGTACCGTGCTGCAGAACGAGCTCGCCAAGCGCCTTCCAGACGAGTTTATTGCGGACCTTCCGAGCGGCGATGGTGTCACGATTGCATACGCCGCCATTCCGCGGATTGCATCCCTTGAGGAACCGCTGCGGTCCCAGGTTCGCGCCGCGTTTGCCGAGAGCATCCGCGTAATATGGCTGGTCTTGGTCGCTGTATCAGCTGCGGGGTTGTTGTCCACGATGCTGATGAAGGACATACCCATGCAAGGGAAGATGGATGAAAAGTGGGCGGTAACTGGGGATAGAAACAGAGGAACTCCTACTACGGACGACACAGAGACCCCAGCTACGGACGACCGGGGAACCCCGGTTGCGGGCGACACTACCACTGCTTGATGCCTCGGAATAGGCGACTCGGTTCCCTTCTCGGTTGCCGACAAAGTGTTCCACTCGTACTCTAGTACTCTTCATTTATATGCGTGTTTCTTGGTAACGGATGGTACAATGATTATACCCATTACCATTCATGACGCCTCAACACGCCAATACCCGCTACTACTTAGTGGGGCTTCGTGGATCGGCAGGCGGCACCGCGCCCGACGGCAGGCGATGCCGAGACGCGCTTGATGCGCCATCATTGTTCCGCCATCAAATCACTTGACGGTCAAACTTCTCATGATTCAACAGTCAACCTTCGATTGCGACCTCCGTCGCACACACAGATCCGCCCTCAACGTTCAACGTTCAACCTCGGCCCTGTTACGGCACATATGATCGGGATACGGTGCGGACTTCTTCCTCGGTGCTCTCGGTGGCACCTCTGCGGCCGGTGTGTCATGATCCAGATCCGCAATCTCGGGATAAGACTCCACCTTGCACCCCGACCCACACAAAAGTGGCGTAATGTTGCCCCGACCCACCCACCTTGACCACCTCGGAGCATGTCTCCTAATAGCCCCGTCTCTGCACTTGTCGCCCTCATTGCTAATGCAGCGAAGACGCTCGAGACCGAATACAACAAGACGCCGGAAGGCGTCCCAGATCTGAATAGCCCGACCCCGCACTCGCTTGACGCCCAAATATCGTCGCTCGAGACGATCCAGGCGGTTCGGATCCTTGAGGGCGCCTGCGCCCAACTGTGTGCGACGCTTGCGCGGCCAAACCACACCGCTGTCAACGTACGCTTTTCCTCTGGCTCACCACCAACCCTGACTCAGATTTCCCGGGATCACAGAAAGTAATGAGTGTACGTCTGAATAGAAATCTCACTCCTCTTCGATGTTTCATCACTTCACTGTGAAGGTCTTCGAGACGAGCTGTTTGCATGTCGCCCTTTCGTTCAAGATTCCCGACATTCTGCAAGAAAAGCCGGAGGGCATGCATCTTACGGAGATCAGCAAACAGAGCGGGGTCGAGCAGGAGAAGTTGGCTAGGATATTGCGTTATCTGGCGTCAAACCACTGCTTCCGAGAAGGTACGTATGTATACCAGGAAATGGAACTGAACTTTCATCACGTCGATTCGCAGTGAGCACAGATGTCTTTGCTAATAACCGCATCAGCATTCAGCTCTTATCCACCAACCCAATCAGCAGCCTCGGCTTACATTAGTGCGCCAACCTCGTTTCCTTTGCGTCCACGTTTATTTATTAGTTATTTAGCACGGAGGACAACGACTGGGCAGGTACAAAGCTCGCCGAAACATTGGCGGATCCGATCTGGGGCCCGTCTTATTCCCCCGAGCACACTGCGTGGAACAAATTCAGCAAACAACCGCAGAGTATGTTTGCTTACTGGGTAAGTCTGAGTCGGGCGTTGAATGTCGTCATGATTAAATGATTTGGACAGCAAACGCCCGAGGCCCGCGCCCGTGGAGAGCGCTTCGGTCTTGCCATGCTCGGCTGGGGTAACACCATCGGAGGGTCTGCTATCGCTACCGGTACATCCTACACCTAGTTTTCGCGGGTACACCCGCTCATATTCGTACGGCACAGGGTATCCATGGCAAGACCTTGGCAAGGGTGCAACTGTCTGCGATGTGGGCGGTGGAGTTGGGACAATGACGATGGAGCTCGCTAGGGCGCAGCCGCAGTTGCAGTTAAAACTCCAAGACATGCCTGAACGGATGGTCCAAGCGAAGGACACGATTTGGCCCGCGCAGTGTCCCGAGGCCCTCAAGGAAAATCGCATCGAGTTCAAGGCTATCGACTTCTTCACGGAATCGCCGATTCCGGGGTGCGATGTGTACTATGTGCGTCGGGTTTCCTTCGAGTCCGAAACGGAGGCCTGAATTATATCCAGCTCAAGAACATATTGCACGACTGGCCCGACGCTGAGTGTGTCACCATTCTCAAGGGTGTTAAGAAATCTATGAAGCCCGAGAGCCGCGTCCTCATCCGTGCGTCTCCCGTCTGTTATATATACGTGCATCCAACTGACAACGCATCTTCCCCGTAATAGACGAATACATCATGCAGGGCCCGATTCGCGCCGCGGCGACCGAGTCGAACTTCACGCAGGCGCCGGAACCACTGCTTGCGAACTATGGCGTCGGCAAACTGCGGCAATACAATCTCGATCTGACGATGTTCGTGTTGTACAACAGCAAGGAACGGACGCTGCAGGAGTTCGTGAGCCTCGGGGAGGCCGCGGGGCTGCGCTTCGAGCGGCTGTGGGAACTTGGGGAGTTGGGGGCTGTCGAGTTCCGCCTTTGAGGTTGTTCCAAATAACTCCTCGTATACATAATGAATGTTGAAAAGAGCACCGTGACAAGGATATACAGTAAAACAGCTCCATACGCAGAAACGGGACGCCAATGGTTCAAAGCGAAGCAGGAAGGCGATCGCACAAGTATAACACCAGCCTGGGTTACAACCTCTCGCTGTAACTTGGTGGAAGCGGCATTGCGTCGACCTCGCGCGATTGAGACTGCGAACTCAAACTTGAAGGCGAATGCGAGGGTAGTGGAGCAGTCGGTGTGTCCCAGCTCAATGCGTAGTCGCTGCCGCCATAACATTTCGGTTCGGGACGGTTTGTGATAGGAGGGCTGGGTATGGGCGGCGAAGCCGCCGCGGAAGTGTGCGGGGTATGTGCGTTGAAGTATTGGTTGAATAACGTGGGCTGGGGTGGCGGCGCCGATGGAGCGGCGGGATGATACGAGGCATTGGGATTAATGCTCTGGTTCAAGGACGCATTGTGAGGTGCGAAGGCCAGCGAGGAATGGGACGTCGGGGGTCCGGAGCCGTAGCTATAAGCCGAGGAGTTGACGCTAGAGTGCACCGGCGCTGGGTGGAGGCCGTAAATGGTGATTGGGTTGGATGCACCTTCGTGCAGTCAGATAATTTCCGTTGGCGAAATGAATTGGAATACGTACTACTCCTGTTTTGCGGCATGGGAGGGGGCGGTGGCGGCGGGGTTTCAACGTGGATAATTACGGGAGTAGCGTTTCGTCTTTGCAGATGACGGGTTATACCAGCCAATACAGCGAGTAGCACCAACCCGCCTATCTGCAACTGGCGTAAATGATATTTCGAATTTGTGGAGAATGCGCACAACTAGTCCAGAAATGGCGCCCGGCGACGATAGATTGACGGAAGGATCTCTCTGTGGTGTTACAGTGCTGAAACCGGTGACACTTGTGTGCCTGGATGTGGGGGTCGGAGTTGTTCCTCGAGTTCTGTCGTGGAAAACGCATAAATAGATAGAAATATGTGTAGTGGCAAGATCTACGGTGGAAATGACGAACTGAAGGGGTCTACTAGCCTGGAAGAGGGTGGTAAATGACCGCGATGAGATAGGCAATTATACAGCACGAAAGCTTACGGTTGGGTTTCCGACATTGTCGATGCAGAAAGATATGACAAGCCAGAAATCCAGGGGGAAATGACTTGAGCACCCTAGAAAGGATAGCGACCAAAGGGAAGAAATTAGGAGATTGGGAGACGAGAGCTGCCCAGAGGGTAACAAAAATAGCTGTTCTGAAGGCTGGCAGCATCGTGTGACCCAATCAAGTTATCACGACCACAGAGGCAAAGCCCGTGGCAGTACCATGCTCAACTTGCCTTTCGGTTGTGAGCTGGTTTAAGTGCCGGTGAAAAATTGAAGACGCAGCGAGAACCCACCAATAGGGGCCCGAGGACCAAGAGACTCGTTGTATTTGATATTTTATTTGGCGTTTAGCTGCCTGGAGGTTGGCACTTTGACAACGTGTCCATCTCCCTGGAACAGACCCGGGGAGAGAGTCCGTCCCGGCCCCCGATGATAGTGGATGGAGCCAGCAGCTGGGGGCATATAGACACGGTCTAAACGCAAGTGTGTCGCTAACCGCGGCTGCAGCGCGTGTCGGCAGAGTCCGATGTCTGGCACCTATTATTACCTCAAGATACTTCAGTAGCCTCCGTCAAAAAGCAGCTTCGATACCGGTGGTAATTGGCTACATCGTGTTTCCCTCCGAATAAGAAATAAGTGGGGGCATGGTGAGTCCACGAAAGGTAGAGCGACATACACGGATGTAACCCAAATGCACCCTGGAATGCTAACACGCCTAAACCGCACTAGCCACGGTGTGTACGACCGGAAGGCAATGAATTGAATCGGACCTGATCAAGGTGGCCGTCGGTTGGCCGTCGGGGACAAGAACGTTCATCCGGCATTTTGCGTGATCGGAACAAATAGGAGGTTCAACTTTGGTTCAATTTGAGCGTTTGAACTTGGGAATTTAGTCTGACTTGTCGTCGTTATAATGACAAGTATAAGTCATGAAATTTGCCAAGAAACTGCGGTCAAGCTTCCAAATTCTCCGTGTGAGAAAACTCGCGGTGATAGAGCGGATGAGCGTTTGAACTTGGGAAGTTAGTCTGACTTGTCGTCGCTATAAAGGCAAGTATAAGTCATTAAAGCCACCTAAGAAGCTGCGGTCGGGCTTCCAAATTCTCTGTGCGAGGAAACTCGCGGTGATAGAGCGGATGTTCTCAGCAAACGACAATCTTCGCAATACTTACTGGCTTGATCTCATGCGAGAACGTCGGAATATCGGAGCGGCTTTAAAGGACGAGTTGCAGAAGATAATAGATTCAAGGCTAGGAAAAGGAAAAAGCTAGGTGACAGAGGGGCCTTTAAATCAACTGGACCACAAGGACACCGCAGTAGTTACTGCATCCACTGAGGATTGTACCTTGGCGGAGGCGTGCTCGGATAGGACACAGTTCCCGGGTGAGCCTCACGGAACTCCGCATACAGTTGAGGCTGCGAATTCAGCCTTGGAGGTGGCCTGGAGGATCCCTGAGCCGACGCTGGCGCTTCCCAGCTTAATACGCATTTGCCACCGCCGTAATAATCTGGCTTCGAAGGTTTTATGGAGGTGGAGGTCAGCTGAGGAGGCGGTTGGCAAGAACGACCCGGATTGGAATTTTGGGTCAAAGGCGCATACACTGTGGAATTGGGGCCGTGAATGTTGGTTGTGTTGGGCGCGTCTGAAGGTCCATGACTGTGTCAGCGACCCCGCGGAACTTTGCAATAATTTTAATACACACCACTCATTGGGGACTCGTTGATATTCCCGAGTGCGTGTGGCGCCCTTCGCCTCCACCAATAACGAGTTACTGTTGCCCCCAATATAATGAGGAGTATGAGCACTCCAACCTAAAGGAAAAATCAGCGCATGGAGATGAGAAGGGTTGAGAAAAATGCGTACCACTATCCCGCCAATTTCACCCTTCGATATGAATGCTGAATCTCCATGTGTCGGTGAGATTGTAGGGCTGATGAATCCTGTGGCATGTGTGCTTGTGGAATGTAGGCCTGTTGCATTTAGGCTCGATGGGTGTGTTGCTGCTCGAGCTCTAGACACGAATGAAACAATCAGGGAATATGAAAATGTGTAGCGAGATGGGCTACACTGGAGATCTTAAAGGATCTTCTGGGGTTCGTCCCAGACTGGGCGAGTACGGTTAATGTAGGATTATAATAACATAGCTGCGACACTTACACTTGAGTAGGATCCGGCATGGTTCAAGCAGGAAGCGAAGGCGCTAGATGGCAAGCCGCACTAACGGCGCGAAAGTGAGAGAAGGGCTTGACTTATAAGCCGGTGAGAAGATTGCGTCCGACGGACTCCGGCAATAGAAGCTTGATCGTCTGAAGTATTCTAAGTGTTTTGACTGATCCCTGACGCGCAATCTAGTAAGCATTGCTAACCTCTAGTAAATCAGGGACACGTGAAGCTTGCGTGTCGATTTCAATCGCTATTGAGCGTTAATAGTTGGCTCAAGTCGAAATTTCGAACTCTTGGACCGAAGTTCTTTTACGCGCCGGAATTTTGATATTCTTGGAATGCGCGTCGCAGAGGCGTCGAAGATTGCGCTTGCCTTCCGCAACACTATGTTTTCCAAGGTACTTGATCTCAGATTTTGACTCGGGTTCAAGCTGACTTTATTCTTTGATTCTGCAAGTTGCGAAATGTCTTCACGAACGGCCAATCCCCATAGAGTACCACTTTGAATAAAATCAAGAGGCCATGAATCTCGGTAGCGGCTTCTTCAGACGTGGGTTCAGGTTTCCGTGCTTCAACATGTTTTGTTTGCGGAATGTGTCCAACAGACAAGTCTCTGCGCCATTGCTATATCGGGGAGGGGTGCATCCGATTCAACCTCGAATCAGTATGCTGGTCCTCCTCATAAATCAGCAGAAAGCGCACCTTGGGTAAGTATACCGTCGACGCGGGGGCTATGACTTGCTCAGGTGTGGGATTTTGGCGACAAGAGCGGCGGGAAGTTGTGTCCGGAAGTGGGTACTTCAAATCTATTGCCAGACCAATATGTGGCTGTAACGAAGTGAGTGTCCGGTCTCTAAACTGAATATCCATTTACATGCTTGCCTGGTTGCTTGATATTGAAAACAACGATTAGCCCGCGCGCAGAGGTCGACGCAGACGCTCAGGGTGTTGCCGAGAATTTTGCGGTGACCAACGGGAGGAAAGTGATATCCCGTTAGGTTGGATTCCACCATGCATTACTATGTGAATCTTCAGTGTACACCTTTTGCAGTGAATTGAAAAATCGAGGCTGGAGAGGACCCACCGGTTGTATCGGTTGAACAGCAACGGAATGATGTCCCTGGAGAAGTTGCGACCTCATCGTGATCGAGAACACGGCCTCCTCGAGGTCCGGTGAAAGAACACATCATATACATCCCGGCGGAATGATAGTGCCAGAGCTTTGCTCCTCTGCTCACAATTACGAACTTGAACTTCGCGGTGAATAAATTTTGCAAAGAGTAGACTCGTTACCAGTCTGCTTACGGAGTGCAACAAATCTGGCGAGCACTGTTGCTGACCATAGCCGACAAGGAGAAAGCGAAAGCGACGAAAGAAAAGATATGCGACCAGTGGAACGGTGCGAGATTGGAGTTGCAAATATCGAATCTGGGTGGAGAGCGGCCAGGGTCGGTATTCATTATTAGCAGTCGGCTTCGAGGCTGAGAGGAAGTCCTCTCAGTTTTGCAGATTCTGGAGAGCATACCACAAAATCAACTGGTGATATAGCGCCACGGCTTGCTACTTACCTCGAGGGAAGGCATCGGCCGCACTTGAGTGATCATCGAAGACGCGTTTTGGCTCGAGCTCGTCGGGAGAGTCTCCCGTTTATTTTCCTTCTTGCCGGCAAACACACTGCTCGGCCTAAACGGCATCGGGAGGCCTCTACGAATTTTGCCGAAGTTGGAAAGATCGCCGGCCTTGGAGGGAGGGCGTGGGGTATCCTTTCCTTCGGCACCCTGGGGGCCTCCTGGCATGCGTTCATGGGGCTGGTCGTCTTGTATCGTCTGCTGTCGGGCCTCGGCTTTACTGCATGGAATCGTCTTTGGGGAAACCATCTTTCGGGGAACCCACTTTCGGGTTCGCAGATCGATGAGATCCTTGTATGGCGGTGAGACGCTTGTGTGAAAGAACATATGGACCCTTACTTGGAGCATGAACCGATGGCGAGGAGAGATACGCACATCTAGATTCCATTGGCGAATGAGGAAGAAATATGCATCTAGATATTTTTGGTCCCATGCGCTTCCAGTCTCCAGCTGCACTCCCGTTCTTTGCAGGAAAATGCAGACGGCTTCAATTTCGGTTCCGCGCGGAGGAGACTTCACGTCCGTAAGCAGCTTCTTCGCATGCCAATGTACAGTTCTGTTTGAGCACATCTGCGTCTTGAAATTCTCACCCATGAAACGGATGAGGGCTATGTAATTTTGTGTCTTCTTCCCCTCAACATCGTCTGGATCCCAGCCTTTGTCCAAGTCTTCGTGGAGTATATGCAGCAAATATCTGCGGACCAACTTCCTCCCTGCGACGGTCCGTCCTTTGGGACCTGGAAGTCGTTCGTCGCGCACGTCGGGACTGATCCCATCCACCAACGCACGACAAAATCGCACGTGCAGATCGGACCACATGGGCTGCGATGTCGCAGCGTCGAAGCAGGTGTCCACGACCACTTCGAGGGCTCTGCCATCGTGTTCACCCTTATCATTGGGGCGGTTCGCGACCGCGATAATCTGGGCGGAGATGCTGTCGAAGTTCTGGCTGACGAGTTTGTTCAATAAGGACGTGGCCTGGCGACGGACGAGATCGTCGGATCCAGCGGGAGTGGCTTGTCTGCGATACATAGTGGGGGCTGGATGCGAGAAGACTAGTTTAAATTTTGAACAGATTGGCGAATTGCCGCGGGCCCGGACCCGAGGAAACTGCCAGGATAAATAGCCCTTACATTCATGAAAGCTCACTGAGTTGATTCTTGAAGAGCCGTCTGCGGGAATTTTCTTTCGATCGTACTGGCCACCTGACATCTAGAGCACCAGCTTCCTGGTAACATGGTGTGTCGCTGGCGGCAAGCGGTCCGGAAGTGTCCAGCACGTCGCTACCTCAGTTACCATGTTGTTGAACGAGAAAAAGGAGGAGAGTCGATCAGTGATCGCGCAATGACAGGTGGCAGTGCTTTGAGGCTGACTTGAACTCAGTTTTGACTTGGGGGTGAAGGCCGCGGCCCGGCCCGGCAAACTCATAGTCCCCCCCCCCTTTTTTTTTCTCGGGGCTTTTTACGTCTTGGTCATTTATTTTGTATAATCCGGATGCTTGGTGGCAAGTTGGTGTATTCAGGCGTATTGTGGCGCGTACAGCAATCCGACAAACAACAGGTGATCTATACGCACATATTAAAAGTCCTAACATATGCAAATGACCATCGAAAAAAA
This sequence comes from Mycena rosella, assembly GCA_029378255.1. Taxonomy (NCBI): domain Eukaryota; kingdom Fungi; phylum Basidiomycota; class Agaricomycetes; order Agaricales; family Mycenaceae; genus Mycena; species Mycena rosella. The sequence goes on along the minus strand of JARKIE010000038.1, from coordinate 225,883 downwards.
GAAGACGCCTCGAGAGATTCGAACACAGCCGACGATTTGAACCCATTACAATCACAAACACAGCCACTAATACTTCACAGAATATGAAGCAGATTTAAAGGATAGCCACTATTTTACATTCAACATAGCCACTATTTTATATAGCACAGCCACTATTTTGCATTGCAATCTTAAATTGGGACATTTTTAACCACACCTGAAAAACCTCATGTCGATTGATTAAAATAACGATTACTATAAGTACTCGTAACATTAATCTACATTCTCGTTCAATGCTTGTGCCTCTATTCATGGAAACTGGGATAACTCCACTTCGAGTTTGACGTCTTCAACTCGTCCTGAAGCACCTGATTTATTTTCTTGGACTCAACAGAGAGCACTATGCCAGAGCGGCTCTTGACAGTTCACTAGAACTATTGGCCAGGGGTAAAAGATGCTAGGCCAAGGATTTAATCACCGCTGCCTCACAACTACCATTCCAATGTCCTGCGCTGCTTCTTAATGGCACAACTTCCAAAGAAGATGTCGAGAACTATATTAAGCTGGTGGACGAACTCATGTTGGACTGGTTACAAGATGCGGTCGACTCGTCAGACAAGCTCTATTTGCTTCACGGAAGGATAGAACCTTGCAAGGACAAACCACCAACACAGATTACTTCAACTATGCGGCATTATTTAACAATGGTGAAGACACAGAAGCACAGAGAGGCCCTTACCTCCATTATGCTGTCCACACACCAATTGGCCATGGAAATCTTGCATTATGTGGATCATGCGTATCGGCCAGTGTGCCAGGCAAATAGGCTTTGTAGACTTTGTAAAGGAGAGGTTGAAACACCAGAGCATGCGCTAGTCACCTGCACGTCCCTCGACATGCTTGTGGAACTTCGCTGTGTGCTTTTGGAAAAATTGTTCTCTAACTCCCCAGGCCTACAACACTCCATGGCAGAAGAATCAAATACAGAGTTCCTGAAAGCCATGATATATTCCAGACCTAACATTGCACTTGTGGCCAAATTCGCACATGAAGTCCTCGAAATCTTCTATGCCGTTCCTGTGTTCAGATTGAACAATGCTTGACCTGTAATGTGGCTCCTCTTATTTCGTGCTAATCTTGTTTCCTTACAGCTCCTTGGTTCTACTGAGTCGAGAGACTGCGTCTGTGAACTCGGCTTTTGGGGTTATGAGGAGACCCAGGGACAATAGTGTACACTCGCACATGTTCACTTCAATACTCCCTGGAAACCGGTGTTCCTAAGCGGGACCGGCCGTGTAATACTACCTACCTACCTACCGCCACAGAAGCACGTCCGAATGAGGAGATTTGATCGTGGGGAAGGGACGGCACAGGGATAAGATTTGATGACGGCACGACAGCGAGCTTTCAAACTCTGCCTGGAATGAAATAGTATCTGCCGCTTCTTGCTTTAACCCACCACCACCTCCCACCCACCTCCCTCCCTCTGTGCTCCCCTTGCCCTTCAGTGCTCGATGCCATGCCCCCCCCCCTTCCCCGTCAATAGCAATAACAACTGCTGCATGTATTGTGCAGCCCAGTTCGAGCTGAAACAAAACAAAAAAGACCGTGTCTGGTACTTTAAAGTGTGAGCGTCCCTTTTACTCAAGCTCACCATTGAAAAAACCTCGCCAGCAGTGCTATAGACTCTTCGCACATGCTGCTGAAAACGGACGCCTGTACTATTACCACTTCCCGCCTAGTGCTAGCGCAACAGCCAGCACTGGTACCTCTTCATATTTAGCCATTACTTTATGGGTGCGAAACTATTTATATTATAACTTTCTGATGGAAATCATCAAAAGGTTGAAGCTATGGGGCTGATGGCGGACTACGGAGTCCGCCGGACATCCCTGTGGGGGATCAGCTGTGGGTTAACGCCTGGAGCATAATCCTTGCGGGTAATTCCCTGCACCTCATACACTTCTGCCAGTCCTCTCCACCTGATCTCCTGTGCCGATTCCTCTCTACATAATCACATCCATGTACTCCTTCACTGGAATTTGTGCACTCAGATTTGCCTCCAGCTAAAGCCCCTGAGTAAGTCCCCCTGGCAAATTGCCTTTGCTTCAGTGTCTGCAGTAATAGCTCTACACACAAATTCTTGGACTGGAATCCAAGTCCCAATGCGGTGTATTTCGGGCTGTAATCATGTCCAACTCGACCATGACTTCGTCGCACCTGGCTTTCCAAATCCTCGAACACTTGCTTGCCCACAATTCACTGAAACAAAACCTGCAATTTATCCATATCTTGCTTTCTGGAGCTCACTACTAGGATATGGCTTGAGATTACCCCTCCGGGTCAGCCTCGTCCGATCTTGCTTCCCCCCAAAGTCGGCAACCTTCTTGGAGGAATTTTGGACATGGAGACCAGTTTAATGCAACTCACCTGGCAAGTGCATGCAGATCTTGCAGAGACAATGTACCATGTTTCCTCTTGGCAGTTGGATGACATGTTACACATCCACGGCCGCTCACATTAAATTGGTTTGTCCTTTCTACTCCTGATACAGCAAAAACTCATGCAGAGCAGGGGTGGAAACTGTAGTACCACCTACATCAGTTTGTCTACAACCAGGCTGCAATTCTGCACCTCTCAGGGAAGAGATGGTTGCGGAGGCCAGACTCTTTACATTGTGCCGCGGTGTCCTCCCAATTTTCTCTAAATCTCTTTACTGTCGTTGTAAGTGTTTGAATTGGCATACAGACACAGACCTCATCTCCTTCTTTCCAGCTTGCCACACCAGATACTACAATAATTATTTTGTTAAAGACACCAGCAAAGGAGATGCAGAGCAGCAGTATTACTCCCCGCAAACTCCGACCTTGATTCATGTCCTTGAGTCAGCATACATTGAGCCAACACTTTGCAAATACTTTGCAATGGAGATGTTGGTCTCTCAGTATGTTATTGTTTATTCTCTCAATCCCAATTTCTCACTCTGAGATTCAAGTGGTACCTGCGAGGGGATTTCCAAGGCTACAACATGTCTTTGGGTGAATCTGATCTCCCAAATGCATCCAGACTGAGCAGCGAGCTTACCGGCCCTCTGGTGCTCGATGCGTTCTTCTTGCATGCCATATTGCAAGACAAGCAAAACCGTTGAGAGACTCACTCTCTCAAGCTACCAGAACCATTGGTTCAACCATGAGCTAGCAGAACAGAACTATTGAATGGTGGGTACAGGACAAGATATGTAGGCTCATGCTTGCAATCGCTGTATGTAAATATATCAAGGAGAAGATGGAAACTGGTGTACGTTTTGAATCCTTTGGCCTGTATAATCTACTAATATACCGACAGATTGCATGACAGGAGGTGTTCATGACAGTGTTACTGTTCAATGTGTACGCTGCACTGTCCATGATTGCTAGGAAGCCGTCACATCCCAACAAGATCACTTTTGCCACTCACATCGGGCCCTGGACCTTGTGTATTGCATCATGGGCTGCGATGAAGCTGCACACCCAGGGTTCCCCACTTGTGGCATCAACAGCCACCGGGCCTTTCAGAAGTAGATACACAGGGTCCGCCGCGATGGATTACCTACACATATCTGGCCGGATATGATTGCATGCAGGGCTACTGCCAGGAAGGATTAATTGTGGTGCATTGCCTGGGGGCATCTGTCTGAGGTCAGATAGATACATGCAATCTGCCATGATGATATACCTACATGTACTTGCGTGGACATGATTGCACCAGGGCAAATAGGAACAGGGATATCACCACGAAGGTTTGTCTGCAGGTGTTATATCCTGAGCCAGAAGGAGGAAGGACCCGGAGCTGGCAGGGGTCCGGTCCGGCATAAGTCCGGAAACCAGAGACCGGAACAGGACCGGAGTCCAAAGATGTTGGCTATTCTCGCAAGCACCACAGCTCAGAAGGGTGTGCGACAGTCTGGGATCCAAGCTGAGACAAACAGAGGGACAGATACTCCATGGCGTATAGCCAAGCCAATAGGGGCTACTCCGAAAATGGTGATCTGGTCGGAGCCCTGCTCCCGGAAGAACTCCGGAAGCAAACAGAAGGTCCACACATAAGATCCAGTGGAAGATGGATGAGGACTGGAGGAGCATGGGAACTGGAGGTCGAAGGTCAGAGATGGAGCGGAAGTCAAGACAGAGGATGAAAAGGACATCCGGAGGTTTGGTGCAACTCCAGAGTCAAGCCAAAGACAAGATGATGAAGTGGTCTCAGTCCATGAGAGATGAATATCTTACATGGGGGAGACCCCTGCAGACCCCCCTTGCCGCTTGCCACAGGGGCCCACTGCGTAGTGCAGGCTGCTTCTGGAAACATGGAAACAACATTAATTTTACAGCTAAAGTACATGAGGATATTGAAGTGTATTTATACTAAGTCCGTTATTGTTGACCTGAATAAGGTAATGTAATGTGACCAAAAGCATAACAATAAGTGAGAGTCCATATATGGACAAAGAAGTTAGCTGAGTAAGACAAGACAATAAATGAGAAGTTGAGAAGATCAAATAAACAGATAAATGGAAAACACTTAGTAATATGTGATAGAGCAATAGGCCCGATGGTCCGAGACCATCCAAGCCAGCTCCGGACCGGTCCGAAATCTGGAGGACAGAAGGGGAGGACAGAAGATGAAGCAATAGACGGGAAACACTCAGTGATCCTTCATTGCGTGAAAACCCGAGATGTGACAGAACTCCGAAGATCTTGGAGGACCGGAAGGGGAGTGTGACCAGAGTGTGACCAGGGGTATCCAAGCCCAAGTGCACGGATATAACAGCAGGGCATTGCCCAGGGAGATTTGTCTGTGGGGTCTGGCAGACAGTCTGCCATCAATAGTCCGGGATTATTCCCATACTCTTATCCCTCTCCAAATCATTGCACTTAAGGTAGATTAATGTACACACCCCATTCTGACAGGGATGGTTTCGACGAGCCGTGCAGAATTCAACTACGTCACTGACTTGGCGCCTCGCACCGCCATCAATAATCGCAGCTGTGACGTCTCATGTGCTGTCCATTCCCCACGATCAAAATCTCCTCATTCGGATGTGCTTCTGTGGCGGAATGTGAACAACTGCTTGAACTTGCCTCTTACCTCCAGCTTTTGTCCAGCTTACCTCTGAACTGCCGGTACCGTACTGGTTGTCGATTGGTCCTCTATATTTCTGAATTCTTGTGCGCCACACTTGTGTCACTGCATGCTCTTGATGCTTAAGGCCCTGCACTGGCATTGAACTTGTTACTTGAACTTGAAGAATACGGCCACATCAAGTCACTGAGGGCATCCAACTCACCCCTTCCTATTACCTTCAAGCAAATTTGTGTGCTCCCTGGCTCTGTGGAACTCTCCCTGCGAAGTATAGCTAATTCTTGGAGCCGATCACGATGAAACATGGAATTAGCCTCCGTGGCTCAACTCTCTCTCATATTAGGACCCCACTCTTCTCGACCTCTGGGCTCCTCTATGCACTTTCAATCTCGCTCCTCTAACGGCGATCACCTGCTATTCTTAATCTTGCTTCTGTGTTTCGCTCAAAATATTTCTCCAAGTCTCTGACCCCTTTCGACTTAGTGCAATTCCCCTTTCGCTGGCGATATACCTTCCCCTCCACTGTACACCCATGGCATTAATGGGGTAGTGGTAACCTGGGTCGTTGCCATTTCGGATTACGTAAGCTAAATTCGACCCGCCGGGGGTTCGATTCCCTCTTAATGCATATACTTTTGCTCTGAGTGTCTTTGGAAACTCATTTCTGACTTTTCTGGGTTGAAGGGAGCGATCGCTCGAGCTCGAGCTCCACTTGTTACACGTCTTAGATCGTTTGATGGAAAAAAAAAGTGTTGTATGTATCGAACATTCACTGTGGACCCCAGACTCCGTGAAATTCACCAACATTTTCACTGCCAGGATCAGGGGAATGTCACGTCTGAATTGTCGTGAATTTCGCCCCTTGACCGTGAATTTCACTGTGAGAAATACGAGAAATATTTCACTAACAAAATGGAACTTTTCACCATATCATTTCACTGAGTTTTTGACAGTGAAATTCAAGCCGTTAAAGTGAAAAAGATAGTTTCACCAGGATTCACCCTATCCTCCATCCCCCCACTTGACTACCAACTAACGACTTATCTTGGCCACTTAGTGTCTCCGCAGCAGCATGCACATATGCCTGTAATATAAAATGTCCAGTACTGATGAACAGAGTTATGTACCTCGCTCCGGGGACCGGGAAGGCTATGTGAAAAACAGGATTCACACTTTTTTGACGTGAAATTGATTTTTCACGTACTTCGGGTTATCTGAGACACTCTTTCACCTAGATTTCACGGAGTAGGTGAATTTTCCTTTTCATTCCCTTTTTGCAGTGAAATGTGAAATTCACACAACTTCACCGTGAAATTCACGGTTCCTAAGTTCCACAGTGATTAGCATTGGTAGTGGGTGACTTCCCATAAGGTAAATATATTCCGGGGTATTTTCCGAGCTTGTTTGAGGGTGCTAGTGATGGGACCAATCAAGAAGATATTCATGCTGTCTCTGTTTCCCGCAAGCAAGGGAATATTTTTTGTGCATGCATGTACCTATAATGAGATCACATGCCGCTCCCTCCACAGTGCAACTCTTGCCTTCGCGCACATGCCCACTGACGGCCTCGTGAAAAGCCGCGGCTTCCTGCGGCTTCCAACGACATCAGATCATAACAAAAAACACGTGGCAGGTCCTGGGGTCGTCTAAAGTGACTGAAAATAGTAGAGAGTGGACGTCCCAGCGAGTCTGAGCCCCGCCAAGGTCCATGCAAAGGGATAAGACCATCATCATAAGAGAGGGACACGACAATCGTGACGATCAATCAAAATCGTCCCAAAACGTATATTCGACAAGCACAAAATCTATTGGGGGGATCGCGACCCCTCCTCCAGATTCTTATTCTATTCAGGTGATGCGGAGTAAATGCTGTCCACTTTGGGCTGGCCGAACTGATGGGGTCCTGACAGGTGCCTCGGCAAGCCTCCGAAATATTCTGCAGGAATAAATTTAGCTTACGGGAAGTCACCCAGTCCTTGTGTGAATCAAAAGGGATAATTCTATTCAGAAACCCGGTTGCAGGCGGAAACCCCCCGTCTAAAAATAAAGTCTATACAGAAACCTGGTTTTCAACTTTTAGCAGTGCCGGGGGCCGCGACTCCGGCAACTCCGGCAACTCGGCCAAAATTCAGTTCCACCGAGTTCACTAGAGAACATTGGCGAACTGGGCACAGATTGTATGGATTTATCTGCCATCACATCTGTAATGCAGTACTGCAGTACATGCTAAGGAACCAGCAAAAATAATATTGATGTTAAATTGTAGCTGCCCATCGGCGAAAGCCCAGTTACAGGCCGGTTAAGTCTGATGAGACAGGGCAGAGGTTCATCAGTCTGTTGGCAGCAGATTCTGCTGAGGCGATGGGTGCAGACAACTTGTCGTGAGCCTGTGAAATGGTGCTGCTATTACTGAGCAGCTGTACTATCTCTAGACTTGAACTGAATTTTGCAAGAATTGCAACTGTAATTCACATTTTGCTTTGTTTTGCTTGACTGATCGAAATGGAACCTCAGAGACAATTCCCTGCGGTAGGGCTCGGCACATGCGGCCGGGTGATTGATGGCCGGCGATGCTAAGCGAGAAACCCTCCCTCCAAAAAATATTACCAACCGGGTTTCTATATAAGGGGGGTTTCTGCCTGCAACCGGGCTTCTGAATAGAATTATCCAATCAAAAGCGCTGAAGCGGCCTTTACGACTCGCGAGTCTCCAATTTTTATGTCTAACCGATCGATCGAAAGCGTCCATTGATCCGGTTTTTTCGATCAAACTTGACCATTTACCTCCATCATGTATCCTACCGTTTGCGTTGAGTCCTTTGCACCTTCGCTCACCGAGGCTCGACGCATTCTTGGTCATACATGATACAGCCATAGACGACTGTCTTCACAACTGAGATGAATCGGCTTGCGGGACACAGGAGATGGGCATGATCATAACATAAATTGTCCGTACAGAATCCAGTGAGTACATAATTACTAGGCTTATTCGCGCCATTCATCCTCTAGCGGCTCAATCCGAGTCGCTCTCGTCCAAAAACCTTCCGGTGCTTGGATCGATCAGCCGTGTCCTCGTTTGTTCGCGGTGAATCGACCGTGTACTCATGAACGCCGATCCAAGATTCCCGCCTTTGTAGTCAGACGGGCCCGCGAACGAATCATCCGGGTATATCAGTGTCCCATGTCGCGTGAGTCGCGCCAGCCCGCCGCTCTTCGCGAGTTCCGAATCACGCACCTGCCGGGCGGCGCGCTGCTCTTCCTCGGTCGGCCTGTGGTTCTTTCTAGGGGTCTCAAAGACCTCTGCGGGGTAGCGGTCGGATTGGGAGTGGGTGGGCGTGAGCAGCGCGCGGGGCCCGAGCCGGACGAACCGCGGGACACCGAACGCTGTGCCGTACACGTTTGGGACCTCATCGACGTCGGCGTCTTCGTCCTCATCGCCCTCGGAAATGGCGCCCAAGTTCACTCCGTTGGGCCCGGTTGTAGCTGTTCCGGTGTCGGAGGCGAAGGACGAGGAGGGAGTCAGTGTCGACAGAGACGACAAAGACCCCCATGAGAATGATTCCTGGAGAGGGGCGGGTGGTGGCGGTGGGACGTTTGCGACGGGCTGGACGACGGCCCCCTGGGCCGCCGCCGCCGCCAACGCGGCTGCTTGTGCTGCTTGTCTGCGTGTCTGCATCTTCAAGTTGTGGAGTGGCGGTGGGCTCAAGGTCTGAATCTGATGCTTATCCTTGCCTTATGTGCTTATATATACTGCAGGTGCTTTGACCTTGAAAGAGGATGACAACCTTGTAACCCGCGTTCGATCGCCCTTTGACCTTTATAACCAAAGAGTCATTGAGGAGGCTGTGCTGGGACCCACTTCCGCATTTGGACGTGTGTCGGGGAGAGGCGGGCGTCGGTACCGACGGCTTTGGGGGCGCGCGATGGGTGGTGGCGCACCGCATATGGCGCTCTCCGGCGTGAGCACGCTGGCAACGGACACCGCGCCAGTCACCTTTGACTCGCACGGGCTTCATAATTGTCAGCTCATATCCCATTGACGCGACATTCAACGATGATCGGGGCTTCGGGCAGCTTGGTCGAATTCCCTCTCGAGGCAGCAGAGCCTATTGGCTGCTCAAACCGTCGAGCATCGATCGGCATCGCAACCGTTCTGCATCAGTGGCTTTGGTGAGTGCGCTCGGACAATTGCCTAATACGGTAACTAATACGCGAAAAAGTTGACGATTGGTGTAGAATATGGTAAGCGATCTTCAAGATATCTCGAACAATGGAGATCCAATGATGGCGCGCCCTCGGAAAGTCATAAGTAAAGGCGAGGGCGGCGAGCCAAGCCTCACCACGCAACCGACATCAGCCTCGCTCGACATCGCCTCTCGCGCAAATCGCCCCCGTACTTCAAACACCAACAACAACAACCTCTCACTCCCACCCCCATCCTATCTTCCACTCGATGTTGTCAGCAGCATTCCGCCTCTACCAGCGCTTCTTCCCCAAGGCGCCGCAGGACCGGAAAAACCGACACTCCTCATACAAACCCGCCCCCCTCCGCTCCAACCTCCAGCAGTACAAGAAGCGCGAGCGGTCCTCCCAGGCATCCCTATCGCCTTCCTCTAGCCATTACAGCTCTTCCTCCGGCTCGACTGCGTCGAGCGACTCTGGCGGTTCCTTCGAGGCGTTGGCGGGATCCGGTTCTGCAGACTCGCAGACCGATGCTGCTTTCCTGCGCATGGAGTTCGCCCGACTGCAGGTTCAGCCCCTTTCGTCCGACACCCTCATGGAGGACGTTGAACATTCTGTGCGCCCTGGCCTGGCGCGCTTGTTCGAAGACCCTTGCATTCAGCGCTGGCTGGAGGGCCAGCGCCAGCGCGACGCTGCGAGCAAGGAATCGCTCCCCTCCCAGGCGCCTCCCCTCTTCTACACCCCCGCCCATCTGCGTTGCGCCGCCATCGACTCCACCCTCCCCCTCCCCGTGCCGTCCATCCGCGCCGCACCGTCCTTCGCGCCCGCGCCGTCCTTTGGCATCGGCCGTGCCCCACATCAAGCTAGCTCCGCCTTGAAGAAGTGGCATTGTCTGCAGAAGGAGGCGGAGTCGCTTCGCGCCGACCAGCAGGTCTACGCCCGCGTCCGCGGCACGCCCTCCGCACGCTACGCGGAGTACAACGAGAAGTGGGCCGCCCTCCACGCCGCACCCGTCGCGCCCACCCTCACCTTCGCCGACATCCCCTGGCCCGTCATCCTCGCCCCCACCCACGCCTCCCACATCATGCCCGTCGAGGTCCACCAGTTCGTGCTCTGTGCGAAGCTGGAGACCATCACGCCCGCAGGGCAGACGCGCCTGAACGAGGAGATCAAGCGGTTTCACCCGGACAAGTTCGCTGTCCGCGTCCTACCCCTCGTCCTCCCCCGCCACCGCGCCGCGGTCGCGGAGGCCGCCGCGTGGGTCCTCGACATCCTTCTCAAGGCGCGGGTGGAAATCAAGCGCGCCTGAACCCCTCCCTGTTATTTTATGTCACCCATGCCTTTATGCTATATGGCTTATATCTAGACCTTACTTTTACTCTCCTTATCTCTCTTGGATCTGCTGTTTTTTTATTACCTGTATTAGTCGCTGTTTACATTGACTTATTGTCTTCGTTCCGCTGCTAGATATTGTATCCTCGTCTGTATTGCCAATGAATCTCTGAACCACCACTTGTGCCTTGACTTCAAATTTCACCTTGATTTCGCCAATTCTTTCACGGCACGATCACGCTGCTCGCAATCAAACGATCAAATTCCCTTCTTACCAAACGCCCTCATGCCACCCAGCGACGACGAAGACTCCGACGCGCTTTCGGACGCCTCTGAGGTTGAAGGCCTCCTCAGTGGTAAAGGGAAAGCAAAAGCTACGGTCACAGACGACGACCGACGCACCATTGTCCAGTCTTCCTTCGACGCGTACTTTGCCTTGTCTGCAGCCAAAGTCTCGACGTCTTCCAACATCTTCTCTGCGCTCATCCAGCCGCTTTCTGCCGAGGAATACGCCGAATCCATTACTGCAGTGGACGCTCTGGGGTCGAAACACCTGCAGTCAAGCATCCTGCGCGAGCCGGCGCGCTCGGCGCTCTTCGCCCGACTGCTCTGCGAACTGAACGAGGGGTTCAACGTCGTTTGCTACGGGTTCGGCTCCAAACGAAACATTCTGAATCAATTCGCGACGGCGCACTGTGCGAAAGCCGGGCATGTCGTCGTGGTGAACGGGTTCCAGCCCGAACTGTCCGTGAAGGACGTGCTCGTCTCTATTGAGAACATTCGCGGGATAACAGGGCTCCCGCTCGCATCCAGCATGGCGGAGAGCCAGGCGCGCCGAATATACGACTTTTTCTCGCAGTCGCCGAAGCAGCGGCACCTCTATCTCGTCGTGCACAACATTGACTCCTTTCTATCGCGCACCCCGAAGGCAAAAGCGTGCTTCGCGCTGCTCGCACTGCACCCACACATCCACCTCATCGCCTCCGTCGACCACATCAACGCCCCGCTGCTGTGGTCCGCGTCGGAGGTCGCCGCGCGGAAGGACGGCGTCGTGCTACCGGGGAAGACGCCGCCGCGCGGGTTTGCCTGGCTGTGGCACGACCTCACGACGCTTGCGCCGTACGACTTTGAGCTCTCCTTCGCCGACAGGACCTCCGTGACGGGGGCGCACGCGCGGAGGCAGCGCGACGCCGCCGCGGGCGCAGCGCTGCCCAGCGGTGCGGCGATGTCGCAGACGGCTGCCCAGCACATCTTGGCGTCGGTCACCGAGCGTGCACGGAAGCTGTTCGCGCTGATGGGCCAGTGGCAGCTGAAGACCATCGACGAGGGCGACCCGACGGTGGACGGGCTGCAGCAGTTCGCGATCCCGTACGATGTACTGTTCCCGCTCGCGCGAGACAACTTCGTCGCGACCAATGACACCGCGCTGCGGGCTGTCCTTGGGGAGTTCCGAGACCATGGCTTGGTGGTCACTGCTCAGGGGGGCTCTGGCGGGGAGGTGCTGTGGATACCGCTGAGGAAAGAGAGGCTGGCTGCCATCGTCAAGTCGCTTAACGTGTCATAATTGGACTTCATGTACATGGAGGGGTGTATTTACGGGTCCCGCACAAGTCCAGATCCCTTTTTTTTTTTTTTTTTTTGGGAGAAAATCTTATCTTAGCGCCATCAAGATTCTCAAGGCCTCCTTCGGACATCTTCCATGCGCTCAGGACTAACGACGCCTCACCTGGGCCCACATGCACGTTCGCAGCTCGCGCCGCGATTTGTGGTAGTCTGTGATCGATGTGATCCTCAGCCGGCTCCAGGCATTATCGATCCATGACCAAGTATGGCGACATCGCAAAAAATCTTCATTGCCTCTCCCGCCCATGGCCACCACCGCTCTCCAGGCACTGTGCAGCTCTGGCATTCACATCTCCTCCGATACGGCCGAGTACCATCGTCAGTCGCCGCCTATTCTCTCGCATTCAAGTTGTCTGAATCCAACTTGGCAGAGATCCCCGAATTCAAGGAATATCTGAGCGACGCGACGACGAACCCGTCGCTGGTGCTTGCGGCCGTGTCCAAACCCGAGTATGCGGATATCGTACAGGATGCCGTGCAATTCGCGCGGGGCCGGCTTCCGGCGGCGTCGGTGACGGAAACGACGGCGCTGGCTCTGGATAGGGCGGTGCGTTGCGCCTATCTAAGCGCACGCTGCATCTAATTCTCTCGCAGCTGGTACAAGTCGGCGCGGAAATCTCCAAGATCGTCCCGGGAAGGGTGTCGGTGTCTGTCGATCCGCGCATCGCAAACGACGCCGAGGCGATGATCCGCAAGGTATGATGATTCTCCGCCCGTCTCGAATATTTCTAACGTAGCGCGGCCAGGGGCTGACCCTCGTTTCCCTCCTCGAGGAGCTCGGTATCCCGCGGCACCGGATTCTCATCAAGATCCCGGCGACGTACGAGGGCATCTGCGCGGCGCAGGCGCTCGAGCACCCGGCTGCGGGGGCGGGGGCGCCGATCCACACCAACATGACGCTCGTCTTCGGGCGCGTGCAGGCGCTCGCGTGCGCGCAGGCCGGCGTGGCCGTCATCTCGCCGTTCATCGGGCGCGTCAAGGACTGGTGGGACGCCCAGGGCGCGCCGGCTGCGGGCCTCGCGCAGCACCCGGGCGTCCTGCTCGTGCAGGGCATCCGCGCGGCGTATGCCGCGCATGGGTACGCCGGGAAGACGCAGATCATGGCGGCGGGGTTCCGGGCCGTGGACGAGATCGTCGAGCTGGGCAAGTACGGCGTAGCGGGCGGGCCGGACGTCGTCACTCTCCCGCCGCACCTCCTCGACGGGCTGCGGATGCGCGAGAATCTGGCGCTGCCGCTCGAGTTCGAGCCCAGCCCAGTCGACGTTGCCGCGACGCCAGCGTACTTCGGCGGGGCCGACGCAGCAGAGGGCGCAGCTGCCTATGCGCGCGATATCCTCCACGAGATGATCGCAGCGGTAAAGGTCCCCGAGGGCCTGGCCAAATTCTCCGCCGACGCGCAGATTTTGGAGGACTTGGTGAAACAGAAGGTGTTGAATTAGACGGTTTTACTTGAGAGTTCGTGTTTTTATGTTTAATGTATTGGGTAGATAGAACTCCGTTGGGAATAATCGCTATTGAAGCAGAAGGTGTTGGATTGGACGGCTTTAGATTAGAGGGTTTAGAGTTCGTGTTTTTATATTTACTGTATTGGGTAGATAGAATTCCGTTGAGAATAATAGCTATAGAGAGCCAGGTACTAGGACGAGGAGAGCACCTGCACCGGATCGACGCCGGTCTTGCGGGCGACCTTGGCGCTGGCCTTGCCCACCCCCTTCTGCGCCTTGACCAGCCCGAACCCGCCCAGCGTCGGGATCCCCGCGACGTTCGAGCGCTGTTCGGAGCGCAATAAACCCGCCCTAGGAGCATATGAGCCGGAAGAATACGCAGATATAAATAAGCACACCTATGCTCGGCGACGGTTTTATGCAGCGCCTCCATCGTGGTCCATGCGCCCTTGTACCCGAGCCCGCCCTTCTCCGCTGGCAACCGCGCCCGCGAGTCGTCGAAGATGAGGTGGATGTTCACGAGGTTGAAAAGCGATGGCTGGAGGTTCACGATGTCGCTCCCGAGCGCCGGGAGGCGCTGCGCGATGCGGTACCCGGCCGTGAGGAGCGACGCCCGCCCGAGGTAGTACCACTCCAGCAGATGCTAGAGGAGGACTGAGTACAAGGCCAACGGCGGACGGAGGCACGCACCGCAATGAGGAGCATCATCGTGGGGGACATGGCGGGGAACACGGTCTCTTCCTCGAGCGTCGAGAGCGCCGTGTAGACGTCGTTGTATGTTGGCGGTGGACCGGGGTCGGCGACGACGAAGGCCTGGCCGCCGATATCGGGGTTCGTGCTTCCGTTGGAGAGGTCGATGAGCCGTTGCTCATATAATAGATGGGCGACCGCAGCGTTCTCCACGTATATGAAGTTTTGCACGGACGCGCCGATCCATGACGGGTTGACCTTCCGAACAAGGTACGCGCCTGCTCGCCGATTAAGCTGGGTTCCGTGTGCGAAAAAAAGAAAAACACGGCGTACCGCACAGCATATCGCCGCCTGGGGGACGCGGTCGGTCAAAGGGAAAGGGACATTCAAGTCGAGCACATACCAGGCCCAAAAATCCCGTTCCCCGGCCGGACGCATCCCGTCCGCAAGACGCCGTCCCGCGACGCCGTCTTATCCGCCGCGCGCACTCGGCGCTCCGCCTCGATCTTCGTCACCGCGTAGTTGGAGAAGAAGTCGTAGTGCCGCGTGGGGACGAGCGCGTCGTCGTCGTTGACGGCCTGCACGAAGGCGCGCGGCGCCGTCTCCCACGGCCACAGCAGGAAACGCGTGCTCCGCACCGACACCGAGCCCGAGGACGTGTACACTAGGGCCGTGGCGCCGATGCTGCGCGCCGCGTCGATAACATTTTGCGTCCCGGTTATGTTGACGGTGGCGGAGTTTGGTAGAAGGGACACGCTCCGCTCGTAAAAGCGGATGTTGGCCGCGGTATGGAAGACAGTGATCTGAGTCCCGGGCGTAGCGTCGTCCAGCCAAGGAGCATTGAACGCGGCAGAGACTGCCGCAGCGTCCGATACATCGGCCTGGACGAACTGGACCTGTTTAGCCAGGCCAGTGGAGAGGTCATGTCGCGCAGGCGCACGGATGTCTATGACACGAATTCGTCTAGGATCTTCCCCCCGCTCCAGGAGCTGAACAACGATCCAGCCACCAAGAAACCCGGCCTGTTCGACGTCTCAGTTACGGGTTCCCGACACGCGAGCCAAACGATTCACCCCACCGACGACGATGTATCTCCGCCCAGTTCTGGGAGGAATTTGGTCGGTGATTGAGATGGGGGACTCTAGGAGCCTCGCAGCAGTCTCATGGACGTCTTCCAGAGTCCACCGAGCTGGTGAAAAGGATAGCGCGCTTTCCGGGACGTGGGTTAGACGCCGATCGTTGACCTGGATGTATAGATGGACCAGAACGGGAAGAAGGAGAGGCGCGGTGATCCACAGCCACGCCATGAGGAAATTGAGGCCTGCCGCGTCTTTTGAAAAACTCGGAAGCGACGATCTCGGAAACGAGTAAGTCCGGCGTTATCGGGTTGGCAACAAAGTTCTCCCAGCACGTGGTGAAACGCGAGCGAGCATGTGTAGCAAGCACGGACAAAGCTACCAAAAAGACGCGTCGAGGCTGAAAAACAGAAGATGAAAGAGCTATGTATAAAATTCAATCAATAATGAAACAAAAATACTCTCGATTGACAGGGATTCGGCCCGAACGGTGTCTGGACAGGGATCGCAGGGCCGAAAGTCCGACGCGCATGCGCCGTAAACTCGTATCTGATGACGTGTATCGGTGTCCTGGAAGTACTTAGGGGAAGATAATGGCCCACCGGTTTGACCAACGCTGTCTCGGCTATAGAATTAATCTCATGAGTATGTCCTCCATAGACTGTGTTCTGCAGAGTTGTGGAATGAAGAGGACCCTAGCCATGAACCCCCGAAAAGGTTTACCGTACGCACGCCTTTCCGGCCAGGATAAGCTTGTCTTTCGCGTCTTGGCTTCGCGAGTCGCGACGTGTAGAGTCCGTCGAAAGTTGTAAGATATCTCGGTGGGAGCTCGAGCAACCGGAGTCCTAGCGTAACTTTCGAGAGAGAGAGCGTGATATTATACTATGAGGAGCGAAAGCCAGGGGCGAGAGCGAGGGTGGAAGATTCAAGAGCAAGTTCACGAGGAAGGGGCGCCATCAATTCTCAGACCGAATCACGGTCACGTGTCATGTTTTTTTTCCCGAGTCTCGCAATATTCAAATTCAATATTGGTTTCAAGACCGAGAAAGAAAAGATAATATTTCAAAAAAAACAAATATACAAATTACACAGTCAATTCCATGTTTTCCGACCAACTCTCAAACGCGTCGGTTTCTTCAGCGACACACTTGATCTTGTTTCTCACCCCTCCGGCAGAGTCCTTGCCCATTGCCCAGCGCACAGGAGGAGATTCTAATGTGGAGAACTTGAAAATGGCCTTCGCGGCCAACACTGGATCCCCGCGGATGCCAGACCCGTCTTTGACCCACTCACGAATCACCTGCGACGGCGTTTCTTTTCCGCTGTAAACTTCGGGCGCAGGGAAGGTGAGTGAGCCCGTCGTGTGGGCGCC
Source organism: Mycena rosella (assembly GCA_029378255.1). Taxonomy (NCBI): domain Eukaryota; kingdom Fungi; phylum Basidiomycota; class Agaricomycetes; order Agaricales; family Mycenaceae; genus Mycena; species Mycena rosella. Next base: position 209,067 of record JARKIE010000038.1, on the reverse strand, counting down.
GGTTTTGAATGATCCCGGAGCAATTATGGATATCTGGGCTTTTAAAACAATGTGATGCGACTGGGCTGAGGAATCACAGACCTTGATGTTCCACGCTGGGTTCATTTCCAGGCGTAGTGACTCTGTGAACCCCTCCACAGCTTTTCCGTATCCGTCAGCGCAATATGCCCCACATTGGATATGATTACTCACCATGTTTACTAGAAAGACAGGCGCATTATTACCCGAACCAGAAAAGAAATTTTACCGCCCACCTGGCAGAATAAAACCCAAGTATCGGCGCTCCCCCAAATCCGAGACCCGAGCTGACATTCAATAAGCGGCCGCCAGCGTTCTCTGGATTAAGATCCCGAAAGACGCGGACTGCCTCCTTGCTGACCGCTGACACACCCCAGAAATTAACGTCAAACATTGCACGCGCAGCATCCTCCGGTGTGGCCTCGATCTCGCCGACTATGCCACATCCCGCGTTGTTGAACACAACGTCCACGCGTCCGAATTTCTCTATGGCCGCAGTAAATGCGGAGGAGATTTCATCTGGCTTTGTGACATCGCATTGGAGGACGAGGAGGCGTTCGGGGTTTGCAGCAACGAGGTCGTCGAGCTCGGATGGCACCCGCAAGGTCGCGACGGCGATTTCGCCGTTTGCGAGAACCACCTCCGTTACCGCGCGACCAAAGCCGGATGAGGCTCCTGTGACTACAACAAGCACGGTATGAGTTAGCACGCAAAAGAAATACGGAGAAATGAGCTTGCTTAGCCAGATTCTGGGACTGCTGGACATGGTGTGTGGGCGAGGGATTGCATCCGAAGCTGCTGATCGTCTCGACATCCTGTAGTTCTTTGGAAATGATGAACTTCCCGGATCGATGTCGGCGTCGACCGCGAGACAGTCAAAAATTACCACACGATTTTTATAATAATGAAAACTAAAAATATGAAACCCTCTGATATATGAGGGTAAATCCTTCTGGGACAGGTATATACATCCTCTGAATCGTCCCGGGCCTTCTCCTTCGAATCACGTTCATTCAAGTCTGTTGAAGACAGAATTGTGCCAGTGTCCCTACTAAACTACGTGAAACCAGCTGCATGCAGAAACATGCCGTAGTTTGTGCTTCTCAGCTCATTGATGTCTGTAACCGTGAAGCCGCTTATTTTCGCCTCCGCCGTGCTGAGGGAGGCATTCAAGGCATCCGGAGTTGGGTAATTTGGAAGCTCGTAGGAGTGAAACACCACAAGTTCGAATGTGGCTTGATCTTGAACTGACGCCAGGGAGCAGTTCTGGCAACGGAAAATGAAGGTGGCGGCCGTCGTATTCCAGGTAGAGAATGTCGAAATTGACACAATGCCGGCTGAGGCGGCCGGAACCAACATGTTTTCCGTCCTATAATTTAATTAGGACTTTTTAAAATAGTCGCAACAAGGAAACTTACACCAGTGCTGTTTGCTGTGCGAGCATAGCAAACTGGAATGTTCCAACAGGACCTGGCCTGAGATCAAAACAAATACAGTGAAAACCAATATTGTGCGCAAATAACGAACTCACACAGTGAAACGAGTCATAAACTCGGACACGCTCTGCCTGCACAAAGTGGGATGATACCTAGCATGAGAATTTCGTTAGCTGCTGTATATGCGGGAACTCACACAGGCATTTGGCTCCCGTTTCCAACGCCAAAACCAACATATCCATACGGTAACGGCGTTGTAATTTGTGCCATGAAATCATCAGAGAATTTTCCGTCCACTGGGAGAGCGAAACCAAATGTAGACTCCGTGACACCATCCTGTCGAAAGCGTAAGCACTTGAGCAGCATAACTCGAAATTCATACGAAAGCCTGCTTGAAGCATATTCCAGTTTCGGAGGAACAGACTTCTGTGAACTGGCCGAAAGCTTGGTGGGTGCCAGAATAAGTACATCGTGTCTGAGCCTGAGGACATTAGACAGTACCTAGAAAAGCCAAGGAAAAGATAAGGGTGAAGACGCTGAGGAATCGCATTTTTTCAGCACGGACCCTCAGGCCTCAACTCGGGCTGCTATTTATTCATTTTTGGATGCGCTGGCGTGTGGGTTTTATATCCTAGAACGGTAAAAAGCACCGGTATATGCAGGACTGGACCCTCCAAAAAATATTGGCTGGTCAGGGAGGACAATTCTCCCGAACTTGTTTTATGACCTAAAATGGGCGGTATGCAGGACTGGACCCTCAAGAAAATGTTGGCCGCAATTCAGCGGGACTTTCCAATAAATAAAAACCGTTCCAGAAACTATAAGTGGGCGCAATGGTAGAAAGAAGGAAGCCAATTATGTTTATCTTCCATTACAATCAAATCAGTAGGTGCGCCGGTCCGAATTCTCCCACGGTTCGATGTACGCCTCGAACTCCTGCTTGTTCGAGCTCCTGCTTGTTAAAGGGAGCCTCAGAAATACATGTGAATTCGAATCCATCCTATCCATAACTCTGACCGTATATCACCTCGATAATTCCCCGAATGTGACGGCTAAATTGAAGCTTCTTCTGGGACCCACCACTGATGCATTGGTGACGGCGCGAAAGAAAGTCCGGGAGGCGACCACATGCACGTGGAGCTTCTTGAACCCTCCGCGCAGACCCGCAGACCCGCGGACCTCTTTCTCTGCTGCGGAATAGCTTAGTCTTCTACCAGTATTTGATCCCCGCTGTAAATTTACTGAAGGCCCGTTGATAAACGCCAGATCTCGAGATTCTTTGATTACAGTTTCACACTACAAGGCTGAGCCATCAGAATCCCCATGAACGCACCGGGCTGTCGGTGCCAATTCATAATTCATTCAAACCATGACAGTCAAAACGGAATTACAATAGATGGAGAGCTCGCTCATAAAAGTTGAGTTCGAGGTCCAACGCCTTCCTAATAGTTTCTGCTTTACGCCATCCATGGCCTTCTCCCCCGAACACCACGCATTCAGCAGTTCCTCCGCCTTCTTTTATGACACGAATCATGTCCTGAGCTTGAACCAGCGGAACGATAGGATCCTCTTCCCCCTGCAATATCTTGGAACACATATTCAGCAAACTCGAGGAAATCATCCTAACGCAAAATGGACTCACCAGAAGCGGTACCTTGATGTTGTGTGCATGGAACACAGGAGATCTAGCGCGGTAGACCTCGGGTATGTCCTGGTAAGCACCCCCCACCAGCGTCTGAGCATACCACGACTGGAATTTGTGAGTAAGTTCGGTCAGTTTGCGCAAATCGGATATCCCGTATGATGAGGCTCCCGCGGCAAAGACCTGTAGATTCGTGTCGCTCTGAGAGAGCGCAACAAGTGTTGTGTATCCTCCAGCAGAGCCGCCCCGAATTACAACGCGTTTTCTATCAATAAGGCTGTGGTCGGACGAAGAAAGATGCAAGACGGCCTGAACACAATCGTGAACGTCCGATACACCCCAGTTTCCCCTCAGACGGTCGCTGTGTTGGAAAGAATCAGTCCAGGAAGGGAATAAGATGAACGAAACCAACATGTATCCGCGGCCATAATTGGAACTCCCGGAATAATTCACATCGATCCTTTGAGATTTAATTCAGGTTAGTTTTCTGAGGCGGCGGGAATATAGCTCACCAAAGCCAGCCCCTGCTAGTAAAGAATTGCTTCTCCAAGTTCAAATTCTGCCGCTCCAGGCTCGTTGGACCCCCGTGGACATTGACAATCGCGGGTGGTCTTTCAAGCGGCAAGCCTTTGTACAGCGGGTTCTTCGGAGGATAATAAACCAAATGCAATGGTGAGAGTTCTGATGACTTGTCAGCCGGGACGAGAACCGACATAGGCACCGGGTGTGATATGAGGGAATCCGAAAGTGGCGAATCAAACGAGCCATCGTCTTTGTCGAGGGGGGTGAAAATAGGAGTGAAGGGGTTCGCGGGATCGGTGAGGGAGCAAAGAACAAGGGCTGGCCCTTTATCGACCTTGCTTCCTATGAAAACGACCGTTCGATGTGCAACTCGACGCATGCGAACGATATGCGCGAAAGGAGAGGGAATTTCCCAGAGGTTTCCGTCCGTGCATACGACGTACAGCACCGTACGGCCGTCTTTGGACGCAGCAAAAAGTGCATTGGCGTCGTCGAGAACAGCAAAGTTGGACCCCCCAAGCCACCAAGATGGATCCGCGAAATCCAACATCAGGGGGTCTGCAAACACCGCCTGGGTTTCAACGGTACATACCGTTTTCGCATCCATGTTTACGGTAGAAACCCAGGGGTTGTGGTACCCAGAAATATCGCAGGAGAACATGAGTGTATGAGCATTGAACCATGTTGGCTGAACAGCGCTAATTGCTGATGGTTTGCCGGCGACACGCAGCCTCGGTAGGCGATTTGGGGCAAGTTGCAGCCGAGCCTCGTTGATGTCGACTGCGGCAACGAAAACTTGTTCTCTGGTCCATGCCTACGTCAATAATGGTTATAATGCAAGATTTTTTTTAAACGGATCCGTCCCACGGCATGTCAGGATGTGCCCATTCAGTCCAAGTCAGAAGCGTACCATCGGTGCTGAAACTCGTACTCGAATAGAAATCGGAACCAGAGATCAGAGTCGTTGGTTCCTCCAAGGTGAGAGTGTTCAAACAAACGAGGCTGTTCACAACATTCTCGGGCCCAGGCTTCGTGTGGTCCTCCATGATGCACACCACAAGATTGGGGTTTTGAGGGTGGATCGCAAAATCCGCAAATCGACAGTTATCCTTGCTAGTCATTGGAATTGGCGCAGACCGGCGTACAACGTCCACCTTGTAAACCTGGCCGTCATCGAAGTTGGAGAACAGGATAATATTGTCATAGACGGCTGTGTGCAGATTAGATGAAAAAGATAAGATAATTAAAGGACTCGGACGTACTGGCGGGGGCTCCTCCATATTCTTGCACGGCCGTGCGGGCGTTCCAATCGCCCCCGAAGACGTCAAATCCGTCCGCATGAGCAACAATGACATTCCGACCGCCCTCTTCTGGTCTTTTTTCGATGTAATAAACTGCAGAAGTTACAGGGTCAACCAAGACATCCTCGGTTGATACTGACTAGAATTCATGCAAGATATTAGATGTCGCATTGTTTTTTGCTCAAAATTCACCATTTTCGCAATCATAAGAGAGGAGATTGGCGAGTTCCACGTCCCGTAGGGCGCAGCGCCGGGCCCTTGACTCGTTCCACTCATCGTGGTTCTGAGAAAGCGACGAAGTCACGAGAAAGATGGGCGAGCAACGTTTCCACAGCCGGTCGGAGTCGGACATTCTGCAGACATACGGTGGGTCCACTCCATAAACGGCTATAAACGGGGCTCCCTTCGTAGCCGAATTCTCCGCTCTTCCGCCGCCGCGGAAACTTCCGGAAAAACACGGACAGCTTCGTCATGACAGCCGCCGCTGTACTTACTCATCTTCAAATCAAAGGCTGAGGGTTGATTCAACTCATCCTCCACTATTTTAGCTTGATTCTCGCAGCTGCGTATCATATGTCAATGAGCGTGGTAGATAGGTAGGATCTCCGTCGGAGACCGGCCGCCGCCAATCCGAGTCCCGTAATAACATACATACGATCTACGCCCACACCACGCCCACATACTTACGTTGAACTTACGGGCCGCTTTGGTTCTGCGGTTTTTCCACCGAGGCCTTATGTTCTCTGTCACGGCGGCGTTCTTTAAGAGGCAGCAGGTTTCGAATGCAAACAATCGAAAATGGCCCCCCATTGCCTATCAACTCGCTCATCGTCGAGGATTGGTTCCATGGTGTTCCATTCACTTCCAATTCCTTCTTATGCCAGACTTATTTCCTATCGTTAGGACTGTATACGGCCACGATGCTGGGGACTCTCTGGATAATCGGTGAGCTGGCGCACTTCTATTTACCATTGCGAGTTATTGATTACATGGAATACTAGTTTCCAGCAAGGAATACATTGGTTCCCGAAAGTACTGGCAAATTGGGCTGGTCCTTGCGTCGTATATTTGTTCTACAATGCATGCTTCGCTCAATTGGCTATATTACTCCAACGCTATCAATGAAAACGAGATCCCAACTGGACCTGGTCTCCTCTACTCGCTCACACACTTACCGGCGTGGATCGAAGGAACGGGCGACACGTTCTTTTGTCTTAACATTTTTCTGGCTGATTGTCTGTTCGTGAGTCATCTCTTCAAATTTGACAGCCAGTTGGCTCATTATGCTAAGATATGGAGATGCTGGACCGTTTGGAACCGCCGATGGATAGTCGTTGTAGTTCCAATGCTTGCAACTATCAGTGGGGCAAGTGAGTCAACAATGCAGCTTTAAGTTGGTTTGCCGGTACCTAACACGATGATTAATCCTAGTTTTGGCCGGATTCATTATCTCGGATCAAGTCGTTGCGTTGCGCAGCCTGGAAGCGTTCACCGTTGCCAAAAAATCCGAAGAATTCGTCAAATTCAGTACAGTCTACTTTTCCTTGTCGGTTGCGACAAGTTTAACCACGACACTTCTCATTACTCTGAGAATCATCTTCGTCCAACGAATGTCGAAAAAAAACGGAACTGGCACATACCACACCTTCAACCCGATCATGGAGATCCTGATTGAGTCGGCAGTACTATATTCGGTCACCCTTTTGACATTCGTGGTGCTTGATATAAGGAAGAATACCAACGTATACTATGCTCAAAATATTCACGCACAGATGGCGGTGAGATATATGTTCAAGGGCCTCTGATCCAAATCTGCAACTAACAAAATTGTCCTAGGGTTTAGCGCCTTTGCTTATCGTCTTACGAGTTGCCGCTGGACATTCGAGACCAAAAGAAGAATGGAGCACCAGGATTTCCGGTAGCTTGAAATTCATGCCAAGCAACAGTACAGTTATAATTGCCTCTGAAAACGATGCAGAGCGATGATTTTTAGCAGTATCTTCCTCTTCTCGGATATATTCTTTTGATGACGGAATCTTGTAACGTACTGTAGTAGGGAGCGTGCCCCTAATCTACATGTTTGTGTATTTCACGCGGTCAATCCTTTCGTTGTCCAACTGAGTTCGAACCTTGAACCTTGAATATTTGAACACTTCCCCTTGCTTGTGTATTGAACAAGCTCGTAAATTCCAGAATAAGCTCGAGACTGTAGCTTTGTCGAGATGCGAATGGTTTAGAATATGGACGGCGGAGCTGTGGATCGAAAATTGTACTACTTTTCTGCAAAGCCAGTGCCCGAGTCGGTCTTTGGAGGTCAAAACGCCCACAACGTGATGTTACAGTCGGAAGGCTGGCAAAGACCCGCACGGAATCGTTCATGGTTCTTTGAATAAGCGGAACTTTTGGAAATAAGTTACCTCGACCCTACAACATGCGAGGTACGAGTGGATTCTGTTGTAGCATCTGTTTATAAGAGACTACCTCGACCCAACTTGACAGCTTGGTGCATGGCCTTCAGCATGGTATAATCACCGTGGGTCGACTGAGTCCTCAATGGATTTCGCACGAACATGCTGGTGATTATGGGAATGAGATGGAACCCGCAGATTTATGGAGCCGTTGGCGAGGGACCAAGTTATCGGAAAGCAGAGCATTTTTCAAAGCCGCCTAGAGACTTTAGGATGTCCAAACCCACATCACGGTTGAGAGGTATTGGTCGGCACCGTTTCACACGTTTGTGGCTCCCCGTGCATTAGAGACACTTTTTTTTTTTGGCCGTGGCGGTCCAAGTTCGCGTGGAAATTTTCGAGAAGGAAAGAAGTTCAACTCGACGGCTCAACATGTGAAATTCAGCAGTCAGGCGACGGATGGTTCTATTTGGAACTGGGCAAGCAGAAATCCACAGGGGTCTAGTCATTTGCAGAGAAAAAGTGTATCAGGCAGAACTCATGAATAGCTTGAGGGCAAATTTCATCGTCTGCTGCTCGAAGCTTCAGTAATTTCTGAAGGGGAGCTGGGGCCAGCTGGGGTCTGTGATTATTGAACGGTCTTACTAAGTAAGCGGGCATCTCTATTCATCTCTAGATCTGGAGCATCTACTGTCAGTGTCAACTGAACCTTGAAGGAAGGAAGCAACCTTGGGAGTCCCTGATATTCCCTGCTGCAACGGCCTAGACGATCCCAGGGCCCGCGGGCTCCGCTGTCCCCTCTGCACCACTCTCTGCATGCGCAGGTGGCTGCACGCCCTCGCCCTCCGCCCACTTCATCCCGATCCCCACATTGACGCCGATCGTGCTCCTGACCCCGAGGGGAAAGTCCACTGCCTCCTCGCGTGTTAGTGTGAACGTCGTTGGACTAATAGAGGTAGAGGCGGGCGGCATGTGGAACGCGGGGACGAACCAGAGCCAGCACATGAATACCTGCGTGGTGTGAATAGGAGGATGAAGGGGAAGTGAAGAGGACACATTTATATCGGTGTAAACAAGTGTCTTCACATTTGAGATAAAGTCGGCTTGCGAGACTACACCTGGCCCATGTAAACCTTGACGCAGGCCTCCTGCCCTGCATTGAGGACCACGCCGTGCTCCTTTGTGCGATGTCTAAATCCTCTGCCCCCAGCGTGGCTCCACCCTCCTTCAGCGCATCCCAGATGTGCACCCACCCACTCTCCGACAGCGGCCACAGCGTGTACGTCAGCACCTTCCCCTACCCGCCTGTGTCACGCGTGTACACCTCCCATCTTTCCAGCAGCCCCACAAATGCACCACGCAAGTGACACCCACACGTGCCTGCTTCCGCCTCCCGGCTTGCCCAAACTCGTGCGGTCCATCACCGCCATCGCTGGGTGCACAAGATTCAGCTTCACCGTGCCCGCCTGTCAACGACAGTCCTTGGGTCAACCTGTCTGCGACCAAGCACAACAGAACCGCAAGTCCTAGCCCAGGTGTTGAGAGGAACTGGCTGTTCATGGTGCACATACAAACAGCCGACAACCGAGGATCACTCCCAGGAGTAGTTCAATCAGAGGTCAGACTGTGGTTGAAGTAGTCCTGACAGGCCCGGGATAATCGAACCGATGTAGAGCATATCCCGACGGGATTACCGGCGGGATTATGAAATGACACACATGGGTTTATCATAGACCAGCGAACGGGGGGGAGGATCCAGGGATATCTGACAGAGGCTCCTTCGGACTCTACGCTCTAATGCCGAGAGATGTAGGAATAGTTGTTGTGGTGGTGGTTGTCTCCCTCTAACTCTGAACGCAATCAAGACTCCGTGTCCATGCCACTGAGAGTCTTGATACCAGTGTTATCCCATAGGCTAGTCCTTCACAACCCTACAACCCACCACTAGGCTCTGTCGAAGAAATTTGAGAAAGGTCTGAGACAGGAGCTGAAATAGGAGACAAGGGTTTGCCAGCAGAACAAAGTGGAGAAGGAAACCCGAGTCAACGAGATAGCAAAAGCAGAGAAAGCTTAGGCTGAACACAGGTCAAGAACAGGCCGAAGCAAGGCCAGTGAATAGACGAGGTAGAATCTAAAGTACAGGGGATTCTACCTGGGGTTTATATACTACTGTATCTAGGAGTCCGATCCTAATATACCCTATGTGTAACAGAAAGGGGTTTAGTTGAAACCAGAAAGGAGTTAAAATGAAACAGATAGGGATGTGATCACGGGTTAATGGGCTCCCGTGATTGCAGTTTGATCCGGCTTCGGGATCTGAAAAGCCGAATCATGACACCGCCTTGCATATGCGCACCGTGATGTGCATAAGGTGCACCCTCAGCTTTGCTGCGGCAGGCGGCACGGGCATGGCCCAAACGCGCGTGGGCACCTCGTGCGCCCAGTAGTGCAGCCAGCGCTGCTGCGACAGGAAGCTCACGCCCTGCTTTGCCTTCTCAGCTTCGACATCAGTTTTGTCTGCCGCAGGGGGCTCAGGCGCCGGGGATTCAGGGAGCATCACGAGCACGGCGTCTTCCTCGTGTTCAATGGCTTGTATCACCTCTCCCGCATGGGCCTGAGTCTCCGCCCGACTGTGCACGAGTGTTAGCTGCTCCAGGGGCAGCAGATATGTGCATGCAAGCGTCCCGGACCTTCCTTTCCTGACTGCCCCAAGAATTGAGCATTCACACTTTTCCATAAGAAATCAGGGGACCGCGCATGCCATCCAGCCACTCTGCCATCTCGTGCGCAGCGAGAGGTAGGATCACCAATGGTGCAAGTTGCAGTGGTGAACGGTGACTAATGCACGGAGCACTTCCAGAAAATAATAATTATATTACTCTTCAACTTGAAGGATGGCTTTGCTTCAAGCCCGTCTTTGCGCTGTGTCAAGTACCGGGACAGACTCGGGAACCGATGGAGGTCCGAGATATCCGAGCGCGGGAATATGCAAGGACATCGGTGGTCCGCAGGAGGTCCGAAATCCTATCGCACAAAGTGTAATACGAATAGGGTGGAATAGGACTTTCACAAAGTGAAGCTTCATGAAATGTAGTCCCATCCGATCGGAGCTCCGGCTTGGTGCCTGAGGGGGGTCAGAGCGGACTTGGCTTCAGCTCGTGCGCTGCGCCTTTCTCTACGCCCAAGGCCCGATTTCCGAGGAAGAAGACAGAGAGGTTAAGAACGAAGACTGAGTCACAATCCTAGTCAGGACCGGATGGTGCCGACGAGTCCTATTGGTAAGGACCGAGATTGAACTGTAAACCTGGTCGGGACCGATCGGTGCCGGTGCGTCCTGTCAGTAAGGACAAAGACAATCGCAATCCTGGTTGGGACCAAACGGTGCCGATGAGTGTTGTCGGTACACAGAAATGTGAGCGGATTGTGAATGCTACACAAAGTAGGGTTTTGCGTGAACAATGCAAAGTCCTAAATGTGACCGAGGGGATCTGAGGAGCAGCCGGATCACCGTCGGGACCGATCGGAGTTGAGGAGTCCTGTCAAGGCAGGGGGAATGTAAGCGGCGAATGAACACTACACAAAATAGGACTTCGCGTGGATAATGCAAAGTCCTAAACGTGACTGTGCAGGTCCAAGAAAAAGCCGGATCGCCGTCGGGGCCGAACGGAGCCGATGGGATCTTCAACCCGTGTCCAAGTTCGGAAAAGGACGGAGACCGATGAAGGGAGAGTAATCGGAGAAAAGACGGAACTGAGGAAAGGACGATAGGAAGGAAGAAAGTCTTAGTCGATATTCAAACTGACTAGAACGAAGATACATGAAGCTATTTAAACTGTAGTGTAGTTTATTACGTAATGGTAGGAGCCCTCAGGGCTCCGTGAAGGAAACGAGTCAAAGCTGTACGAGTGCTGTATGATATGAGTCAAAGCTGTGGTGGAGATTCCGGAGGACCGAAGATTCCGAGGGGAGTGGAGTCATAACAAATCAGAGTAAATAATGATGGAGCCAGAAAAGTCATAGCAGTGTCGGAGAATTCGGAGGTCCGAGGCCCCCGTGATGGAATGAGTCAGGATAGGCATAACGGGGAATGAACATGGGGAAACAATGAGAACCAACGAGATCACCATAGTCGGCAGGCTGAATTCCAACGGGGTCCGAGGGAGCCCGGGTATGCTCGGAGGCCGACGGAGCCCGGGTATTTCCGGAGCCCGAAGGATGGAATGCAGCGAGCAGGAGAACCGAAGTGGATAAGGTGCCAGCAGATAAATGGGAAACGCTCAGTAGACCTTCATCGCGTAAAAACCCGTTGAACTCGAAAGAGTCCAGGACTAAAAGATTGCTGATGTTGAGCTCATCGGGGCTCTGATGAGGTCTGATGTCACGGTACGTGACACGCTGTCTGCACAGCGCTCCTGCATTATCCTCAACTTTTCCTCTGGCTCAGCCATCAACACCTTTTCCTCCACCATCCCGTGGTACTCTCCGAGATTTACGACAAGCCTGCAGTCAGTTGCTGAAGTATCTTGGGGGGTAAGCAGGTGTTGGGGGTTTGACTGCAGCAGCTTGGCGACGGTCTCTTGGTACTCTGGAGCCACCACATCCATGTGCCTCTGGACAGTGGGTCCATCTGGCCTCAGATGCTGCACCTCGTTTCTGGTGGTACAGAGCACCTTATAGCGGGAATGCAGGACATGGCAGAGGGTCCACTCTGAAGTCAGGATGCCCTTGGCTTTTTTGTAGGCCGTTTTGATGTCTTGATGAGTAGAATGCTTCAGGAAGAACTCAAGAAGTTGAGTAACTGTCGAGGCACTGGTCAAGCGCTGTTTGAATGAAGAGACATCACAAACTTACTGTACTTCAGATTTGTCCCTTTTAAGATGTCTTTCTGGGTTGATGTGAGGACATTTGCGCCACTCCAATTGGTATTGAAGATCCGGTCGCTGAAGGCTGTAAGCAGCGTGCAATGTGAGTTGAGTAGTATGAATGTGTTAATGATAACATACCCTGTAGGCACAACATCACGACCTTGTACTCTTTGACCAAAGCCATAGTGGGGAGCTCGTGGTTGATCCTTGCAAGGTTAGCCTTGATGTTGACGATTGAGGCCTCGCGTAAGTCATCCTCGGCGGCCTGGTGCTCCTCCCGCTCCTTGGCAGCGGCATCGATGAAATTCTTGAGAGTTTCCTTCATAGTGTCCAGCTCCTCCCACATGTTGGCAATCTCTCCCCGCATTTTGTTTGACCTGATTCGTGAGTGCCTGGTTAAATCATGATAAGTAGGGAAGAGGATTGACAGTGGACTCACTGCAATTTGAGCAATTGATGATGGATATGTGGGCACTCTCATTCGAATATAACCACATCCTCCTCTTGTCGAAGCGACACCCAGTCGGCATTATCCCAACTGTTATCCGGGAACAGCTGGCTCTTCTCGAACGAAGCAAGAGCTGAGATGGAGAGCATATCTCTATTGTTCTGTTCTCTTTTTCAGGGGAGAGGATGATGGCCTTCATGGAGAGGATGAGAGAGGGGAGAGAGATGTGGAATAGGGGTCAGCCGATCAATGAAATGAATAGTGACCTGTGATCCGATTCAATCCGCCCTCGACATCAACAGACCAGCAAAACCTGCGGAAGACTTTGTTCCAGTGAAACCTCCCGGGCTCAGCAAGCTTGCTAGTACCAGTTGACGGCCTCTCGTGACAGAAGTGGAACTGCTTGTCCGCTCGTCTGCATTTACTGATGTGTCATAAGCTCTGGACCTGGCCGCGTGCGGCTCAACTGCGCTGCAGCGTGATGAACCGCTCGCGCTCATCGAGAACGAGGAGACCCCAGTGGTATTTTGATCGGCCAGGTTACTGAAATTGGGTGACCGCCCGCTTGCCGAACCGGCCAGGTCACCCACTTCGGTGACCACGCTGAGGCAAGAGGTCTCAGATCATTGAATTCAACACACTGATCAACATACGTAAAAAAAAGCACGTGTTTGACTCCTTTAGGAATTTGTGTCAGCAGATATCTGTCATTTGCATTGGACGAGCATTCAGCGCTCCTTGCGGGCTCTTCGCGGGTAGGAAAATGCATAGCTATTGAAATACATCTTCTTCAACTACTGAGACTGTCCTACCAGCTGTGATATGGTACCGTATGTGCAGTATCTACATTGCTGGCTGTTGCTGCCTAAGATGTGTTCACGGTGCAAAAAGGTGGCAACGGTAAGGGCTAGTTGTGATTGGGAGGTGTTTCAAACATGACAGTAGGGCCACCATGGCCATACTGCAGTGGAAGAGTTGAGGAGTGTGTGGTTTGGTCGAGTGGTGCAAAAAGACTGTGAATTGATGGGACTTCCGCATTTGGGGGGGGGGGGGGGGTATATGTATGTTGATCAGTGTGTCCGATTAGGTGATCTGAGGCCTCTTGGTCCACGGAACATAGCCACATTACCATATATACCTTCCCCTGTCTCATGTATTCTCCTCCATTAATATTGCTGCAATCCTCAATGCTGAGCTTGGTCCTGTATCCAGCACTAGTGCTTGTGCTTATGTAGCACCGGTTAATGATTATTTTCCTCATCCGAATTGACAGCATCGTGCAGTGGCATTTACACGCTCTTTTCTCGCACCCCACATTCAAGAGTTGGTGTCTCCAAGCTGAAGTATTACTACGCCAACTCGGAGCCCTGATTCAGGTCCTCTGGCACACAGGACTCGGCGGGATTCACGCAAAAAGCCGCGAGAATGGACGTGCTCGCTCTGGGAGCAAAGTTGACCAGGCACATCCGCAGCTTTTCTTTGCCAGGTGTTGCTCAACGACCTAATAAGGCTCCATCTGTGCGTGGCTCCACACACCCTTTGGACTGCAGGTTGCTAACGACATCATTTCCACAAGTGCGATACACCATCTACAGTGGTGCGGTGCACACTCCGCATCTTCTAGCCTCGCTTTACCCTCCAGGCAACACTTTCGAGCGTGGGCTGTGTCTTATCAGAGCGGTTTATTGAGGCCGATGGTGTGCTGGATGTGCTACGGGCCGATGGGCAGTGTCCAGTGCGTCATATTCTCCTGCTTCTCTGCCTCGACTGACTTTGCTGCACGGAAATGCAGACAACAGCTTCCGGTGCAGGCCTTGCTCCATCGAACAGGCACACCGGCCAGCGCACATTGCACGCTTGTGCACTGGGAGAATGGAGCTGAAGGCAGCATACGGACCACGAGCGCGAATCTGTGTTTCGTGCTGTGTATGCTGCTGCTCGCAAATCGGTGTTTCGTGCTGCGTATGCTACTGCTTGCAAATCGGTGATACCCTAAAGCATCTCCTCAACATGGAAACCCTGCACCTCCCTGCATTCCTTGCATCCCCCGCGCTCTGGTCTGCACTCTGCCACGTGCCTGACCCGCTGCCGCACGACAACAGTGTCAGTGACGATGAAGACAACCACTGAGACTCCTATACCCAGGGCTTCATCACTGCGCAGCCCACACTGCGGTGCGCCGCCTGGGCCGGCATGCTCGGGTTTGAAGGGTGTGTCTGTGTCTCCCTCATGCACGCAGACGCATCATGGAGGGGGTGTGCGAATGCTTGAGAATCGGCGCAGAAGGTGCGCAATCCCGCATCACTCTTGACTTCATGCTCATGTAGACAAGGACACCAACATCTGTACACTCATCACCCAGCTCTGCCCTCACCACGTCTCTCTGTATAGTGCGTGCAAACGCTACACTGAGCGGCGCCTCAAGTGGTGCCACACGCTGCACCTGCAGAAACACCCGTGAATACGCGGGCCATTGTGCGCCTGCAGCTCGTGCCACCCTGTGTGTAGCCCGTGCGCGAATTGATCCAGTGCGACTTGAATGCACAGCGCATGCAGCAGACTTCTCCAAGAGCGTGAGTGCGTACGTCCCGAGCAGAGACGGGCCACGCATTCACTGGCGTGCTGCAAGGTTTCTGCCTTCAAGGTCGGCAGCGGTGCGCACGTGGCCTGCCTGCATCGCCAGCCAAGCCGACCAGACTGCTCGTGCCATCCGCTTTGCCCCTTTAACAGCCGCACACAGACCGCAACCCTTGAATTACTGTAACCTACCAATCAAATTCCGCCCACCTGCCTCCCAGTTCACGAACCGCACCCCGTGCCGTTGTAAGCGCCCAAATGTGTACCCGTGTCTAAAATCTGCGTCTAAAGTCCTAACTTAGCCTAAGAGATACGTGTGTCAGCTGCCGCCGATGAAAAAAAGAAGCACGCACTATGCGCACCCACTTCAAACTCACACGGCAAATTGAGTGGTTTCGGGGGGCCCTGAAATGTTCCCGAAATTATTAGTTCAAGGGCCAGTTACTCGAGTCCTGAAAATGCACCTAAAATGTTAATTATCTGCACACCCGAAGCTGGAGCCGAAACTACCCGATTTGGGTATATTTTCGGCACCTCTGATTTGTTTAATTTCAGATGCAGTTTTGGCCCACCTGAAGCTGCTCCTGAAACCAATAGTTTCAGGAGCACTTCCAGCGTGCCCCAAGCTTATTGTTTCAGCAGCCCCAGAGCCAGCGCCGAGAACAATAAGTTTCGGATCCGGGTTTCTGGCGTGCCAAAACTGATTCTAGGCCGGCCTAGAGCGCTCTAGGCCTAGTTTGCGCAGTGCCGAATCAGGTGCCAAAGCTTATTGTTTCGGAAGCCGGTCCCGGGCTTGCCGAAACAATAGGTTTAGGGCAGGCTAAAGCTGCTCCTGAAACCAATAGTTTCAGGAGCAGCTTCAGGTGGCCCTAAATCACTTCTGAAATCAGAAATTTCAGACATGCCGAAAACATACCTGAATCAGGTAGTTTTGGCCTCAGCTTCAGGCTTGTGGAAACTTTATATTTCAGTTATGTTTTCAGGTCTATGTATCTGAAGACCTAAACTAAAGAGTTCAGGAACTTTTCAGGGTGCCCCGAAACCTCCCAATTTGTTGTGTGACTGCGTCTCCATATGTCTGCCTCGCATAGTGACCGAGACTCGGAACGACGTGGATTCGAATTCCGCTCACGGCCTGTACACGTAATTGTGCCGGGGATGCGCAGCTGGAAGGAAGCGCAACCTGCAACCAATTAAATACGACAACGAGCAGGTGAATTAATGATGGGCACACTATTGGTGATTCGCGATGAATCCGGAGTTGTGTTGGGGGAGGCGCCACATTAACATTTGAAGGCTGGAGATTTGCATAAGTAAAGCGGGCGAAGGCAGGGTTAATTGAAATACCTGGGATTCTTCTCGGGGGAAAAGTGCAGCATGGATAGCACTCAATGTAGTTCACTGCGGAGCTCGCGCTAAATGAACGGGCCAGTCAAACGAAAATGGAAGTCAGACGGGTGCAATGATCCCGCAACGCGCCATAGAGAAAGTCTGACAATGATTTCGAAGTTGAGTGGGATAAATAAAAGCGTACTTTATGCGTGAGACCTTGCAGTGGGTCAAACGCAAACTCTCATTGAATACATAGTTACCTATAGGGTTTAGTGAGTTGGTGGAGTAGATAACAGGAGGGAAAGAAAAATACTAGTGCCAAAGGATATTTAAAGGGTGCGAGAGTAAATCAGGATCGAACTCAAGTCAAATGTAAAGAGCGAGGCGCGAGGTACAGACATGAGGGCGCAAATCTCAGTCCAAAGGTCAGCTAATTCGAAGCAATACGAACTGGAATGAAGATCCATTGCCCAGACATAACTGAAAGAAGACTGACGAACCAACCAATACCGAGACTATAGATACAGAATGGCATAAATTAGTAGGGTCGGGTCAGAATTGTGAGTCGCCAAGAGAGAGAGCCAAGATATGCGCAGGGAAAACAAGGCAGAAGATGGCTGAGCAGCCTGAGTCCATGGTATGGAACCGTGAGCCTAGATCAAACTAGAGTCATATAGTAGCCCCGAGTCAGAGAAAGCGCCAGGTTAAGCCGAGGTCACGGCATGAATTGGCCCAATGAGCGAGACTGCAGCAAAACTACACGAAGAGCCAGCTGGTAGCACGAACTTGGGGAAAGTGAATTGGTGCTGCCTCGGCGGCGCATCTCAAGAGGTAGAATCCGGCCCAAATGCGATCAGACTGCACATGGAAGGGCCGCAGGTGAGAGAATAAGTAGAAGAAAAGAGATGAACTGAACCTCTGGGGAGGAGAATACAATTATAACCGAGTTGGCAACATTATTACATTCGCTGAATTTGAACCACCTTACTTACCATAAACGGATGAAGGCGTTGAGTAAAGGCCGAATTACCATAAGCGGTGCTGACCCACCCACCCAAAACGCAGTGACCTCGCGCGATCGGCGATCGAGCGAAGAGAGAAATTGGATGACCCACTCGCCGGAAGAATTCGGACCAGGCCCAAGCGGAGTTTGAAAAAAGCGATGGGAACAGTGATCGGACCCGATCGGGCGATGACCGGGTCAGCGCGCTAGTGATCGGTCACCGGGATACGCTATAAACCAAACTCACCGAGCAAGTACCCACCCGCCCAGCGGCTCGTCCTTGCTCCGTGTTCCACGAGCTCATGCTCCGTTCCACCCAACCACTCAGTTCGTATCACAGTGGCTCTGCGTGCGCGAAGATGAGGCTGGACGGCCAGGGAAGCTGCGCAAGGGAAAGGCAAATGGACCACCGAACGTGAGCGGGAAGAAGTACATCAACGCCACCGGCGGGAAGGCTGTAGTCCGTTTTTAAGTGATGGGTCCCGATTGGGGTTGAGCCTTATTACATAATCACGTTTTGAGGCCCTTGCCCTGGCTCTTAAATCTTAGGAATATTCACGTCGTAAGGGAACAGATGTTTAATGTGTGCGCAAATATTTCCATATTTTTGCGATGCCATGGGACAAAGCTATTGACGAGTCAAATTGATGGGTTTTGGCCCGTTGATGTCCCATCACATTGAAGGATGAGCCCCTGCACTCATTCAAGCGCCATTCAACAAATTTTAAAGAGACAGATCATTTCTAATATACTCCGAATTTTAGTTCCACCCCAAGAAACTAGAGAAAGAGGTGCCGCATAGTGAAAACGGCACCAGGGCAGCTAAGCGAAGATTATGTAACAAGGGCCAACCCCAATTGGGACCCATCACTTAATAACAGACTTCAACACATCGAGGTACGAGATCATACCGTGTTGAGGTCTGGCTCTGAGAGACTAGGAAGGCTGTGCTAAACCCGCGGGTCCTGAAACCTTTCCAAGTACGCTCTGATTCTTTCCGCCGTGATAACTGACGGTAACACTCCAGCGCTCTTACTGACAAGCCCCAATATCCTCGCCATCACGCCCGAGTCCGCGTCATCGGGCGCGCGAAGGACCTCGGGTTGTGCGGTGCCGTCAAGCGCGATGGCAAGGTCTGCGGCGCGTGGTGCGACCGGCGCCTCAGCGATATGTGCGAGTGGCGCTTCCAGTACGC
Source organism: Mycena rosella (assembly GCA_029378255.1). Taxonomy (NCBI): domain Eukaryota; kingdom Fungi; phylum Basidiomycota; class Agaricomycetes; order Agaricales; family Mycenaceae; genus Mycena; species Mycena rosella. Next base: position 190,320 of record JARKIE010000038.1, on the reverse strand, counting down.
GGTCAGCGGCGCGTGAGCCGCCCGGAGTTCTTTGTCAGGTTCGTTATTCCCCACCTAAGTCGCCTCGTATCGCACAGCTGACACATGTCTTCGCAGGACGTCGGGCATGTCGACGACCGCGACGCGCAAGCGCAAGCCAGACTACGATCAAGCCGCTCGACGAGGCCGTCGGCGGCGCGACGTACCTTGTCACGGGGCACATCATCAACGGCGCCGCGGGCGCGGACCTGCGCGACTCGATGTACGTCGGCGAGCGCATGGGCCGCGAGGGGCAGGCGAAGGCGCGCCGGAAGCTCGCGGGGCGGGAGGACGAGCGCGTGCTCAAGGTGCTGCTCGGGCGCGACTCGGAAGGCATGCAGCCCGTGATCAGGGCGCGCGAGGTCGGGCTGGCGGAGAAGGCGGAGATGGCGGCGGCCAAGCAGTCCAAGGGGAAGGACAAGAAGACGGCGGGGCTGGAGACAAACCGACAGCGAAAGCGGCGGGCCCCAAGCCACCCGGGAGAACGCGTACTCGGCCGAGGTCGTGAAAAGCCTTGGAGTCGACCCGACCGTCGAGGCTGGGCACCGCTACGCCACCTCCGTGAGGGAGAAGAAGGTCCGTCTCATTCGCGTCTCGCTTTTCTTTCTTTCGTGCTGATATGATCTTCGGCAGCTGGAGGACCTCGCCGGCGTGCAGTCTTTGCGCACCACGATCGCGCTCGGCCCGCCGCCAGGGGAGAAAATCCGCTCGGGCGTTGTGGCGCCAAAGTCCAAACCGAAAGTGAAACGACCGGTCGACCTGGCGCATCCGCACTCCGATTCGGACGACAATATGCCGGCGGCGATCTGGGTGGCCAAACCTGTGCCGCCCGAGGAAGGCATCTAGTAATTATATTCTGGTTGACGAATAATGTAATTACTAGACGCGACGCGACACGACGAGAGCGTGTACATCACTAAAGGACGGATTGGGCAAGAATTCGTCTGACATCGTCGCATCGATGTGCAACTCGACTTGACTCAGCTGATCGAGTTGCTCAACGAGCCGAGTTACACCTCGGAGTAGGCTCAGCTCGATGGCAATACTATCTTCCAACATCAAGTTACTGAAACAACACTGAAGTAGACTAGAGTACCGACGTCCTGGCCCCGCCCACTACTGGTTCGCGAAATTTCGCTCCAGATAGAAAGGCTTCAAGGGCCAGGCCGCCATGCGCGACGGAAATGAATTCCGCGGGCTGAACTTTTATGCAGCTACTTGAATCAGTACTGAAGCATTCATTGATTCAACGGTTGAAACGAGCCAGACCGGATATTTGATGCAAGCCCTGGAAAGATTTGAGGATCTTTCCTCTAGCCTGAGGCCTGTTCTATGAACTCAAAATAGTCCGCCGCACTTCCGCCACCTGGGATTCGGCCCGTGGCATCTATCCCAAGCACTCTATCCAGCCCTCATCCCAATGTAATATATCGCAGACAAACCGCTCCCGCTGGATTCGACGATCTCGTTCGTCGCCAGGCGACGTCCTTGCTGAACAAACTGGTCAGCGAGAACTTCGACACCATCTCCGCCCAAATAATCGCGATCGCGAACCGCCCCAATGATACGGGCGAACACGATGGCAGAGCCCTCGAGGTGGTCGTCCACGCCTGCGTCGACGCTGCGACATCGCAGCCCATACGGCCCGGTCTTGATCTGCCATACGCACGACTCTGCCGTGCGCTGGTGGAAGGAACTAGCCCTGCGGTGCGCGACGAGGGGGCTAGAAATGCCGAAGGACATGCCATTTCTGGAGGGCGGTTGGCCCGCAGATATCTGCTCAATCTACTGCAGGAAGGCTTTGAAAAAGGATGGGATTCAGATGATGTTCAGGGGATGAAGAAACGAAAATACTTGGGACTCGTCCATTTCATCGGCGAGATTTTCAAGAAACAGTTGATGACGCATAGGGTGATGCACGCATGCGTCAAGAAATTCCTCGCTCCAGCTGCAGAACCTCCACACGAGACCGATATTGAAGCTCTCTGTATTCTCCTGCAAACTACGGGCTTGCAGCTGGACACCGCAGGAGCCCGTGCGCACATGGATGTCTATTTTTCGCTGGTCAAGGATTTGAGTCGAGATGTCCGCATCCCTGTTCGCCACCGGTTGATGCTGCAGGCAAGTTACATTTTTCCATTTCTTTGAATCTTCTCATGTCCACGCAAGGATCTCATCGCTCTGCGAGACCGCAATTGGGTTGCATTGGGTACAAGACTTGCAAGTGGTACCGTAAGCTTCAACCATATAATACGACACGGGCCACTGACTTGCACATAACAGCCTGGTCGCAACGCCTCCCGAACTCCTGGAATATCTCAAGGAGCCTTTCGACGCGATATAGGGCCCGTCTCCCCGCGCCCTCCTAAGGCCGGCGATCTTTCCACCTTCGGCAAAATAAACGGCACCGGCAAAGGCCTCCCGATGACGTTTGGGCCAAGCAGTGTGTTTGCGGGAAAGAAGGATAAGAAACGAGGGTCTCTTCCGACGAGTTCGAACCAAAACATGTTTTCGATGATCACTCAAAGTGCGGCCGATGCCTCATCTGAGTCCTCTCGAGGTAAGTAGCAAGCCGTCGCGCTGATGACTAGTAATTGATTTTGTGTAGGTCCTACAGTGTTCTCATAATCAGCGCGAAATGAAACTGGGAGACAAGGCAATTAGACTTTCAAATATCCGATTGAATTTGAACCTTGAACGCTTCTTTGTGCTAGTGTATTGAACAAGCTCGTGAACTCGAGAACAAGATCGAGACCGCAGATTTGTCGAGACGTGGACGCAGTCCGAGTCGGCCTTTGGAATTCGGAAACGCTATATCGTGACCTTACAGTCAACAGGCTGGCAAAGAGACCCGCACGGAATGAGAATCGTTCGTGGTTCTCCGAATCGGCGGAAATTTTGGAAAGAAGGTACCTCGACCTAATTTGACAACTCGACGCATGTAATTCGGCACGTTATAATTGGCGAGGGTCTCAACGGATTTTCACGGACGTGCTGGTGATCTGGAATGAGATATGCAGAACCCGCAAATTCACGGAGCCGTTGACGAGCGACCAGTTATCGGAAGCAGAACATTTTTCGAAGCCGCTTGTGGCCAGAGACTTTAGGATGTCGAAAAGCCACATCTTACGGTTGAAAGGAATTGGTCTGCACCGTTTCAAACGTTTGTGGCTCTCCGTATGGTAGAGATTTTTTTTTTACCGCGGCGGTCCGAGTTTTTGGAAATTTTCAAGATGGAAAAAAGTTCAACTCGACGGCTTGACATGTGAGATTCAGCTGTCAGGAAGTTTCCTCGATGGATGGAGCTCCGAACGGTAAGAACCGGTGCGATAGTCGGTGGTGCTCTATTTGGAACTGGGCAAGCAGAAATCCAGAGGTCTAGTCATTTTCAGAGAAAAAAGTGTATCAGGCAGAACTTGAGGCAGGCGAATTCCGCCGTCTCCGCCGCTCGAAGCTAGCGCTTCAGTAACTTCTGAGTGGGAGCTGGGAGTGGGGCCAGCTGGGGTCCGTGATTATTGAACGGTCTTAAAGCGGGCATCTACTGTCAATGCCTCGTCAGGAGATCCGCAATCTTGGAGTAAGTTAAAGTACTTGTAAGTACCTTATCACAGGCTCGGACTCCCGAGATCTTCCGCTATGTTCCGTTGTCGCTTAAGGTACGTGGGCGAAAATATTCAGGATGGTGCCATTTTTGACACGTAACTTCCAGACTTGTTCCAGACCGTTCTGTGTTCTTCACGATTTTTTTGGCGTTTTCTAGTCAACCGGCAGGGTTACGAGATGCAAAGAGGACCGAGTAGAAGGTAGCACCGCAGAAGCCCTAGGAAGAAGCTTATTTGAAGGTTTCGGGCGTCAGCGCTGCCGTAAAGATCGCACGTTGCTTTCTGCATACCCGGCCCACAGCGCCCACAGCTAGCCACAGCTGGTTTTGCCGGTCTACGCGTAACTGCGCCTCTTTGTCTTGGAGATCGCGTCAGAGGTGTAGTGTGCCCTGTGTTTCGGTTGTTTCGATGGGGCTAATCTCAAAGGACGCTGCACTGAAGTGGGGACATGGCGTTGGCTGGTGATAATGGCACGTAGAGATCATGAATGTGCTGGCGAGAAGTCGCTAGAAGTCGGGCAATATACGCTCCTGAAGGAGATTGTTGGGTCGGCTGTGGACAAGCAGCAACCGATCAATTTCTTTCTTTCCTTTCCCACTTTGCGTTTTTTTGCCCTTCGCAATGGTGACCTCCAGAGAGACAGAAAAGACGGCGAGGGTCGAGCAGGTGCCGGTGACGATCCCTAATCTCTCGATGAAGGACCTGCTGTCCTCCATTCCGTGAGTATCTCCTCAAATCTATTCGACATCGTCTCATTCCCTGCTTTCAGCCCGCACTGCTTCCAAAGGTCGACCCTGAGGTCGGCGATGTACCCGTACAGTCTCTTTGCGGTTTTTTGTTTATAGGAGTTCATGTGCTCGCAGGATATGGGACTTGGTCGTTATTGGGTCGCTGTGGAAACTGACCACTATTGCCGACACTTTTACGGTGGCGCTTCCTCCCGTTGCCCGTTCCCTGGCGAGCTTTTCTCTCTGGTCGCTTTACGGCTTTTTCGCCGGGCTGTTTGGTATGGGATTGTGGATTGTCGCGCACGAAGCTGGTGCGTTCCTTTTTTGGTATTCGTTCTATGCATTTTGATTGATCCTTCTCGCCAGGCCATGGTGTACGTTTTTACGCTTTTCTACGCACGGCGCGACCCCCTGTCTAATTTGCGTATACTACCAGGCCTTCAGCACTTCCAAGAGTATCAACAATTTTGTTGGCTGGGTCCTTCACTCTGGGTTCGTCGATTGTTCCGCATCTGTCTTTCCCCGCTCAGATGGGTTATCGTTTTTAGCCTCGGTGTTCCGTACCACTCATGGCGCATCAGCCACGCCAAGGTATGCGAATTTTACGCGGCGTGCTCCGGAACTGAATATCTTTTTTTGCGTCAAGCATCACGCCGCGACGGGCCACATGACGCAAGACCAGGTCTTCGTCCCGTGGACGCGTTCACAGATGGGCCTGCCACCTCTCGACTCTGCGCGCGATGACGTCCTCGGCGCGAACGTCTCTCAGGCTGTCCAAAACGAGATGTGGGAAGCTCTCGGCGACACCCCCTTCGTCACCTTCGTCACGTTTGCATTCTACCTTGTGCGTAGCCTAATCGTCTCCATTCTACACACAACTAACATTTAGCAGCTCGCGGGGCTGCCCATGTACCTGATCTTCAACACTGCCGGACAAACGCGGTACCCCAAAGGCACCAACCGTGCGCCATTCATCCACCATCTCTCTTCCTGCTTTTAAACAATCCTCCGCAGACTTCAACCCCTCGTCCATCATATTCGCGAAGCACCAGTATTCGCAGATCGTCCTCTCCGACCTCGGCATCTTCATCTGGCTCGGCCTCATCGTCGCCTCGTGCTACCACTACTCCTTCGCCACGACCTTCCGCGTCTACCTCGTGCCGTACATCTGGGTCAACCACTGGCTCGTCCTCATCACCTTCCTGCAGCACTCGGACCCGCTCGTGCCGCACTACCGCGCGGAGATGTTCAACTTCCAGCGCGGCGCGCTGTGCACGATGGACCGCAGCCTCCTCGGCGACCTCGGGCCCGTGATGGGCTGGCTCGGCGCGCATGCGACGTACGTTTCTTTACTACCTCCTCCGTTCGCGCGTTGCGTTTGCTGACGCGTATATGTGTTGTAGGCACGGGATATCCGAAACGCATGTGCTGCACCACGTCACGAGCAAGATCCCGCACTACCACGCGTGGGAGGCGACGTACGCGCTGCGCGAGCGGCTCGCCGCCGCGGGCATCAAGCTCGTCGGGCGCCCCGGCGGGTGGGCGGAGGTGTGGCGGGTCCTGCAGGAGTGCCGCGTACGTCGTCTTTCTTGCTCTACCTTGCGTTCGCCGGCTTACACTTTGGCGCGCAGTTCGTGGAGGACGAAGGCTCCGTGGTCTTCTACAAGAACTCGCGTGGCGTCGCGGCCGCCAAGCCCGTCTTCCACTCCACCAGCGACGTCGAGGACTCGGGTATCGAGATCGACAAGTAGTAGACTCTTCCTCCCTCTGCGTTCCTCCCTCCCGGCGTCTTGGTTCCCTCGATCTTATTATCCCGCCGCTTCTCCTCTTTGGGTTATCGTGCTCAATGGCCCGCGTCGATCTTTTCCGTAATCAGGCCGACCTCTTTAAAATACCCCAGGCTTAGCGCACATCCCTTCCTTCCGCATCTCGCTCCTTAAAATTAGACGAACGACCAGTAGATTATCAGGTAGATTATCGTTATCGTAGATCCTAGACGACTAGACTATAGCTAGACTATCGTACCCTCAGCACAATAGTAGTCCTCTCTTATTCTCAGAATCCTGAACGAACGAACAAGCATGGCACTTGAATATTTGAATGTCTACAAGCACCCGTGATTTTCTAGACTAGTGTACATTTCCGTGAAGATATAGCAGACGAGATCAGTTATATCCCACTGCGTCCAGCAGCCTTGATGACGCCGGCACCCAAGACCGGCAGGGCCTTTTCAGGCGCCGCCTCCGACGGCTCGGGGAGGAATCCCGCGCGCACGAGCCACGCGAGGTACCTGCCCACCAGCTCCTCCGACACCGTGCTCTCCCGCCCCCCGAGGAGAGCCGCAGCGTTCGCGTCGTCGAGCTCCGGCGACTTGGTGCTCGTGGGGAGGTCGTCGAGCACAAAGTGCAGCAGCGGGAAGAGCGCGTTGTCCTGCGTCTCCATGACGTGCTGCTCGAGCCGGCGGCGCCACACGACGTACTCGCACTGGGATGTGGCGAAGCCGTACTGCGCAAGCGGGGCGAGGAGGTCGTTGTACGTCGGCAGCGGGCGCGCGGTGATGTGCAGCACGGAGAGCGCGGCGGCGGGGAGGGGGAGGGGCGCTACGGCGGCCTGCGCGGTGCAGAGCGCGACGTGGTCGACGGGGACCATGTTCACAGTGTTGTTGATGTTCGGGACGAGCCCGAGCTGGATGCAGCCCTTGACGAGGCGCCAGAGGAAGTCATCCGTGTTCGTTACTGGTTTGTGTGGCGTTCAGTACGCGACAAGGATTGATAAGGAGCAGACTAACCGGCCGTTCTTGAGTCCCCAACTACGTATCCAGGACGTACAATGTGCCCTCGCAGTCCTCTCCGCCCAGCTTCAAAGAGCAGCTTTTCGGATACCCACTTAGTCTGCCCGTAGCCCGTTTTCAAGGACGCCCGAGCACCCTCGAGGTCATCGCTCTCCGGCACCCCTCGGTACTCGGACCGGCCGCCTGTCAGCGAATCGGAGAGCTGCACATAATGCTCCGAATCGATTGCAGAGGTAGACGACACGAACACGACGAGCTTTTGCTTTCCCGTCGACGCAAGATCAATCGCCGTCAGCGTCGCCAGGACGTTCGCAGAGCGGAGCTTGTCGTACGGGTAGACCCAGTGAACCTGTAGAGCAAACCTTTAGCCCTAGATGTAACGTAGGAAAGAGGATAACGAACTAGTGCACCGTTGTGGAGGACAACGTCGGCTTCATCTGCAACCCGTACCCAGCCGTCCTTCCCGAGGCCGAAGAACTCGACGCCCAAGTCGCCCGTAACGACCTCCAATCTCCCGCTCTTGACCCACCCGTCGTCCCAGACTCCTCGGTCGGTCGAGCCGGCCTTGAGCCGCTCCAGCCCCTTGCCGGCATCCGGTGCGCGTACGAGGCAGATCACCTTCTTCACCCTCGGGTCGCGCGAAAGCAGATCCTTCAGCACGAACGCACCGAGGAATCCCGTAGCGCCCGTCAAGAAAACAGTCAGCGCTTTGGCACCAAAGTCCGCTGGGAGCTCGGGGTACGTGTCCTGGAGATGGGGCACCAGCTTCTCGAGGTCGTCGCCGTATTCAAGCAGGGCGGGCGGGTTGGACGGCTGCGGCGCGCCAGGGACGGCGAGCAGGTTGGTGGACGCGGGGGCTTCGGGCTGCTTGTACGAGAAGCCCAAGTCTGCGTTCCGGAGGGTGTCGACGGCGTCGGCAAGCCCCGCGATGGTGGGCCGGTCGAAGACGAGTCCCAGGGGCGCATCGACCACAAAGGCCTTGCGGAGCTCGAAGATGAGGCGCGTGGCGAGGATGGAGTGGCCACCCAGATCGAAGAAGCTCTCGTCCGCCGGGATAGGCTGCGGCGCATTCGGGAGCATCGACGCCCATATCCGGCGGATCGTGTCCTCGGTAGTGTGCGCCTTGCGCCCACTGGGGGCGCTGACCGCTTGCGCGGTGTCGGGGAACGGAAGCGCTGGCTTGTCGACCTTGCCGTTGGGGTTAAGCGGCATGCGGCGCAGGGGCACGAAAACTGTCGCAAAATTAGTCTTAAGCAAGTTTTTATAGAGACTAGGAAAACCTACGCGAAGGGACGCTGTAGCTCGGCAGCTTCTTCTTGAGATGCTCGCGGATGTCCTTGATCAGCCGCCTGTACTTCTTGATGCCCTGCACGACGCCCTTTTCATCCTCGCCGTCCGTCACCTCGCTCGCATAGTCGTTCAACGCCGGCCCATCCAGCGGCACAAAGTAGCTCACGAGGATCTTCTCCTCGTCCTTGTCGCGGCGCACGAGCGTGACGTTCTCGCGCACGAGCGGGTGCTGACTCAAGTGCGTGTCGATCTCGCCGAGCTCGATCCGGAACCCACGGATCTTCACCTGGTCGTCCGCGCGCCCGGTGCACTCCACGATCCCGTCGGGCAGGTAGCGCCCCAAGTCGCCCGATCGGTACATACGGTCGCGGATGCCCTTCCAGTGGCGCGCCTCGGGGCCGGGCAGCCCATTCGACGGCGGGTGGCGAAGGGTGTCCTTGCGCGCGGGCGCGCTCTCGGCGAACCAGTTCGCGACAAACTTCTCCGCGGTCGCGGCGGCGTCGAGGTACCCCTCCGCGAGGCCGCCGGAGCGGACGTAGATCTCGCCGACCTCGCCGACGGCACAGGGCACAGTGCGGTCGTTACGGTTGACGACGAGCAGCTGGACATCAACCATCCCCGCGCCAGCAGGCATGATGTCCTTTTGCATCGCAAGGAACGTCGGGTCCTCAGAGACGGGCGGGATCGCAAAATACGAGACGGCGCGCTGCGTCTCGGTCGTGCCATACATGTTCACGATGCATACGTTGGCAGCGAGCGCCTGAAGGCGCAGGCAGTCGCGTTTCGTAAGAACGTCCCCGACGAAGAAGGCGTTCAGGAGCGAGGGGATCTGGCGCGTCGCCTGCGCGGACAGGAGCTGCCCCATCGCGGGCGTCAGATGCGTGACGGTGACCGCGCTGTCCGCCATCCACTCTGCGAGGCGCCCCGGGATCCCGATGTCGTCCGCTGTCGGAACGTGGAGCTGCGCCCCAAAGAACAGCGGCGTAAACACTGTACAAACGTCAGCCAAGCCGCGAATGAGGAAAAGAGGCACATACTGTCGCGCTGGATCGGATCATGCGCGATCCCGCTGAGCATGGTGAACTTGGAGTCTTCGTTGAGCCCAAAGCGTTCGCCCATCCACGGGAAGAAATGTGTGAGGCTGAAGTGGCGCCCCTTGACACCTTTCGGGATCCCCGTGCTCCCGGTGGTGAACGACAGCGTTCCGATGCTATCTGGGCCCAGGGCAACGTTGGGGTCCATGGCGCCGAGGTGGGCATGCGACTTGAGGACGTCTTCGCTGCTGCCGGCCTCGCACCCACCGAAGATCTCGCCGCTGGGAAGTACCTCCACCGCAGGCACCTCGACACGGACCTGAAGGTCCGTCGCGAGGAATTCGCGAACAGCGGGGCTGATCGCACCGGCACCCTTGAGGATCACGAGCCCGCGGGGCTGCGCCACTTGGAGGTAGAGAATTTGTCGCGACGCCGGATAAGCGGGATCTACGGCCCGCGCTGAACGACGAGCGGATTTTTAAAGGCCGAAAAGACCTACCGATGACGGAAAACGTGGCGCCAGCCTTGAGCACGGCCATGACCGCGACCACGAGATCGACGCTTCGATGGGCGTAGACCATCACGACCTCTTCACGCTGAACGCCGCCTTTGATGAGGTGGTGCGCGAGGATGTTAGAGGCGTGGCGAATGGCGCCATAGGAGAAGGTGACCTTCTCCTGGGGGTCCGAGAGAGAGGCTGCCGGTATGCTCTGCACGACACACGGACGCTCGGGCGACTGAAGCGCATTGCGAGAGAAGACGTCGGTGATCGCGCCCTTCCAGTCGCACCAGTTGAGGTCCCCGACGGGATCCGGGAGCGTCGCCCGTTGGGATGGAGTCAGCAGCGGGACGGATCCCACGGGGGAAAGCGGGGACGCTGCCACCTTGCGTAGCAGGACGGAGAGCTGGTCGATTATGGACGCGATCCGGGCAGGGGCAAACAAGAGGGAGTTGTACAAGACGCGCAGGGATATTCGGGGTGCCAACGAAGCTCGGGTAGAGGCCAACGGCCTCGTTACAAAGACGGTGAGGTCGGAGGTCAAGCTCGTGGACCGAATAAAGTTTTCCGTGAGCTCGTCCGTCTCATCGAAGAAACGAACACGGAATAGTGGGACCGTCGTAGTTTCGTCTTTGTTTTTATTGAGCTCCCTCGTTATGACTTCAAATGGAAGTGCATCTGCCTCGGCCTCCTGCTCGATTTGCTGGACACGTCGAACCACAGACCAGAAAGGATCTGTCGGATCGACAGATAGACGCAGAACCAATGGATCCCGGGCAGTGGGAGATGAGGATCCAATTACGAGGTCGGTGTCGCCCGTATATCTGTGCAGTAAGACGCTGAATGCTGCCAAGAGCAGGTGGAAAGCGGAGGGCGATCTCGTCTTCGCGTCACCATCATCGTCACCACTCTCGTCGTTCTCGTCGTATAGTGCGAGCTTGAGGAGCGCAAGAGATGTCTGATCAGATAGCTCGGCTAAGTGTGCCGCCTCGACCAACTTGTTCGACCCAGATGGCCTTGGATAATCTGTTGGTAGTGCTATCGAAGGCAGATTTTGGAGTCGACCTACGACTCTGGCAAGGCGCGGGTCCATGAGAGTCGAGTCAGGATTTTTTTACGTTCGTTTCGCTTCGGAGTCACCGCTTCACCGCTTCGGCCGATGACGGTTCGCGGTCACCTGATCTAATTAGCGTGTACTGATGTAAGCTAGTGTGGTCACCAAATGTAGACCGAATACTGCCGGTTCTACGAGGCAAGGTGTGTTCAACCCCAAAATATCAAGGGCACAAAATATTTTTCAGCCCCAAAAAAATCTCACGCCATCTAAATCCATCCCGTCCGCTAGACTCGTTACGGCAACAGTGCTCGCCACATTTGTTGCGCTCGTAGGCAGATTATGGTGATGGAGGACTGCAGGCATCCAATGAATCCAGCGACTCTCACCATACCGCAGAAGTACGATCGTTGAGTTCCTGAACAAACTTTGAAGCGAAACTAAATATTTCACAAGGGCCTTTTGCTTTGCATTCGCGCACCGCCTATATCGAGAGAGTTTCATCCAAAATTCGGTTCTACAGCCGCAATATCCTCATCCAGCCAGGCCCTGAGGCAGCCGCCGGAGACATTTTCCATGAAGGATCCCTCCTTCAGACTAATTGACTTTGGGAGGGCGCAAAATCGGGATAATCTTCGTACAGCGGCCGTCGCTGCGGTGAATGATTTCGACGAGGAGAAAGCGGCGAAAACGAAGATATTCGACCAGTGGAAGGAATCGTTTTTGAACGAGGTTGTAATTGCGAGGGACCAGGTCTACGGGAAGTGCCGCAGATACAGAATCGGCAATGATATAAGTGAGAGGAGGTAATATTTGTGAAGGCGAGGAGGTTTTGGGAGAGAGATTGGGTTAAAGATTGGGTTGCTAAGCGCTGAGGGTCTCATGGGTTTTATTCTATAGCTAGGGAGGGCGCAAGGGAGGACGAGTATCCTGCCATATATCTTAGTAGTGCGTTCGTCAGACGCGTCTTCAAAAATCCTAAAACCTTGAGATTCCACCGACGCCGGAGGATAATGGTTCCTCATCTTGAAGCATTTGAGGCAGACGGGACTGTATTCGGACTCGTCGGAGAATTTCGAAAATAGAGTTGATGCTTGGTTGATGCTGTGCTCGGCACTGCGGCCCGAATCAGAGGAAGCGCTTTCAGCACAGCCTGAGCCTGGACATCGACCAGAGGCGTCTGAGAGCGATGCACCTGCCAATCACCGACTTCCCGACTCTTATACGTCCGACGATCATATAATGTCTAGACGTTGCGCCGCGCGTTGCCACCGTCGCATCACCACGAGGTACAAATTCAAAGATCAGGATATGTGGGTTCCACACTTGCCTGTCACTGCCTCGAGTGTCCTTTAAAAGAAGACGGCCAACGTCCCTGGCGGGTGCCCCCAATTCTGACGGGATGGGGTCGAAGCTGTCGCGATCCGCGCCCGTTGCCGACTCGGAGTCGGCCTTGGAGCTTCTGCGCAACTTCCAGACGGTTTTGATCGTGGACGACTCGCGCTCGATGAAGGGCGGGCTTTGGAAGCAGGTATGTGTCTGCTCGTTGTGTGTACGTTGAAAGCTTCCAGTACGAACGTTACAGGCTGGCAAGGCTCTCCAAGACCTGGCCGCCGTAGCATCCGAGTACGATACCGACGGGCTGGAGATCCACTTTCTGAACTCCCCTGTAGTCGCCAAACAAGTCAAGGTCAGAACCGCCCGCAAGCATCTCAAGTTGCGCTCATTCGCGGTCCAGAGTGCGCAGGAGGTCGAGGACGTGTTCAACAAGGTCACGCCCACAAACTCGACGCCCATCGGACGCAAGCTGCAAGCGCTCTTCACCTCTTATCTCGCCGACCTGCAACGGAACCCCGAGCTGAAACGCGTAAGCTATATCGTTATCACGGACGGGGCCCCCAGTGCGCTCTTTCCCTTTCCGACTAGAGTGAAGCTAATGCGTGCAACCTGAAGCTGACCGCGCAGAAACGGAACCGGAGCTGGTCATCGTGAATGCTGCAAGGGAGCTGGATTCGAGGCGCGCTCTGCTTACGCAGGTCGGCATCCAATTTGTGCAAATTGGGAGTAACACCGCCGCCACACGTTACTTGGAGTCGCTGGACAATAATTTGAGGACGAAGTACAACATCCGAGTGTGTTTGCCCCTGTCAAGCCTGTAATTTCCCTGAATATGTGCCAGGACATCGTCGATACCACTTTTCAACCGGCGGACAAGCCATTGGACATGATCAAGATTCTCACCGGCGGGATAAATCGGAGAGTTGACGAGCGTGGCTCGAAGGGACTTCGATGACGTGGTTCATTTTTCTGTTTCTTCTCCAACTTGTATTTCAATTTTTATGATCCTATTTTCAGTTTGCTTCCATCATCGTCGCTGCTTTCCAAGAAAAATACCCGACTTTCAGTCGCTCCTCATCTGATGTACGTGCTGTCCCCCAAACCTCGCCGCATAAGTACGTGTTAGTATGCCGCTCGTAGTCCTCCACCCGTCGGAAGAACCGCCCGCAACACGAATACACGGGATGGCGCCGGACATGCAGCAGGTGGAAGCGCAAGTCCGCGAGCGAATTGAGCCGCACATTGCAGTACCCGCACACGAGATTCCGGATCATGTCTGTGGTAAAGTAATGGCGGCTGCAGACCACCGCTGGAACCCCGTCAGTTTACACATTTGTTTTATGTAGAGATAAGCCGTACCGGGATCGTCCATCCAATTGAGCGAGGCACGACGAGCGGGGCCGGGTAAGTTGAACCCATGCACATGTTCATGCGGAGGCGGAGGCGGAGGTGCCGCGTTGTAGGGCGGAGGATTGCGGTCCGCCTCGCGCGCCCTGTCCCGTTCGCGTTCCTCCAGCAGCATCTCTTCGTCCCAGAGGCTGCACGGCGGGTCCCTCAAACACGCGCCCTTCGTCGTCGTCAGCGCTAAAGGCTGTCATAAGCAGCCACCCAATGCAACAAAAACAAAGGGACACCAACATCCGCACTTGAAGCAAAAGTGCGTTCCACATCGGCACGAGATGTGGTTGCAGCCGGAGACGAGCTCGACGAGAGACTGTATGAGTGGGCGGGCCAGCTAAATTAACTGCGGTGTCTCGAAGAAGAAAAAACTGACGGAACAATTCGGGCACCGACGCCAGTGCTTGGCCTCGCGGGAGGTTAGTTGAAAAATATCAATCGATGCACACCATAATGACCTTTGCCAGTTCTAGCAGCAAGCGATCCTCGGGAGACCGCTCATCGGGTGGAAGAGCCTGCAATAGCTGTAAACTGCGAGAAATGAACGAATGGAGGGGATCGTGACCTGGTATTGTTCACAAGAGAGACCTGCGAAGCACAGATCAGACATAAATAAATGTTCAAGGATTTATGGTGCTGCTCACCGTGATGCCAGGCGACACGACAAGCGACACATATGAGCAATTCACAAGACGGGCACACAGCTTGTGGATCCTCCGTGTCCTCCGATGTCTGCACGATCGCAGAGCATTTGGGGTTGGGGCAGTATATATGCGGGATGGAAAGTAGCAGTTTCTGGTGGTCCTGCATACACCGCGTTGAATTGATGCAAAAACAAACACAAAGGAAATATGAGCATACCCATAAAACCATCTTCTCTTTCCCTAGAGTGCGTTCAGCGACGTCGTCAGGGATCCCGTCGATGAAATCGGCTACGGGACACTCGGGGCATCGGATAGGGAAGACTGCGACGCCAGCGCTTGCGCCTTCGAGCTTGCCGGTGATGTAGCTGCCCAGACAACCGACACAGTACGCGTGTTGCTGGGGACAGGGGAGTCGGAGCCCGAATTGGAGACGGCTTGATGAATTAGCTGAGAGGGACGCGGCGTAGGGCGAGTGGGTCGATTGGAAGGGATCCATGCAGATCCGCATTTTGCATATGGCGGTAGGATGCCCTCCATGTCTTCTTGCTTGATTTTGAAACCCTCTGGGGATGAAGATTAAAATGTGAATTTGGGATACTTGCATATGAAGCCTACCTGACATCAGGCGTGCGCGTTTATTATCCCGATATTCGCCGTCGCCGAATTCGCGGCGTTTCCCTTTACCTGTATTCTGGTCGAAATGTTCCAGCTTGACGGATGTCTCAATCTTCCCCTTCCCTTTTTCGTTCAAATCGGAGGCCTAGGGGCGGGTTGAGCGCAATAATTCAAGACGAACGAGGGGACCCACCATGATTTTATCAACAACGTCTCTCCCAAGCAAGCTAGAAGTAACACGATAAACCAAGATCACTGTGGTCTGAGAAAGAATCCCTTACCTTTCTGCGTCTTTGACTTTGTCGGTGTCCCGACCTTCGTCGTCAACGGCCTGCAAGTGCCTCGCAAACTCCGCATCGAGCATTAATTTCCTTAGTTTGAAAAAAGTCAAAGACGTCGATATTATACGGATGTAGAAACCAACTTCTCCGCGGCGGCGACTTTCTGCGCATACTGCCTGTCCGCGATGCTGGAATGCTGGACGCGCCGCGCGTAGGCTGCATCACTGTTGAGCCTGGCGTCTTCCGCGTAAATTTCCAGGGCGACGTCCGCGTCCTCTTTGACTGTCACGGATGCAGAGAATTTCGGAATTCGACCTGTGGAACGCACGGAAGCTGCGATGACCTGGTCGAGCTGCAGACGCTCTGCCTCTTTCACTGAGCCTAAAAGACGTAAGTCTTCCTCAAGTAGCTGGGCGATGAGGAGCTCGCTCAGCACGTCGTCTTCACAGGAGGTCATGGAAAGGAGAAAGTAGAAATCAAATGGATATCAGTGCGGCAGAGTGATGGCAGAGTGATAGCAGAGTGCCGAACGATGGCCGCTAAATCGGCCCGGGTTCCCGCCGATTGACGACCGAGGCACGCTTCGGCTGAGCACGAAAGTATACCCTGAGTGTGCTATAATGAATACGGACATAAAATGAGGCTAGATGTCCATCATATTTTCCAAAGGTCCATCCTCAGAATTTTGACTCAATTTACTTTGCAATGATGACTAAAGCTGAGCAACGTAAGCTCCCAAATCCGGGTTATCCGGGCGAGATTCAGTCTCCTACCCAACCGCGGTTTCGAGGTTCATCAATCTCAGTAGTGGTATTTTAGGTTAATTCTGAGACAGTGGCTCACGGAAAAATTCGGACCGCTGTGATGTGACGAATGATGTGACTCAAGTTGGGGATGAACCTCTCCACGGCGGCTGGCATAAAACATTTGTAAACAACATAGCCACAATTTCCGGCAACTGGTTCATCCCCAACTTGAGTCACATCATTCGTCACATCACAGCGGTCCGAATTTTTCCGTGAGCCACTTTCTCAGAATTAACTTAAAATACCGCTACTGAGATTGATGAACCTCGAAACCGCGGTTGGGTAGGAGACTGGGCGAGATTGCTCTTGGTGAGGGTTAATGTAGGACACAATGGGTCACAAGTAGCTCCCAACATGATTTGAACAAAAAAGGTTGGCTCCCAGAAAAAATCTGACCTGGCGGCCCCCTGTCCGGCATTCACGGACCGGCATCCGCTTGCGTCGGCTGATTCGAAGTTCTCACTCTTTACTTATCGCCCCAATCTCGCCGCAGCCGTCCCAAACCAAGCCACGAAAATGAACGCAGTCTACTACCGGGGGGTACTGTCATTATCCGGGGCCGTCGTGCGCCTCGCTCATTTATCTCTGGCAGGTTGAGAATTTCGAGGTCCTCACTTCAGCTCCAGTTGCGGATATAGCGGATGATCAAGTTCAAATCAAAGGTCCGTGCGTCTATAAACGCGTCCCCGCATTATAAAAAGACCTCGCTGCCCAGTTTCTTGCTGTGGCATATGTGGCACGGACAGGTCCGTCCACGCCTTTCAAAACTCACCGCGTATCAATCCGTTACTTCTCTTCCAGCCATATCGCCAAAGGTGAGTGCTGCACTCATTCAAAGCACGTTTTTAAACACGCCACAGGAGAGTTCATCGCCAAGTTTCCCGTGTGTTCGATTTCTTGCTGGCCTTTTTCTATCGCTTCAATCTTCCAGCTTATCCCTGGGCACGAACTAGTTGGAACCATCTCGAAGATAGGTAAATCTGTAACGGGATTCGCCATAGGCGACAGATGCGTCGCGGACCCCGGCGTAACGGTGCTGAAATTTCGCTTTCTTTGCCCCGTCCCGGCTGAACGCCGGCTCCCAGTGCGAGAACTGTTTCTATTGCCGCCGCGGGCAATCTCTCCTCTGTGAAAACTTTGAAAGCTTGGGCGTAACCATGGCGGGCGGGTTTGCGGATTATGTTACCGTGTACGCGCTATCGCTTGTTTTGCACCCAAAGCTTATTGGAGGTCCAGCGCGGGGAAGAAGGTGTATAAGATATTCAACCTCACCGACGAAGAAGCCACCCTGATCGAGCCCGCCGCATGTGCCGTCCACGGTGCCGACAGGCTCGACCTCCCCGTCGGCGCGGAGGTCCTTATCCTCGGTGCCGGGCCCACAGGTTCGGATCTCCTTCGTATAAGCACCGACTGACCCAAGGCAGGCCTCATCCTCTCCCAAATCCTGAAGCTCAACGGCGCGTCGAAGGTCGTCATCGCAGCGAACAAGGGCATCAAGACCGAGATCGCGCGCAAGCTCGACGCGGCGGACGTGTACATCGAGATCGACCGCGACGCGCCCGACGCACAGTGGGCGCAGCTGAAGAAAGACTATCCCTACGGGTTCGACGCCGTCGTGCGATCCGCTCCTCTTCCGTGCACGAGAACTACTTAATGTTTTGCAGGTCGAGGCGACAGGCTCCGAGCAAGTCGCGAACGAGGCAATCAACTACGTGCGACGAGGCGGGACGTTGATGGTGTACGGCGTGTACGCAAATAACGCCCTCGTCCACTGGAGTCCGTCCAAGATTTTCGGGGACGAGATCAGGGTCTGCTTCCCTCCCGATCTCCTATTGACACTTGCTTAAAAAGTGTGCAGATAATCGGGTCCTTCGCGCAGGTATTCAGCTTCCCGCGGGCCGTGGCGTACCTAGACAGCGGGAAGGTCCGCGTAACGGGAATGGTGCGTCGGTCCAGGTTGCCTTTAGCATACACCTGGAACTCATTCGCGCGGCGTAGGTGACGGACGTGTTCTCGGTCAAGGACTACCAGAAGGCCCTTGATAAGATGGAGAGCAAGACCGCGGTCAAGGTCGTTGTAAAGCCGTCCATGTAGATGCAGTCCTCCCTAGACTTAACTTGTTTTTCCTCCGAGACTCACCGCGGAAGTCTTATACAAGTACATGTTATCCAGATGCCCCGTGATTTCGAACGGAATAACACCGCGTTATATTTCAGGCAAGCCCTATGGAAATGTGTATGTATGCGAATGCAAAGAAAGCGTCAAGGCTACAGTTAGATAGATAAATAGCAATGCTACATATTATTGATACAGTTAGGAGCGCCAGTCGAAATGGGAAGCAAAGCAGCCCGGCACAAGCGGTAGGTACCTAAGCATTCAAGGCCTGCACTGGCGATCAAGCCTTCCGGCTTGACCAGAAGCGCGTATAGTGTCGGGGCTCGATGGCACGAAGCGCGTCCGCCCGCCCGCATGACTGTTCCCGCGGGCGCCTCACGAGGCGGCCCACTTGACGTTCCCGCTGCCGCGGGCTGCGGGGGCGGGCCACTGGATGGGAACAGGCTGCGCGCTAGACGCATTATTGATGTACGCCGCGGGCCGCATCCGGCCGGGCTCGAAGGGCGCCGCGCGGCTCGAGAGCGTCGACGCCGCGACGGCGGGGGCGGGGCTCGGAGAAGAGTTGAGGGAGGACGAGGAGTCGGAGGTGGAGGTGGACTTGAGGGACGAGTGGCGCTGGGGGAGAGCCGTCGGGGGTGCGGGGCTGTGGGGGGTACGGGACGAGGAGGAGCGCTGGTGCTGGGACGTATTTTGGGGCTGCGGCTGCTGGTGTCGCGGGGGCGCGGTCCATTGGGGGAAGCTCGAGCCGGACGAGGAGGTCTGCCCCGGGCGCTGGATAGGCACGGGGGACGGGCGGCTCGTGCCAGGCGTCTGTTGGCGAACCCACTGCACATGATTGTGCGCACCGAACTGCTCCTGCTCGTCGCCGCCCTCGAGCGTATCCTCGGAATACGCGTTGGCATAGCCCAGGGGATCGGCTTCGACGCGCTCGATTTCCAGCTCGATCTCGCGGAGCTGCTCCTCCAAGTCGGGGATGACGCCCGTCTCGAGTTTCTCCCGCTTTCCACTGAGCCGCTCCATCTTATTGCCCAGCCCCGTCAGCTCGCCCTTCATCAGGTCGAGCTTCCGCCGCTCCCGCTCGGCCTCGCGCTCGCGCTCTTTCCGCACGCGGTCTGCGTCCTCCTTGATCTTCAGGTACGCCTCCTCCTTTTCCGCGCGCTGGGTTTTAAGTGTGGGCAGCTCGGCCTCGACCTCCAGGGCGAGCTCTTCCATCTCCCGGGTAGACAGCTGCGCGCGCTTCCCGGCCTCCTGCAAGGCCAAGACCTTTTGGCGTGCGCGGTGTTCTGCGACGGTGTGCTTTTCCGACGCCCGCTTGAGGATCTCGATCTCCGAACGCAGGGCCGCGTCGGCCTTTTGGGCGTCCCGGCGGGCGGTTTTGAGAGACACGGAAAGTGACTCGCGTTCTGAAGTGATGACGGAGAGTGTGTGCTGCAGTTGGTTGAGGCGGTCCTCGAGGGTGAACTGGGGGTGAGGATTCGTGATGGGGGGCGTCGAGCTCATCGTCCGACTTGGTGACGTCGATGGAGTGGGCAAGGGAGACTCGGGAGACTCAAAATGGGCCGTGTCGGCTTCCGGCAGACTCGTCGCCTGCGGCATCTCGAGATCTAGAAGATTGCAGCATTAAGAATAGCATCGCGAGAAGATAGGCCCAGGAATGAATGTACCATCAGTGATGACTTGTCTGCGGATATTGTTACTTTGCCCGCCCTGGACCAGACCAAGATCGATGTCGTATTTCTTGCCAGGCATAAGACCGTAAATGATTATAACGGCCTCGTCCGTCTTGTCGTCAATGCGGATGTACACTCCTTTCCACGTCGCGGAATTTACATTGACAGAAAGGCCTTTTGCGAGCACTTCTGAAATGACAGAAAGCTTCTTTTGCTCTGCGGAGACAGAGTCGTCCGTTTCGTCATCCCCGTCGTCGTCCTCTTCGTTGTCGTCCTCGGCCGCGATCCCGAGGGAGGCCAAAAAGGGCTCTGCTTCAGCACCAAAGTCGGAAAAGGTCGAGGATAAAATAAAAGTGACGGAGACCGAGGTAATTTCGCGCACAGAGAGAGACAGGGGAGGTTTTCCTGGTCGTATTGTGTGCCATTCGGACAGCCCTAGGGCATCCATGAACGTCCCGTCCGGAGACATGGTCGCAGTAGCCTATAGAGATTCCAGTTTGCGAATGTTTGGCTGGAGCGTCGAATGGATTTCCCAATTTGGTCACTCACCTCACTTCCTTTGAAGTCCTTTGGCGCCTCCATCATGCGGGTGACACCTAGAATCCCTGGCTTCCCGAATATCGATCATAGTGCTTTCCACCCTTTCACCATTTCACGGCGATTCCCCAGCGTTATGACGAAGTTGCTAGCAACTTGCTCAGGAACTGGCGCAGGTAAGATCCATTGACACCTATTCGATAGGAGCATCTGCGCAGGAAAGCTAGCTATCTTGGTAAAACCAAGCGCATGTAGCGAACGAAAATGCTCGTCTCAAGCACGCGAACAGTGTCCTTTTACAAAGCTGGCGGTCAGTGTCGAATCAGCGTTACTCGCCACATCCTAAGGTTTTCTAGCCCTACTGTCGATGCGAATTCGCCAGGTTTCCTCCTCAGATCTTACTGGGCGTGTTCCGACATACAGCCGCGCTGGTTGCTGCGCGGCACGCCTTCAATGTTGCTTTACTTGCAAGACCTTCCTTGGCCGACTTGCAGATGAAGGTCTTCATTCTTAGCGTCTGCAAGTCCTGGCATCCCGTCGGCATGTAGCTCCGACTTCCGTGAATGGCCGGACCATCGACAGGACCGACTTTAGCGACGACTACGGAGTCTACAACGCGGACGAGGAAGAGGCTCCGACAGCGAACAATCTAGCTCGGACTCGAATGGATCCGACAATGATGCGGACTGGAGCGATAGCGAATCTGACAGCGAGCAGACTGGCCTGCATTCGAATTTCGAACACGGACACCGACGAGGCAAAATACAGCTACTAGGAGGAGGGTGATTGTAAGGTTGATCATGATGAGGTTTTGGAGATCTTTTACAGAACTCGCTTCAGAGGTATTTCAGATTCATGCGCATATTTCCTCTGTAATGTATCCCTACATATTCCCGGTTCGGTATTTCTCGGCTGCATTTGACTAATATGATTGGCGTCTTTTTCGACCTTCTCACGCTCTCCTCCTCTCACAACCACTCTTCATATGGTTCACAATTGCCACACTCGTTCTGAACCTTTCTGGGTCGAGGCGGACATAGTGGACACGTTTTCCGCAGTAACTGCCGCCTGCAGGCAGTGCCAGCGCTTGAGGGCGCTTGAATTGACCTCACCTCGAGTCACGCTCAAATACGCCTCGTTCTGTCCTAGCTCAAGTTACCAGGCCATTTTAACCAAGCACGCAAGTCATTTTTCTGTAAAGATGAACACACTCCTTTCGAAGACTCAGGAGACTTGCGTTCAATTTGGGAAAGAATCATGAGTCACATGTGCTGTGCCGTTTTGACGCCGATACATATAGTCCGGAATGCTAAATAGACGCGCAACTCCCCTTTCCCCAACTCCCCTTTTCCCCAACACCCCCACGGAGTGTCCATGCCTGCCCTCACAGGAGATAACATCGTCGTGTCTGACGGCTTAGAAGGCCAGGACGACCATTTCGAGAAGATCTCGGCTCTATGGGAAGAGCTGCAACTCTGCGCAGTCGACATTGCCGCCAATCCAGAATGCGACGTGCTTTCGTTCTCCCAGTCCGCCTTTTACCTGGGCGTTATCACGGTAATTTTAAACGTGGAAAAGAACGGAGTGCCGCTGCCCACTGCCAACCCACCTCGTGTTGAGCCGTTCATGTTTGACATGGACAGCCCGAGTCATACTAGTGCGCGGCCGCAGGAGGAGTCACCTTGGTTCCATCGCAGCGGTTCGGTTAATGACGACTCGGAGGATGTCGGCAATGTACGTTCGACATATCTTCGAGGTCGTTTTCTCTGACATTTCCTTCAGAGTGCTGCCGACTTGCGGACAGACGCCGTAGACACCTACGCCGCATGGGATCCGGTCCCTAACGATGATTTGCGTTCCCCACTTTTTCCTCCTATGAAGAAGCCGAGGGTCAGCGAAGAAAGAACGAGGCGCGGCTCCTTACTTGGGCCTAACCGCGACCTCGAGGAGCGGGATGTAACTGTAAGCCGCATCCCTTGGTCGACGTTCCGAGTCGTTTCTAAAACTTTCTTAGGATAACTCGCCCTGGTCCAGCGGGCCATCAGGAACTTCTGGCAGATGTGAGTCAGTCAACGCGCTTGGTCCTCACATGCTCATCCCTCACCAGATGCAAAACCTTCCCCACCGATGCCGGTGTATGATACCTACATTGGTCAAAAGGGCTCGTCCAGCACCTGGGGCGGTCCGCTTCCCAACCGCGAAACGCGCGACGAGCTCGTCAAGGCCGTCGAGGCCAGGGCCTCCAAAAAAGTTGTCGGACTCATCTATCTCGCTGCCTCCCCGCTCGCTCCTTCTCCGCCCGACCAGGTGGGCGAGTTAAACCTCGGGATCATCCTAGACGCCGCCCACCGCGGAAAGGGATATGCGCGCGAAGCCATACAGCTCATCCTTAAATACGCGTTTAACGTGCGCCAGTGCCACCGTATTCAGGCGTCGCTTTTGCACTCGTCTACGAAGGACCGCATGGTGTCGCTGCTCACTCATATGTGCGTCCAATTGCAATAAATGCCCTGCTACACGAGGCTAACGGCGTCCGCAGGCGGTTCGGCCATGAGGGCACCAAGCGACTCGCGTTCTTCAACCCCATGATGGCAGAATGGCAGGACGTGACGACGCTCGCGATGCTCGACACTGACTGGGCCATGCGCCGGCTCTACAAATCCGCCCCGAAGTCGCTCTGGGACGAGCTGTTCATGCGCCACGAGCGCGAGCGGGACGAGCTGCTGCGCTGGGAAGAGACCCAGGGCAGGCTCAAGCGCGGCATGACGAGCAGCATGGAGACGCTCCGCGCGCTCCCCCTCGAGACAGACTCGAGCAACGCTTCTGACGCAGGGGAGTCGTCGTCGAGTTCGGCCATGTCCATGAGCAAGGGTAAAAAGCGCGCGCTGCACTCGAGCCGCCGGGATCCGTATGACGGGTTCAGCTCCGACGCGGACAGCGAGTTCAACGACACGATGTTCGTGCGGAGGCGCGTGTCGCCCGACGCCGCGAGTCGGCGGTCGGGCGCATCGAGCCCTGCGCTCAGCGACGCCTCGCTCGAGAGCGTGCCGAACTCTGTAACCACCAACGGCTCGGTCGAGTGGGACATGTTGGACTCGTCCGAGTCTGGGAGTTCGAGCTTCAGCGACAGTGAGTGAGTTGGTGAGTGTGGCTGTGCCGTTTTATTTTCTTGTTTGATCTTGTGAATCCTGGCTGTATTAAAGCATACGAATAGCCGCCCTGTGGTAGATAAATTTCCTGTACTAGTGTCCCGTGCGTGTGCATATGTACTCTTAAGACAAATACAGCGACTTGAACCTGCGAATATTCGTAAACTTGTTGTGTTTCCAGGATCATAGCGGCCAGTCAATCTAATTCCTTTAATCCGCGTTCCCGCATAATTTGGCCTTTGAATCTGCTCCCTGCGGTACGATTTCCGCCAGAGTTTTTCAAAGCCACAAAATTACCCGATTGGGACACGGCGGTGATTTGTAAATGGCAACGACGATGACCAGAGGCCGGAAAAAAGATGCCACAATCCCCCCAACGCGCACCCTTACTCTCCAGCGCGACTATCGCGCCCGAAAGGCCCAATATGTCGCAGACCTCGAGGCCCGGTGCAAGGCGGCAGAGGATGAGAACGTCCGCTTGAGAAAGGAGCTCGAGCTTGCGCGGCAGGGCGTCTCCCCGTCCGCGTTGACTCCCGAGGCGGTGAGTCTTACTTGCTTCTCTCGAATTGAACAGGCGCTATACCTGCTGTAGATCCAAGCGTCGGCGCACTTGAGGAACATCTTGACCGCTGCGTCCGCTTCGTTGTCGCACTTCATGCAGGTCGCCCTGCCTTCAAGCCATGGGACGCACGCGACTCCGCCGTCGTATATGCCGCTTCTGGGGCCGCTCTCCAGCGCCGCTCTGGCTCAATCACGTACAGAGGAGACTCTCAATCATAATGCCGCATCTGCGGATTGTCGCACCGACCCCGCGAGACCGGAATCACCGTGCTGTGGCGGGTACATCGACTGCGATGGGCTCGTTGAGGACGACGAGTACTCTTACGACGATGGCCACCAGCTTTCAGCTATCTCTCAGCTTCGGACTACCTCGGGCACGCCGAAGCCTTTCGCCTAAGGTGTTGCGGCATTTCCACTCCACCAACGCTCATGTGTTCAACGTCCCCGACACCGTCGCGCTTATTCCTTTGGTCTTCACACGTCAACTTCCGCCCACCCGTTAGCGCTAAACGGCGCGCGACCTTGCCATCTCGCCCGTGCCGTACATGTAGCACGCCGCCGTTCTGCGGGCGGCACAAGCGTAACAAACGCACCGTCACGACATCGATCATTTTTGCGCTCCACACCCACGCACAGGCCGCGGCCATCGTCGTACGCCCTCAAGGTCATCGAGCATGGGATTGCTGGGCGTGGGGAGGAGGATGCTTGAGGCGCAGGCAGAGGATTGGATACCTGCCGCCGAAGGGGCATCTCCTGCGATCGCTCCCACCCACTACGGTCGGCCTGCCCTGCGGCCTTGCAACGCAGTGGGTGTGCTCTGCACTCCGGGCGTTCATGCTCCGTACTGCAAAAAGGTCTACGATCCGATCCGGAAAAGCTGGAAGCGAGGGGTTGGGACTGACGCAGCAGGCTCTGTAATCGCTACATCTGACCTGCGCTCCGCTTGTCCCAACAATTGAAGCTAACTTATCTTGATTTCAGGAGTTACGCCATGATCATACTCGGATAAAGCTCGCCGTGCAACAAGTCTCAAGTCGAAGCTAATCGCAAGCCCAATGATCGTCGCCCATAGTTCGGGTGTCGCGGGCTTGAGCTCATACTTCTTAGGGTGCCGCGGGCTGCTTCTTGGCAGCGGATGCGAAACGGGTTCTGAGTATCCGTCCCACCCCTAAACCTTTTGAGTTTGAGTCGACAAAGCGACGATCCGTCCGAGGGTACGCGAGCCAAGGAACCAACGATCGATCCCCAAGGTGCCCGACTGCGGGCGCTGCTTCTCGTTGCGAAGCAAGTATGAGGAACGCAATCCGCTCCATGGGCGGTGCAGGCAAGATCCAAGCCACTTGAGCGAAACACATACGATGCGGCCGAGGGTCAAACGCTACGCGAAAGAGATAAGGGTCGGGCGACGAACCCGCTGTCGAGCAGCACACCTTCTTCGGTTTTGTGCGATGGGGCTTGAGAGTCTAATTCCAAGGCTTGGGCGAGGAGGTCCGGCTTTAAAAAATAGACGCAAATTTCGATGAAGAGGGTCTCGAGGTTCTGTGAACGTCCTCTGTCCCTAGATTCGGCAATTGTGCGGTACATACATACGATCAACATACGATGCCCAAAATCAAAAGCATTCGCGCGAATACAGTCCGCCCGGGAGATGGTACTATCGTTGACCCATTAGAGATAATGGGTTTGATGGCACCTTGCTGCGACTCCAATTTTGCTTGGACTGCTCTCGGATTTTCAGGCCACATTCCTAGATGTCTTATCCGTTTTCAATGCCAATCTTGCCGGTGATCGGACCCATTTAAACCTGTAAGTGATAATGGAATGGAAATAATCATCTCACATTTAATATTTAATATTATACAAATACTCAGACAAGCTCATGAACAACACTTGAAGCACGACGACAAAAGACTGAGTTAGACCCAACGATGAAGATAACTTTCGAGAAGGTGATCTCGGGCGAAGAGGATGGGAGCCCCGGCATGTTGATTGTACGTCCTGTGAAGAGAAGGAAAATCTCCCATGGATTTTTGAACGCGCCTCCACGCGAACCATGTGGAATCTTCCTCCACATTGAACGGAGATGAGATACAAAGCATCTCCAGGTTCACAAAGAGGTCCATTAGAAAGGACGCAACTCGCTCCGGATTGGCAACCGGCGAGTCCAACAGATGCAAGGCGTACACCGTTTCGTTCCACACCCGATTGTGGGGCTTCTGTACAAGTCTGGGTGGTATGCGTGCGTCGATGCGATATTCCAGATGATATATTTGTGGGCAGTGGGCCACGAAATGGGCAAGACTGTCCAGTGTTGCACGCGGAGGGAACGGAGCAATGAGGTCCGATGTAGTAAGGACCAATATCTCCAATTGAGGCCAGGATGCCGCCATCAGAATGAGCGTGTCATCGTCGATGTCGAATCCATCCGCGCTGCAAAGAATAACTGCAGCGACGTTGGGAAAGGACAATAGCCGGCGGAGAATGAGAGGTTCGATGGGTGCTGGCGTGGTGTGAGAGATGTCGGGCCACTCCTGAGTAATCTTGACGCTCTCCAAGGAGTCAGGACGGCAGTGTTCTGCCAGGGCTTGATAAAACTCCGCCCATTCGTCCGTGGTTGGAGTGAGCGTATGATTGATATTGATATTTTCTACCGGAGCGTTCGACATGGCACGCAGAAGGTTTGTGGCGAGGGTAACCTTCTGGGAAGTCACCACTAGGCTAATGAGCGACGGGAATCCGTCTGAGGGCATGCCTTCAAAAGGCGACGCCGACAGCATGGCATCCTGGACATCTCCCAGTCGCAGTCTCTGTAAATTCGGCAGTTGTGCGAGATGCACGGCGGAATTCTCGTCAATGTCGGGAAGGAGGACATTGCGAAGATTGTCCCATTTACGTATGGTTTCGCGCGCAATGGTCCGAACGACGACTTCGGGCTCCTGGGGCCAGTCCAAAGAGGATATGGCGATATCCAAAAGGTTGGGGAGCATGGTCCCCAGCTCCCGGAAAAGTTCGGCCGTGCATGGGGATCCTTCTGGCCACAATTCAAAGGCGGTGAGTGTTGGTGGAAGGAAGAGGCGGATATATGGGAAGATGGTGTCATCAGTAATTTTCCAAGACAGACGGCGGAGCTGGGAAAGTAGGGGGTGTTCTCCCAGGAACAGTTGTAGCTCGTTCAGGAAATCCACATCGAGCTCCGGCACTTCACAAACAGCCAGCAATCTGATACGGGAGGCATATAGATTGACCCTTTCCCAGTCCGTTGATTTTATTGGACGGCGAAGATACTAGCATTCAGGATTTAGCCGAAGGCGTTGGAAGAGACAAGCAGAAACTCACAATGGTGCTCCCATATTGTGTCACCTTCACTGATTCGGCGTACCGAGTATACTCAGAGTTTCTGAGTTCCCAGAGGTCTGAGGGGAAACACTGTATAAGCGGCTTCAAAGACGTCTGTACCCACCACAGAAGATCGAGTGCATGGGGGCAAAAGTTGTGTGCTGTGAGCGCCAGCGCTACGAGGTCATGGTAGTCGTCATAGGATACCTCGGCACATATCAAGCGGACGATATCCTCAGTGTACAGGCAAGGGTGCATGGTGTGTTACGGTTAACCGCCCTTTTCGCGTCTTTTTATGGCGTTCGACAATTGTCCTGACGGCATCTCCTTAACAGGTTTTATTGACGGCCGCCACACAGAAGACAAATTGTGATCAAACGGGTCACCAAACTGGCCCCAGCCGGGTTTACCATTGCAGAAGGGTGAACGCCAAACAATATGTCTTTCGTGTTCCACGCACAACAAAGACTGCATAAATCGGAAGCAGTTGTTGCCAGGTTTTGAAGACCGCTGCGCCCACAGTACTCGGCCATCACCAAAGCGGTTGATCTCGGGTACGCCAATTGCGTTCATATGAGGGTAGAGGGGGGACTTGATGAATGCGGCCAGTCGACAGTCTTCCGAGAGTAGCCACATAGAGGGGTGGCAGGTAACTTGCAGGTAACTCCGAGTCAGGTTTCTGCGGATCGAGTGAACGACATACCCTTACCCTGTATGTACTAGTCACTTGGGTGAACGAGGAGTTGAACCAGGTTTCAAATAGTGACCCTAAAAAGAAGAAAAGATGAGAGCTAGCGGAAAGAAATCGCCTAACTTGCGCCTACTAACATCGCGCAATGGAAAAAGTCGGAACTTGAAAAGCTGAACCGCAATGATCCGTAGATCTTATCTTATCTTCTGAATCCGAATTTGACGACAGTCAAAATCAAAATCAAAATTGATCCAGGAAGTTCAGAGGCTTCCCTCGTCTTCCACTCCCTCAATGGACGCCAGACAAAACCCTGATAGCGAGGAGACCTCCACTCGCTTCGCTGACAAAGAACTCCAAGGTCCACCTGAGTCGGATCGTAGTAATTCAGGCTCAGCTGCGGACAGTGCGTTACCGCTCGGTCCGCTCCCCGAGTCAACTTTTGAACTGCATGGCTGAGAGAATAACCCACAGATTTTTTCACACAGCTCTCAATTCTCGACCGGCTGCTGACACCCGCAATATTAGTTACGATGATCATCGGGGTACTCATTGGGGAATATGTGCCAACTGTTCAAGATGCGTTCAACACGGCTCGTTTCGACGGCGTCTCCATTCGTTCGTCGCTACAAGTTTTCCAGGGGTATCTTATGCTTAAAACCTACTCATCCAGCCATCGTGATAGGCCTGATTGTCATGGTTCGAATCGTCTGCATGCCCGAGATATTAATTTCAACCTGTTCTCAGATGTGGCCCGTCTTAACAAAGGTCCAATACGAGAGCATCCCGCAAATATTCAGATCATCGGGCATCTGGACGCACATCGGAATCTCCCTTTTCTTCAACTGGATCGTGGGTCCGCTCGTAATGGTCGGCCTCGCATGGGCGACGCTGCCCGATCTGCCAACGTACCGTACCGGGGTAATAATGGTCGGCATGGCGCGCTGCATCGCTATGGTCCTCATTTGGTGCCACTTAGCCAAAGGCGATGGGAATTACTGCGCGATCCTCGTCGTTATCAATTCTATGCTCCAGATAATCCTCTACTCGCCATACACGCTGTTCTTCGTCAACGTTGTCGGCGGCCGTGACGTATCCCAGACGCATTTGGATTATGGCGGTGTCGCCATATCGGTCCTCATTGTGAGTCTCCGGTCCCGGATCTGTGTTCAGAGATTCATGATTCAAAGTACCTGGGAATTCCCCTCCTTGCTGGCGTCGTGACAAGATACACAGTGTGGTATTTGACGTCCAAGGCATTCCTGGAGGACAGATTCCTCCCTTTTTTCGGGCCGCTGGCCCTTCTTGGCTTGCTGTACACGATCCTCGTGATGTTCGCGTACCAAGGCCATCACATCGTCCAGAACATCGGGCATGTCTTCCGCGTGTTCGTGCCCATGGTCCTGTACTTTGTGATCATGTGGACCGGCGCGTTTGCGTTGATATATTGGCTCGGACGGCGAAACCGTAGGAGCAAAGATTTTGGGTACGAGATGGCGGTGGTGCAAGCGTTCACTGCAGGGAGCAACAATTTCGTACGAATTCAATAGCTGTGTTGGCGGGGAGCTGCTAAATGCGTTACAGGAACTCGCGATAGCCGTGGCGATTGCGAGTTATGGTGTCGGATCGGACGAGGCTCTTGCTGCCACGATTGGTCCTTTGGTTGAGGTTCCGGTCTTGGTCGCCTTGACTTGGGTCGCGCTTTATCTGCAGGTTAAACTGAATTGGACGGAAAGCGAGGAGGGCTGCGGAAGCAGGGAAGTATGACCAGGTTGAAGTACTTGTAGATTTTGCGCATGTGCCTGGCGATTAGCCTGCGGCCCGGAAATCAATGTACTCAACCATGCATCATGCGGTTACAATCTGTAACTTGCAATCATAGATCACAAACTAGCAACCGACTTAAAAGCTTGCGCTCGCTCCATCACCTTTTCCTTACTTCTCTCCACCCAATTATCAATATGAAGGCCCAAATCATCGCTTTTGCTCTTGCTTTCCTCTCTGTCATCAGTGCTGCTGTGAGTATGCCGTCGGCTCACTCAACCAATACCTAACTTCAACGCGTAGCCCGAGGCCTGCCCCAATGCGGCTGCCACTATCGGCCCCTGCACCATCGACCGTGTCGCCGCCGCTGCCGCCACTCCAGTCGCTTAATACGTCGCATCGGAGGTCGCGGGTTATCATTTCGGTGGTCATCAGCCAACGCGTAGCAATCACAACTATTCCTGTGCAGCGGTTCGCCACTGGAATTTAACGATAATGATGAGAGACCACGTCTATGTCTGGTTGCGCATATCATCCGCTTAGCACCCAGTTGGCCTATTAAATAAGTATAGTACTCGCCCACGGTACCGGTCTGATGCAGGACAGAACTTCGGCCCATAGCGCAGTTCACACTGAGCCTGATGGTCCTGTATTAAACATCATTGAGATGTTGATAGTTAATCTTCAAAAAAATACAACTTGCCAAGGCGGAAAAGAAGAGGGTAAGCAGTATTATGTGGCAACGTCAAGACTCAGGAGGTGTCAAATGATGCACACTGATCAACTTCCGTAATAAATCATGTGTGGCCGCTCCTCATCAGCAGAAATTGACATCGGCCTCGGTGGTTTGCTCTTGGGAAGGTTATAGAGTATCAGAAACGGTAGTAGGGGTAGAATGAACTATAGTGAAAGACTTGTTAAAGAGTCACGACGTGCGCCGGTTTACCATGTGGCGCGAAAGGAGTTGCGAATCAGAGTGATGGCTTTCCGCATTTGGGGGTGAGGGGTCCTTTACGTTAGTTGATTCCCGCTACCTTTAGGTACGGGTTCTTATATAGCGCCCTATCAGCCCATGTTTTGGTGGACCATCACACTAGGCGACGGGGGTGCCCCCGCCTTTAACCTTGCTTTGGCTTGTAACTTTCAGATGCAGACACCAATTTATCACATACAGCTTAGTCATACAGAGCTTTAACAATTTGAAGTTGAATTTCATTCATATCAAGGCCTGAACTCAAGAGGACAAAGCAGAGGCCGAAGGAAGACGAGGTCACGCCACTCCGGATAACGGTCTCGCACTGGAGGATGTTCTACGGTCGCAGCCACCATGGCGACGGGGGCCACAGTGGGGGCGGCAGCGACAGGCGCGGTGGGCAGGGTGGAATGAAGTGTCAGGCCCCCTAGAAGAGGGGCGGGAATGCCCGCCGTGCAGCCCAGGGACGCCGTGCTCGCTCCTGCGTGGAACGGTGCGGTGCCGACGGAGACAGCGGGACCACTATTACATGTGCTAGCATCCGTCGTTAGCTGGGGCCATGCATTAAAGGTACTCATACGTACCTGTAGAAGTGTCAAACAATTTCCCGTCCATCCATTTAAGCTCCCAGTGCTTAAAGAGGTACGTGCACTCGCAGAGAGTGCCCATGAGATGATCGTACAATGTATGTGGGTCGACTAGAGCGTTTTTGGGGTCGCAAACTCGCAGAGGGGTCAAGTGGAACCTCGTGGTGACCTCATCACAGATTTTTTTTTACTTCGTCCGGGATGTCCCATGTCGTCGGTTTGAAGCCCTATAAATGCGCGCAACAATCGACATGCGGCGCGAATAGTGATGTGCAGGGCTCGGCTTCAAGCCCTAGGCCCGCCAGGCCGAGCCCGGCCAAGCCCGAGCCGGGCCGAGCCCGACACAGGGCTTGAGCGGGCCCAGGGCTCGGGCCTCAAATATTTCAAGCCCAAGCCCGGGCTTCAGGCCGCGGCTTGAGTGCTGCTTACACCACCAATCACCATCTTCAAATTTATCCAGGGAAGCTTGTTCAGCAGCTCGAATACATCCTGAAGGGTTTTGGAACTGGCTCACCGAACATCGCTCTAATGCAACACAGTTAGAAAATTCAACTCCGGAGTCCCAAAATGGAAATTTGTCTGTTGAGACGGCTCGGAAGTGCGACATGAAGCCGGTAAGAATTCGCATAAATCAGTCCGGTACTCACATGGCTATCTAGAAGCCCACCACGCTACAAAACCCCGAATGTACTGGCTTAGTCAGCCCAGTGATCAAGCCCGGGCCCAAGCCTAAGCCCCGGGCTTGGGGCCCTACCTGAGGGCTCGGGCTCGGGCCTGGGATATCTCAAGCCCAGGCCGCGTCAAGCCGAGCCCAAGCCCGGGCTTCCAGGCCGAGCCGGGCCCTGAACATCACTAGGCGCGAATTAAATACACACATTTACGGGCTGAATGCGATAGCGGGGCCAAGGACCCGGGGATCTTGACAGGAACGGACATCGACGCGCTTCGGGCCCCCGGCACCGCGGGCCACGCTCGAGGAGTACGGAATGTACCAGGAATGGTCATTGTCAAGCGTTACTTTTGTCAGGAAGTGGGTGCCGACGTGCCGCCGTGGCCTTCCAGGACACGTCAATTGTGCGAGGTTCGTCGGGGCACAGCGCTGCGATCGGCAAGGTGTTCGGTGGTCTGGCGTCGAGTAAGGGGCTCTGCGAGAATGGCGGAGTCCATCAGCCCATATGTACGCGTGTGAGGAATGAAGGGTATAGAAAGGAGCGATCCCCGCAGTGTTTGTATATGTGAGGAACAGAGGGCACAGAAAGGTGCCATTACGGTTGGACGCTCCCCGCAATGCTTGTACATGTGAGGAACAGAGGAAACGCTGATGCCCGAGAAGAGCTGAGGTGATTGCCATCTCGACGGTTAAAATAGAAATTCGACAGTTTGGTGGAGAGTTGAACATTCGGGTGGAGTGGTGGAGCAAATGACATCATTCGGAGCTCGGCGCGACGTTGTCTCGAGACAAAGCAGCCTGTGAGCCAATCAGGTTGTGTGGCCAGAGACAAACCCAGGTCGATTCTTATATAGACTAGCAGTTAGCCCGTGCTACGCTACGAAAATGGGGAAGAATTCAAAGTTGGCGTGGTAATACATTATTCTTTCAGGTAGTAGGTATGATAGTTTCAGTGCCTTGCACGTCTACCCGCGGAAGACCCTTCCCCTTTATCTTCAGACTCCTCGAGCGCACGGTCGTTGGCGGTCTTGCGCTTTTTCGCGGGTGGCTGCTTGTCAGACTTCACGTCCGGCTGTTGACTTCCAAAGAAGCCGGTGAACTTGAGTCGTGCAGGGGTGCCGGAATTCACTGGAGGATTCTTTCAGTTTAAGCAGATGAAATATAAAGATATATACGCACTGATTTTGGTCAGGCTTTCTTCTGCTTTCGGGGCCGCAGGAGTCTGGCTGAGGAAGGTAACTTTCTCCAAGTCGACAATGAAGTGTTTAACGGTACGGTCATCAGTACGTTCGACACCAGTTAGAAGCCCTTCAATAGCAATGGGCTTACCCTTCCCAGGAACGGGCTTGTATTTCTCCCAGCGAGCTGTCGGAGGGAAGAGGCAGCGCACAGGGAAGTGGTTATTGGCGGCCTTCATCGCAGCAAGGTATTGTTCCGCATTGATTTCGAACGTCGAATCCTTCTTGTCCGGATTGCTGGCAGGACCACAAACGTGCACGGTCGCGTGGTGGCACAGGTCAAAGCTCTCGGGCGACCCCAGCGGCAACATCTAATTATGAACCATCATCAAATGGAACTCGGATTGAGGGCATAGAACAGACGTACCCGAACAATGTCACCGAAGACATGGTAATCAACAGGCGTGAGGTCCTGCGAATAAACTTCGACAGTCGGTAAGGTACGGGCAGGCTGGATGCATGCAGAATGAGTAGAGGGGAAGGGCAGAGAAATATAAACACGCACATGCACTTCAGCAAATTGTAGCGCCGGTGGTCTGTCCCTGGAAGCGCCCGAAGTCGGACTTCAGCATCCTCAACATCGTCTCCGAGTTCCTCCAGGACCTCGTAGGCTTCCTTGTACATGGCGGCATAAGGATGGGAGTCCATGAGCATGGTCTGTAGGCCCTGCATCGTGTCCCCGCGCAAATCACTGTTCCGATTCATACGCTGCCGCAATGCGACGGTCGGGTCGTACATGTAGAGCTGCGCGTACGAAGGAGAGACACCTTCCGGAACCGTAAGAGCACCTGACAGGTGGTGGAGGTTGCCCAGAATGCGAAAGACCCATGCATTCGACCCGTATCTGTTGATGTTCTTGTCGTTGGAGACTCCTAAGGACATGAAAGCCAGAGCCGCATTGTATTGAGTTATATGGCTACGGAATTCCTGGGCCTGCGCATCGGCACCCGTTAAGAGACGATGAAGCGGCTGCGGAGGCTCCTGCAGACGGTCGAGCTGAACCTTTCCGCTGTTACAGCACATCCCAAAGTCGGGGGTGTGCTTGGATGAGGGCAAAACCCGTTCATCAATCCAGTAAGGAGCCCCGCAATCAGGGCAAGCAACGTTCATGGGGCCGAGGTCATGACAGCCCTCGGGGTCCCGGTATTCGCGACGTGCAGCCATCAGTAGATTGCCCTGGACGGGATCGGGGCGAGGGGGAGGAACTTCATTATTCATCGATATTTATCAGCCACCATGCGGTGCGTCACGAATCAGGACTCACGCGGATCTCTGGCTTCAGCGGTGGCTCGGCGTAGGGTCGCGGGAGGTGTTAATAGGCCATTAGGTAGCGCCTTCGTAGTTTTTGTTAAGTGACTTGTACAATGGAAGCAGGCGACACCAACATACCTGAAGGACGTGTGAATGCTGTGAGCGAGGATTGGGCGGCTGAGAAGACCGGGACGGAAAGGGGCCTATCACAAATATCTGGTGAGGCTGCGTTTAGAGACTTGAAGAAAGTATTCGCACCGATCCCATCAACATCCATCCTGTTCTCCTGCACCTCGCGTTTGGCGCGTTCCCGCTCTCGGCGTGCACGCTGACCTAGCTGTGCCTTGCTGAGGGGACCCTCTGGATCTGCGCGAGGAGGTCGTGTGCGTTTGCGTTTGCGGGTTGGGGGGAGTTCTCTCTCCCGTTCTTGCCTCTCACGCGCTTGCCGTTCGGATTGGGCAAGAGATCGCGCATTGGGACGCGCTCTTGGCGTCGGTGATGCTGTTCGCAGCACGGGCGCCCTGTTCTCGTCGGAGACGCATGAATAACTTGGCAAGCGACGCCGTTGCGGGCTGCCATCTTGACGCAGCCGAATCTCGCGGAGAATTTGGCGCTGGTGATGCTGCTCACGCTGAGGCGACGTTGGGGGTGTCTGCATCTTGCTGCGAGGAAATCGATAAGCCCGAAGTCTGAGCTTGGTCGGGGATGGGCGGCCCACGGTAGATAGACTTTGGTTAGTTAGGTCGCGCAGATTTCACTTATTGTGGGAGGTAGGAGGCAAAATCGATATATTCGGTTACGGTCCTATGGACATGTGAGGGAGCTGGAGCGGTGTCTTACATAGAGGGAGTGTGGAGCGATGTGGAGCGAGGTCGCATTGAGCGAAGAAGCCGTGTGGCGATGAGGCGGTGTGCCGTTGTTTGGTGTGCATGATGTCAGTGGAGCGTCGTCAGCCAATCAAATTGTGTGGCCAGACCCAAACCGTGTTCGATTCTTATATGTATAGATATACTATTCTATCCCCTGATGTGTCCACGCACCCTGATGTGGAATTATCGTTGATCCCGACCGCATTTCGAACTCGGGCCCTCCGATAAAATTCAGGGATGTGTGTAAATGCTATAGAAATCGCTGGATGAAATCTTGGACGAATCTGAGCCTTACAGCGTACAAAAGAAAAGAAAAGGAAGGTTTTGATGTGCTTTTCCCACACGCCAAAACGCCCGCCAAAACCGATTCCACTTCTGGATCCATCATCGGAAGGTTCGTACTTTCTGCAGCTCAAGTCCATAAATTCTGAAAATATTTGAGGGCATAGGAAAGACATGAATATACCTAAATCCAGGTGCCGAGAGAAATATGTCGCAAGGATACAAAGTTATCGCATGAGATCAAACTCGTGGACACATCAGGGGATAGAATAGTATAGATGACCGTGGGGGACCTAGCTTTTATCAAAGCAAGGTGATTTTCGTCAGCTGTTTTCTCGTAAGCACGTATCCTCCCCGCCAAAATCCTCCGGCCTGTCTTCGGCCGGGCGGTTTGCCGCTGATTGCGGCAGTTGCACTCGTAACCATGCTGACTCCGATTTCTCAACATATGGAGAGAAAGTCGAACTTGACTAAGAAATCTCTTTGCTCATGAAAAAAAACTAGCCTACGAGCTAGGTCAATTTACCGTGGTTCAATGTGAGCTGGTCGACGTCGCGGGACGCCCGCGACGTTGACCGAGCGAACTTTGGACCGCCCATTCTTCATATCATTAACTCTTCATGCACTCAATCTTATTCAGTCTGAAATCTACACGAAATGACCCTGAGCAACTGGTAGCGGGCTGTGCCGCTTGTCGGCCCTACCCGCTTTATGGGTGTGTACGATAACGCGATTTGACACCTCTTGGTAACGTCGGCATCAGCGCCGGCGCGACCCAGGCTCCGAATATATATATATATCCCTCAGGCCTCAGGCTTCAGACCTCGTTCCAGTGACCCACTCGACCTCACCGCTCAGCGCTCAGCGCTCAAACCAAGCCAAAACTCAAGCTGCTGCCATGGATTCCTCCGGGTTCAACCTCAATTTCCTCTCAAAACTATTGACAACCGGCTTTCCCCTGTTGGCTAGCTGGAATCTCAGCGAACAGCACGCGAAATGCCTTGCGCTAAAATCCAGCCTCGCGCTCGAAAACACGACGATTCTGGACGTCTCGTATGTCCCCGCGGACACGACGGTGAGGCCGCATGGGACGCCGCACGAGTCGTGCATGAAGAAGGCGCATGTCAGCGCGTCGCTGTGCCGTGTGCAGTTTTCCACCGCGACTTCGGCGACGTCCGCCGTCCGCGGCGAGGCGTGGCTCCCCGATGAGTGGTATGGCCGCTTTCTCGGCCTCGGGAACGGTGGCCTCGACGGATGTGCGTTTTCTCCTGGCTAATGAACACCGCTCATCGGTTTGCGGACAGGTATATATTACAAGGAACTTGACTACGGCTCCGCCCTCCATTTTGCGACCGTGGGCACGAACAACGGGCACGACGGCAGCGTGGGGCGCCCGTTCCTCGGAAACGAAGAGGTGCTTAACGACTTTGCGTTCCGCTCGATTCACGTCGAGGCCGTCATCGGGAAGCAGATCGTTGCGGAGTACTACGGTCGGTCGCACGCCAAAGCATACTACATGGGGTGCTCGACGGGCGGGCGTCAAGGAACGCAGACCGCACTGAAGTACCCCGAAGATTTTGACGGGATTATCGCGGGTGCGCCTGCGACCGACTTCAATCGTCTGCTGCATCGGAGTGGAATGCTGGGGTGCTATGTCGGCGCGCCCAACATTGATTTGGCAGACACGTTCATCACGCCTGAGCTGTGGAAAGTCGTAGCACAGGAGATTTTGAACCAGTGCGACGGCATTGATGGGGTCGTGGACGGGATCATCACCGAGCCCGACGCATGCGAGTTCCGACCTGAGGAGCTCCTGTGCGCGGAGAGAAACGGCAACAGTAAGTGTCTCACCCGCCCGCAGGTCGAGGCACTGCGCAAAATTTACTCTCCGCTCTACGGGAACGGGGAGTTGATATACCCTCGGTTTGACCCCGGCTCGGAGGGAATCTCCCCTCTCTTATTCGCCGGCAAATTCCCGCTCTACACAACCGTGCATACCTGTCTATTATTTTCCTTGTTGCGATACCTGAACTCTCCCGCAGGACTGGGTCAAATACGCGGTGTTCAACACGAGCGACTTCGATTTCAGCGACTATGGACCGCAACACGGGCGCCTGATGGACGATATCAACCCGGGCGGCATCGCGACTTTCGACGGCGACTTCTCCGCGTTCCGCGACCGCGGGGGCAAGTTCCTCACCTACCACGGCCGCGGCGATCCGGCACGTCAAATTATCCACCTTATATACTGGCGCGCTCACTACCCCGCAGCTCATCTCGTCGGGTAACTCCAAGCGCTTGTACGACCTCGTCGCGCGCACGCTCGGGCCCGCCTCGCTCGACGCGTTCTACCGCCTGTTTCTCGTTCCCGGGATGGGACACTGCAAGGACGGGCCCGGGGCTGCGCGCTTCGGGCAGCTCGGAGGCCAGAATGCTGTGAACGCCAGCGCGCATAATGTGCTGCTGGCGCTCGTCGACTGGGTCGAGGGCGGCGTCGCGCCGGATACGATTATAGGCACGACGGAGGGCGGCGCGACGCGCATGCATTGCCGGTACCCCCAACGGAGCGTTTGGGACGGCAGTGCGTATGGGTGCGAGGATTAGCGTAAGTAAGTTGCGTGCACGAGATATCGCGGATATTTACATATGGCGATCCCCGCATATATTTACTTACTCCCGGCCGGAAAACGTTTGTAGTATTCTACGCTATACGTCGAGAGCTGACCTCAATGCCGCCTGATCTCTGGAGCTTGTGTCAAGAAAAAGTGGAGTGCTAAACATTTTTCGCCGGATAGGGCATCGAGCTTGAACAAGTGTGGCATTGATTACACGCCCGCGAAGTTCTGGACTGGGAGAAGTAACCCAAACAACTGTTGCCGGTCAAAGTCGTACCTCGAACCAGTTTTCCTCGCGATCAGTGATGCGTAGCTGCAAAGCGTCCGTCAGGTTACGCTCGAGAGACGCAAAGGGAAACGCGTGGACGTACCAACTGCCGTGAGGTCATCTGTGGAAAATATTGACTTGCATTGCTGATGGTCAGACCACCCTCGAAAATATTCCTCTCGAGTTCAAGGGTGAGTAGGGAGTGTAGAGGGAGAGAATCTAGTTTGGAATCGAGCTGCAGACCGCACTCGGCCGGGAGATACTCTGTCGAGGAAATCACAATTTTGCGAATGCGATTCGGGTGTACGATGGTGGAGAGCGTGTCAAGTGCCATCTGCCAGTCGTACTGCTCAACCACCGTGATGCGAAGCAGAACGAGACTTGTTAGGGTGGAAAGATCCACGGGAGAGTCGGCCTAAGTGTCAATCTGAGTAATTTAGCAGTGAATATTCCACCAGAAATACACACTGCGGGATTGAAGTCCAACACCTTAATCTTTTGAAGGGCCGGGAAGAATTTACGGTGGTGGAGCAGCTCATCAATCCCGTATTCTGCCGATACTATCTTGAGGTGGGACATGTCAAACGGACACATCTCTTGCATCAACCAGGCGTCGATAAACTCCAAGGAGTCGGTCTTCAGTGACTCCAATACAATGGGCGTGGAACGAGGATGTGATGGAACGGTATTATTAGGTTGGAAGGACCGCCAAAGACAAGACAGTTCCAAGTGCCTGAGGTTGGGCGAGCAGCGGTCCCATATCCAGCTCGAGGCCTCGGATAAATCGGCCACGATCTTCATGTGCCGCAGAGTGGGATGGCTGACAAGTTTTTGAGTGGCGATGCTTAAGGAGAAGGATTCGGAGAGATGGCGAAGGAAGATATAACACAGATGAGTGAAGGGGAACTCGCAGATCGCCGCGAATGCTTCGATCGAGACCGCTGTCGAGTCGAGCTGAAGTCGGTGGATGTGGCGGATGAGGTGTGGGGAGCGGGTCAATACCTGCCGAAGTCGAGCCCACGACTTCTCCGCTGACTGGGGGCCGCTTTTCGACCCTGTGGGGCTCCATAACAGTAGCGAGACTTCTTTGAAAATATGGGCCTGTGCGGCGGCTACCCACGAGCGAGAAACACAGGCACAGGCCTTGAGATCGGAGGGCGAATCGCGGAGAAAGTCGATGCATTGGTCCACAAGCTCTTGGACCTCCAATGGGTTCTGCATCCTGGTGCAGCAATTGAGTCGAGTGAGTCGCGCGAGCAAAGCCAGCCAGCTGCACCGGCGTGATGGGAACTGATCCGTTCGGCCGGCCGAGTTGCCGGGCCCGAAAACAACCGTTGAAGTTGTTCTATGCAACTGTAAGCCAAGGAACTGATATAAATGCCAATGCCTTAAAATATAGCGCCCATTATACTCAGTCGCATGTAGAGGGACGCGTCGAATTCGTGTATTGGCATATGATGATATGTACTATATGCGCTGCCATATTTGCCATTCGTTCCAACGTGCAGCTGAGCACCGTCTTCAGCTTTCAACCTATTATGTATCTGATCTTCCTGCAAAATTTCGGCATGAGAAATTCCCATATTTTGAAGGCACAAAGCTTAACTGAGTTTGCGAAACGGTACAGACACCCCGAAATGGACTCTGAAGATTCATCTCGACCGCGTATCGGGCAAAGTCAAGTGCATTAGTCGTCAGTTTTGATAGTCTGCTCTGTTTTTTTTTGTTGGTTTGAAACATTTAACGCTGGGTCGATGGCCAGGTTGAATTATGGGTTATGAATCAGTCCTATACATGGGCTAGCATCGACAGGACCTGGGCTTTACAGATGTATTCATAATCGTTTGCCACGATCCACTGTTTGTCATTCGCAGAAGATTTATCTTCTACGACGAGCGAGATATTGCTAGTACGTATAATTCCTCCTGGAATGAGTCGACTTGCCTTCTGGATTTGATAAATTTGAGAGAAAGCTGGAACCGAATCACGGCACAGAAAAATGCGACTGTACCAATGTGCACTGGGTGTGAGGATGTAGCAATCGATGGCTTCTTGCCGGCCGATCGCAAGAAAAACCTCCATAACTATTATGAAGCACTGAGGAAAAACATGAAACATTGCTCACTGAACGGTCTTCAATACTCGATGCGGCGAAAATGCTCGATGCCATCATCATCATCGGCTTCGGCCCCTCCTCCCCGGAGAAATAACTGGGAAGAACATTTGAATGACGCGCGAAACGAACACCCAGATTTCGGCCGTCTTTGAGCCTTACTGTCATCGAGAATAACCTGAACAGATTTAGAGTATCGAAGACTGAACCACAACCTGGTGATTTCTGTCATTTAGATACGCACCATTTCCTCCAAGAGGTCTGGGGAGCGATTTCCGAATTTGCTTGCCTCTTGAAGCAAGGGCACGTCCTTCGGTGTTCGAGGAAGTTGGCACGCTCAGCGATATTGGGAGGGTGAGATTGCCCAGCCCATTCAGATGAGAGCTCAAGTAGTAGAAGGGCCCTTCCCCCGGCTCGTGAAGATGCGACACCTGTCAGAGGAAGATAGTTGGCAAGTTGAATAATATACCAATAGGGCTCAAGCGGGTCTAGCCATCCTGGACTCACCGCCGATGTCTGCAATTCAACTAAGACATATGGCCTTGGTCGTCAGTAGATATTTTGTATTGAGAAAATCTAGGCGCAATACCCCCTTCCAGTTCCAGTCCTAGCCCCAACCAATTAGCTCATCCAGCAAGGGCGTGGGGTAGTGGCAAAAACTGATAGACACTCGCTGACACTGAGGACTAAGGACCAACCAACTGAAGCCAAGATGTCGCCATCAAGGTCGGAATCGCAAAGGGCAAAGCTTAGATGGATTGTGAAAGAAAAACCCGGGGACAAATGACAAGGATGTAAACTCTGCTCGAGGATGAGAATGGATGCGTCATATGATAGGGTGGCACACGTACACGTAGACTCGACCCTAGAGTTCAGCTGCTGTAGACACAACACGACGACGCTGATCCCTTGCCGAACCGCGTCCAGGTCGGCGTCAACAACCCGCGCAAGCACGCCCGTCATCTTGTCCGGATGCCACCGCAACAGAGAGCCCCGGACGCGCTCCTTCTTTGTTACGGTGCACCCGCGGACCTTGAGACCAGCGAGCAGGAACTCCTCGACGCGATCCACGGTGAGATCCGCGAGCGACATGGAGCGGCCCTGTGCAGGGCAGACCGGCCACGGGACGTCCTCGAACCGCACATCCCGCGTCTTCTCACGGACCCTGCCCGCCTTGCCGACGAGATTCGCCCACCGCGCCTCGTAGCTCGCCCACCGCTCGACGAGGACGCGCTCCAGCTCGCTCAGGCGCAGCTCCTCGCGGATGGCCTCCGTCTTTGCGTAGTCGCGGTTTCCCTGGGCGTCGCGCAGAATCCCCCCGCTCCGCACCCAGTCGATCTCGCCCTTGCGCGCCTCGACCTCCTCGACCTCGAGACGCGCCTTCCGCAGGGCCGCATCGCGTACGAGACGCGCCGCGTACGCCTCGTCCAGCGCCGCCTGCCGCTGGCGCTCCGCCTCTTCTTCGCGCTGATCGGGTGATTCGATCTGGGGAAGAGCTGCAGCGGGGGACGAGCCCGGCGGAAAGACAAAGTATCCCGCGCCTCGGGGAGGCGTCAATTGCGGTGTCCGGCTTCCAGTGGCAACTGCGCCGAATTGGCCGAATCTGCTGGCGGGCATTAGCTTCACAGCTCGAGGTGTCCCGAACAGCATGGAGATATTTCCGCGAGGAGGTTGTTTTGACTGCGGTGGAGTCCATTGCGGACGCGCTGAGGCGTGCATGGTGGTGGCACTGGTAGGTTGGAGAACTTTGTTTTATAATGTTGTGCTCGCGTTCTCGGATCACGCGCCGAGTCCCGAGTCCACGGGTTGCTCGCGCCCCTAGTAACGCGTTTCTCCTCCCACCACACCGCCAGCTGCAAACGGTCTTGCCATGGACTTCTCTGGACTCAACGTCAACTTCTTCTCGAAGCTACTGACAACCGGCTTCCCCCTGTTGGCCAGCTGGAACCCGAGCGAACAGCACGCCA
Source organism: Mycena rosella (assembly GCA_029378255.1). NCBI lineage: Eukaryota > Fungi > Basidiomycota > Agaricomycetes > Agaricales > Mycenaceae > Mycena > Mycena rosella. Next base: position 147,569 of record JARKIE010000038.1, on the reverse strand, counting down.
AATGCCTTGCACTGAAGTCCAGCCTCACCCTCGAAAATACGACGATTCTGGATGTCTCTTATGTCTTTGCGGGCTCGACGGTGAAGCCTCATGGGACCTGTGTCCCGAAGGCGCATGTCAGCGCGCCGTTGTGCCGCGTGCAATTTTCCACCGCGACCTCGGCAACGTCCTCGATCCGCGCAGAGGCATGGCTCCCCGATGAGTGGTATGGCCGCTTTCTGGGCGTCGGGAACGGCGGCCTCAGCGGATGTGCGTTGCGTTTACCCCTGTTTAAATTTCAAATGCTCATCGTGTTTCTTGATAGGCATATCATACAGAGAGCTCGACTACGGCTCTGCCCTTCACTTCGCGACCGTAGCTTCGAATAATGGGCACGACGGCGACACGGGGCGCCCGTTCCTCGGGAACGAAGAGGTGCTCAGCGACTTTGCGTTCCGCTCGATCCATGCCGAGGCCGTCATCGGGAAGCAGATTGTTGCGGAATACTACGGGCGGCCGCACGCCAAGTCGTATTACGTTGGGTGTTCGACGGGTGGGCGGCAGGGCACTCAGACCGCCCTCAGATACCCGGAAGACTTTGACGGGATTATTGCGGGTGCCCCCGCGACTGACTTCAATCGCCTGCTGCATTGGACGGGGATGCTGGCTCGTTTCATCGGCGCGCCCAACCCTGATTTGTCACCTGAGTTCATCACGCCTGACCTCTGGAAAGTCGTCGCACAGGAGATTTTGCACCAGTGCGACGGCATCGATGGGGTCGTGGACGGGATAATCACCGAGCCCGACGCATGCAATTTCCGGCCTGAGGCGCTCATGTGCGAGGGAGATGGCAACGGTAAGTGTCTCACCCGCCCGCAGGCCGAGGCACTACGCAAAATATATTCCCCGCTCTACGGGGACGGGGAGCTCATCTACCCCCGATTTGACCCCGGGTCGGAGGGAATCTACGTAGGCGGCGCGACGTTGAGCGGAAAGTTTCCGGCCTACACAACGGTGCCCTACGCCATTTTTCTTTCGCTGTTACGGGAATTGATCCTTCCACAGGACTGGCTCAGATACGCTGTGCTCAATACAAGCGAATTCGATTTCAGCGAGTACGGACCGCACCAGGGCCGGCTGATGGACGAGGTCAACCCGGGCGGGATCGCGACCTTCGACGGCGATTTTTCGGCGTTCCGCGACCGCGGGGGCAAGTTCCTCACATACCACGGCCGCATCGATCCTGCACGTTATCCTACAGCATGTATGTTCGCTGGCTAACTCCCTCCGCAGCTCATCGCGTCGGGCAACTCGAAGCGCATGTATGATCTGATCGCGCGCACGCTCAACACGGCCTCGCTCGACGCGTTCTACCGCCTATTCCTTGTGCCTGGGATGGGACACTGCTCTGGCGGGCCTGGCGCGGCGCGCTTCGGGCAGCTCGGAGGCCAGAATGCCGTGAACGCTAGCGCGCATAATATGCTGTTGGCGCTCGTGGACTGGGTTGAAGGGGGCGTCGCGCCAGATACGATTATCGGGACGACGGAGGACGGTGCGGAGCGCGTGCATTGCCGGTATCCCAAGCGGAGTGTTTGGGACGGCAGTGTGTACGGGTGCGAGGAATAGTGGGCGGTGAGTATGGGTGCTAGGATTCACATGGTTTACTGACACGTTTCCAAGAATTAAGAAAGGCCACATTGTCTGCTCTGCGCGTAATATAACTGATATAACTCTTATCTGCGGCAATTGGACGTGTTCGGAACTCACTCGCTACCCCACCACTTCAACCGACTGAAGGCTACCGTCGGTGCACGACTGCGCCCACGCCAAACAAATTGGCCGTGCCCAGAGGGCACTTCAGTTTTCAAGTCCCACATCATCTTCATCGGCTGAACGTCTCAAGTTAACTGGAACACGCTATCGCCGCTGTCATCCTGATGGACGGTACATGTTCTAACCTACCAACCGACCTCCTAATGCGGTCCTAATATGAGCTTGATCAGCACTAAGTAGTTTCTTAAACGCATCGCGTCGGATATTTTGTGTATGGTCGCGCTGATCCGGACTTCTGTCGCCCACTTCCGATTCAGATACATTCCCTGCAAGCTTCGCGTCGTGTATTTACAGTGTTCCTGAATGATGGAGCCTGGCTCGGAATCTCGTGCTCGTCTGTCCTACGATCCCGCAGACATACTTGTTGCTCGGAGAGAATATATTGTGTACAGCTCTCGTATACAGGCCAATGTTAACCAGCAGGTCTAACACGCACAAAAGGAATCCTTCTTACCAAACCTAAAACACTTCCTACAGGGCGATGCAAATTAGGTCAAATTAGTTCTAATTGTGGCAGCTATACATATAATAATGAGCTGTTAGCACTTGCCAATTGGGTCGAGTCGCAGATAACCATAAAGCATTATCGGTATGTATAAAGCACTCACCATATTTAACCTTCACTACCAATATGCCCCTCCAGCCCAGTCCAACTCAAATTCGCTTCGACAGCATTTTAATGTGCTTGGATGCTGCCATGACCACTTTGCAAGTGGTTTCTACCAGTTTCAAAACACCATTCTTGGAGCCAATTTCGAACACAATGCGCTCTCTATTGACTTCCGTACAGGTAATCTTGTCCGCAGGCCCTTACAGTGAAATTCACCCAGTTTGGTCAGACAGTGAAGAAAAACAAGGAGGATTGTACACAAATGCTGGAGAAAATCCATGGACTCCTCTACGCCATCATTTACCTCCACACCGATACTGGTGCTGATTTATCACCAAAGATGTTGGAGAATTTGGGAAAATTCACAGAGTCAGCTTCTGCTTATTATAATCTCGCATAGATGAAATTAAACTTTTGCAGGACCCTTCACAAGATTCACACATTTGTTGAAGTGCAACAGGAGAAAAGCAGAATCCAGCAATTCTTCCGTCAAGGTGAAACAAGCACATTACTAAAAGGCTGTCGTCTGGGACTGGAACAAGCACTCCAGGTGTTCAAGGTATACTCATTATTGCTGATGGCATAAATTATTCAACACCAGAAACCACACAGACTCCAGCTGCTCATATTTTGAGTGATATTTCAACCATGCAACAATATGCACAGAAGACACACCAGGAATTACTGGAGTTGATTTTAGATCTTTCGGATACAGCCAGTTTTGAGACAGGATCTTCTGTTTGTACTTGCTTCAAGTCGTAACTCAATACATACTGATGTTTTTTTTTTGCATAGATCGGCAGCTTTACTTCCAGGTACGAGCCTACACCTGATTATTTATCCACTCATCCTAATATTATTCAGCACAAACTCACTGTCATTGTTGCCACCTGAACCAAAGATATTTCATGGTCGGGATTCAGAAGTGTCTGCTATCATCAACATGTTTAGCCAGGAGATACCCAGGATAATAATTTTGGGAGCTGGTGGAATGGGAAAGACAAGCTTATCAAGAGCCATTCTCCATCATCCCGAGATAACTGCTAGATATCATCAGCATCGTGTTTTTGTTGCTGGTGATAGGGCATCAAATAGTGTTCAACTTGCTGCTCTCATTGGAGCACATGTGGGATTAAAGCCAGAACAAGATCTCACCTGGCCAGTTATCCATTTTTTCGCTGGCAGTTCACCTTCCCTATTGGTTTTGGACAATTTGGAGACTAGCTGGGAGCCTACAGAGTCCCGTCAAGATCTTGAAAAGTTCCTGTCTTTGCTTGCAGATGTAGATCATCTGGCATTGATTGTGAGCAGACACATTAGACTGCTATTAGATATTAACAGTGTTTTAGATCACAATGCGGGGAGCAGAAAGACCAGCCAATATTCAGTGGACTCACCCATTTCTACAGCCATTGAAGATCTTGGCACAAGATGCTGCCCGCAAAACTTTTATTGATATTGTTGATGATGGTTATTCTCTTGAAGACATTGACACTGTCCTTCTCCTAGCAGATAACATGCCACTGGCAATTGATCTCATTTCCCATTTAGTAGACTATGAAGGGCTTGCAAATGTGTTGCATCGCTGGGAAACAGAGAAGACCTCACTTCTCTCGGAGGGCCATGACAGAGGATCAAATTTGGATCACTCAATTTCACTGTCTCTTGCAAGCCCTCAAATTATATCTATACCCCAATCACAAGATCTACTGAGCCTGCTCTCCATACTCCCTGATGGGCTCTCTGATATAGAACTTATACAAAGCAATCTACCCCTAGACAATATCCTGAGTTGTAAGGCTGCTCTACTTCGGACTTCTCTGGCCTATACAGATGACCAGGGTCAGCTCAAGGTATTGGTGCCTATTAGGGAATATGTTCAATGGTGGAACACACTTATGCCTCACATTGTTCAACCTCTTTTACAACATTTTAACAAGCTCCTGAAAATCTATGACACATATGTTGGAACTGCTTCTGGGCCTGGAATAGTGGCTCGCCTAACATCTAACTTTGCAAAAATCCAGAATATCCTAATAACAGGATTAAAGAAAGATAATCCTGACTTAGTCACTACAATCTATTGCACATGTGATTTTGATCACTTCAGTAGTGTGACTGGACACGGACGGAGCCAATCAATAGATAGTATTCTCAATGTTCTGCCTCACCCCACAGATCATAGACTGGAGGTTTATTTCATCATGCAGTGCTTTTCAGCATGGAGAAACCAGCCTATTCTCAATGCACAGCACCTGGTGGATCAGGCTTTGGAACATTTCCAATACTTCAATGATCCGGATCTTAAATGTAAGATTTTATACCAAGTATTTGATCCAACACAATTATATTAATCTGTATTCACTAGGCAAGTTCTATTGTATCATAGCGGACTATTATTCACATCACAACCATGACATCCCTAATGCTATGAACTTCATTCAAAAGGGACTGATATTGTCGATTTCAACTGAAAACACCAAAAGACACTCAGACTTGTTAGGTCCATTGGCATGGATCAAGTGGCAAACTGGGAATTACTCTGCAGCTCAGATACATGCATATGAGTCACATAGGCTGGCCAAGATTTGTGGAGATTTATTCAGAGAAGCACAAGCATTACGAATTGAAGCCATGTGCTGGTCTGCCCTGGGATGCTATGGTCACTGCATTCCCCTTTTCAACAGAGCAAGAGATCTCCTGGGTCTTTGCGGTATGACTAGTGGAGAGAGTGCTGGTGATATAATGAGCTCTCAGGCAGAGCTTCACCGCTTAAAATCAGAATATCTTGAGTCACATACTATATGCACTCAAATCCTCGAGAATTTGTCTATTGATCAAACACCATATATGTATGCCAATGCCTTGCTCACTATTGCACAGATTGAGGTGGAAATTGGTGGATCCAAGCAGAAAGTGCAGCACAATCTTGATGAAGCAAACCAAACACTAGGCAGGATCGGGTATGAACTCACCAGGAGATGGTGTGATATTATCGGAGCAGCTCTCCAAGCAAGAGAAGGGGACTCAGTTGAAGCAAAGAGACTGTTCCAAAAGAGCTTCAGATTTGTTTCAGGGAAGGACACTGAAGCTGCAAGCTACTGTCTAGAGAGACTGGGTAATGTCCATCTCTGGACTGACATGGATGCATCTTTGTCAACTTGGACAATATCCTACCTTGTGCATAGCCTGAAGCTGACACAGAAGCTCGAAACCCATAAGGCTCTCCAATTTCTGGGAGATATGTACTTGGCACAAGGTGACCAGCATACAGCATTCAGCCTTTTCACAGTGGCTCTAGAGGGATTTACACAGATGGATGTTCACCGCAGCAGAGCAGAGTGCATGCTCTGCCTTGGAGATATATCAAGACTGCAGGCTGATTTACCAAAAGCACTAGAATTATGGAAAACATCAAAACCACTATTTGAACGGTCATCACAGACAATGCAAGTTACTCAAATTGATGAGAGAATTGCTGGTATCAGTTGTGACCTACCAGATGGACCAGCAGAGAACTTGCTCCTTCTCTCAAACCTATATGTACCAACTGCCAATCCAGAAGAGTTGGAGGGCACACTGTTCCAGATTGAAGATATGAATTTGGTCTTCGGAGGATGAAATGTATGGTGTATTTAAATTTGGTCCCAGACTCATTATGTATGCCAACTTGATTAGTATAAGTACACTTGTATATGCTGTTGATGGTCCAGTGAGAAACCCCATATTCAAACTGTAGCAGAACATAGGGGATGGCAATTGTATAGGAATAAAACTATAACTGGACCAATATAACATGCTTGGTACAATTCATCTAGACTCGAACCAGTCGCTATTGGGAAACCATAGAGTTAATGACAGCCGATCACCACGGGAAGAAAATCTGCGTGATTAGTACAGTCGGAAGTCCCCGAGATTTATAAAAAACTTAGCGAAATTTTCGCCAACATCGAGGACCAACTACAAATTGTAAGAGGCAGTTTTGTAGACCTTGGAATTCTAAGACCTATCAGGTTCTCAGAATTTTCAAATTCAATGAATTGATTCCTTGGCGACCAGATCTTTGTGTACCATGAAATATAGGGGCAAATCCATATTTCGCTCCTGGTGCCCCCGAGTGACTCAAAATCACAGTTTCAATCACTCTAATATTTGTGGCCTCTGTTCATTCCAGCCACGCTGCGAGTACATCAAGGAACGAGAGTATTGAGATCTCCCAATGACGGTCGCAATACAATTATATTAGAGTTTGGCTCACAGACAGTCTGCTACCATTTTGAATCATTGACCGAATCACCCGAAGTGTTGAAAGGGCATTTAAGAAAAACCAGAGTGTGTGCGGTGAGGGAGCCCGTGACACTAAGGTCATAGTGTACAGAGGTGTACAGTCACCTAGATGGCAGAGGTAATCACTGTGGTGGCCCATCCATTTTTGGCGGCGCAAATGCGGGTCCAAACATGTCTGATGTTTTGCTCCGTTTTTAGTGTGGAACTGAAAAGACCGGATTTTCGCCGGACTCGTTTGTCCGGCCAATGCACATCGAATATTTTCACTCTTTCTAGGAGAAAGACTATCCAAGAACAGTCTCTTTTTGGACAGATTTTTCTGTTCCCTACAGAAATCATTTTGAGCTCGGATTGAACAAAGGATTCCTTTGTTCAACCTCTGTTTTGATGGTCAAAAATAATGTCTTTGTGGGTCGCAAAATGAGCCCTAAACATGGTCAATTTTCACTTCATGTGTTGCAATGACAAAAAAATGATTTTCAGTCAATGTTGAGAAAGCGAAAACCAAGAGAACAATTCGGTTCTTTTCAGTTTCACATCAAAAACAGAGGGAAAAGGCAGACATGTTTGGACCCCCCCCTTTGGCTTCCAAAAATGCATTGGCCACTGCAGTGAATTGAAGGCTCGAACATAGACACTGTGTGTCAGCACAGCGGCTCGTCGGGTTCTCAAAACACGACTGAGGCGACTGGACGAGGGAAAAGCGGAGTTGAATGGGACAAGCAAACAAGCAGCTGGAGTATAGACCAGAATAGTATAGAGAATAGTAGAATAATACAGGGTTTATATATAAATGCCAAGGGATTTATAGGGGATTAGGGGGTTTGGTGTCTGTGGTAACAGAACACATAGGGTTAATGCGCAATATTAATACTGATCGTTGTTCCTACGATCGGGATTTGGAGGGGTTGAGTCCAGAATAACGGAGTTGAACCCCGGGATGATGGAAAAGAATTCTGGATCATGACACCGTGCAACTAGATAATAAGATATCAAACACAAATCAATACACACCTCTTTCCTCCCGGACGTCGAATAATTCACAGGTAGTGTTGGATACAATAAATGAATACTTTTTCAGTCCAATCTTCCACTGTTTATCATCTGCCGCGGTCACGTACAGACCCCCACACGAAGCACTGAAACAGTGCCACTGGTGCCACGGCGAGCTAGCTGAGAGCTATAATTTGATGGTACTCCAAAAACTGCGGCTCAAAATGCAGCCACCAAGAAAAATATCTGTACTGTACTCATGTGTATGGCAGAAACCATAACACATAATGCAGCCCAAATCTGTCTCCTAAATCCTGGGGCGTAACACATAACGGGGGCCCAATTTCTAAGAAAATATAGGAGAAAATATAATATTTTCAAGACGTGAAAACAGTGTAAAAAATCGAAAAAAAAATCGCCCTAGTCGGCCTCTGAGTCTTTGTCTCCATCCCAGCCAAGATTCCCCTCGCTCCAGGGAGTCCTGTTATCAATGTAAGCCCAGACGTTCTCGGCATCACCAATTCCACGTAACGTGCCCTCACTTCCTTCAACAACTGTCTCAGACTGTACGTAAAGGTTGTCGGTTCCTGGGAGGTCTTTATATATTTTCGTAGAGACGAACAAAGCCAAATTGAAGCCATCAATGCCACTACCTGGCGGTTTCCTAAATTGCCGTCCGTAACACCTAACACAGGCTCGGTCTCTAATTTTGCTTTTTCAGAAAATGTAACACTCTGCCAGCCGTCTCATACACACGGGTACAGTATAAGTAACCAGCCTGAGCTCGGCAGAGCGACCTCTGCACGCATCCTACGCGCTAAGCAACGGCATGCCCACGCGGTGCCTGGACGGCATACATCGGCGTGATCTAGATATGTAGCTGAACATAGCCCGACCTAGATCCGGCCACATCCGGCTAGATCAATGCGTGTTTAGGCCCGGCCCGAACGCAGTGAATTTAGCTCCCATTGGAATTCTGAAAACATGGGAGGTCTTAGAATTCCTCCTTCTACAGAACTGTCTCTTCAGATTTGTAAAAAAAAAAAGAAGTTGAGTACTGAAGTTTCGCGATTCCGGCGAAGACATTACATGTAATAATCTCGTCAACTTCCGACTGGGATAATTCTATTGAGAAACCTGGTTTCCCAAATCCTTATTGAGAAGCCGGGTTTCCAAGAACCCTAGGATCAACCGGCGGGATGCCGAGTGGTGCCGAATGATATGCCGACTCTTCCTGCCGGTGTTGCATCATCACTTGTATTGTGTTGGGATGAACAAATATATTGTTCGAAGGCCATTAAATTGACAGATGGACTCATAAATGCATGCATTCTGTTAAACGAGCTCTGGAATAGGGTCTTTGAAGATCCTTTCCACCCATATCAAAATCAATCAGTGTTATCTCAGGTGCTGCATCCCTGGACCATGATGACTCCAAGGATCGGGCAGGACAGATGCAAAATACTAACCACATCATACTTGTTGTAGAAATACTGGTAATGCAGCCCAGCTCTGGGCCCAATCGAACCTGGCCGAGTCCTGCTGAGCCATCTTCACATGGAAACAAAGCACAGGCATAGGTGGAGGGAGGTCGCTGTGTACAGATAGGTTAAACATTTTTAATTATCTCAGTGGCGCACAGTACTAAATTCAGAACAAATTTTCAATTAAGCTGCCTTCAAACTCCGCTCGCGGCTTGATTGCCGCGGAAAATTCCCACGGGGTTTCTTAATAATATTGTGAGGGGATTTCTGCCGAATTACCGAAAGCGGCAAGGTTTCTGCCTGCAACCAGAGAATTTTCCTTCCAACTGTACTAATCACGTGGGTTATCTTCCTTTCGACGAAACTGCAGAGGTTGTGCAGCAAACAATAATGCTCCACTATTAAAGCCATAGGGCATTGGTGTTTCAACACGCTGAATTGTTGCACACCGGAGAGGAGGTTGGTCCTCGAATTTCTGGAGCTTACCATTTGTGATTAAGTAGGTTACGGGTGGTGTAAAGTGCACTATGCGCTCGGACATACTATACGAGCGGGTTGGCACACCTGTATGTGGTTGTGGCCAAGCATGAGACTTGACCTGATTTTCGTCTTGATTTCTATGAATATTTACATAGAATCTACGTAACTCAAGAAATAATGTTAAAAGTCTTCACTCAATCTTCACTCATTCAAATCACGCGGGTGCTTGCTCTGAATGGTCTGAGATTGTACACGGGTATGATGCATACACTGACTCGGAAAAAGTATTGGATCACCGAGGTTCAAAGCTTCATGCCTTTGCTGAACCACTAGAGTACATATAACAAATATTTTCCATGGTGCATTAGAAACATATTGGGGGACCCTAGTGACCCCTGCAGAGAGGGGGTCAAAGACGACGCCGTCGGGGAGGAATGATGTCAATATCGCGCACATGTGATCCAATTCTTTTTCCGCATTTGGGCAACATCACGTTTTCAATCCGAACCACCACAACGACGCGTCATACAACACTCTAACTTCACATACACCTTCTTCCTCATCATGTCTGACACCACTGCTGCTCAAAAGGCTGCCATAGTCGCACTGAAGGACACAGGAATGTCCAATAGGGCCGTTGCGGACAAAGAGAATGTCGCCCCCTCCACGGTGTCCAGGATCAACAGGCGTTATGGTTCGACACATAATTTCGAGTCCAAAGGGGCCAAGAAGGGTCGTCCCCCCAAATTGGACGAACGGGACATCCGAAAAGCCCTCCGGATGTTCTCTTCTGGGCGTGCCAAGAATGCATCCGACCTGAAACGGAAGTTTTTCCCCGGAATTCATGTCGATACCATCCGCACAGCACTCCGAAAACAGGGGCTTAAGGCCTACATTCGACAGTCGAAGCCCCTTCTCACCGCTCGTCACCGTAGGAAGCGAGTTGACTGGGGGGAGCGCCATTGTTATTGGACAGTGGAGGATTGGCGGGCGGTCATATTTTCTGATGAGTCCAAATTCAACATTTTGGGTTCTGATGGCCAGGAGTGGTGTTGGAGGAAGCCAGGGGAAGCTAATGATGCCAGATACACCAAAAAGAAGGTCAAGCACGGTGGCGGGAGTGTTATGGTGTGGGGGTGCATCACCCGGCATGGTGTCGGCGAACTCCACCGCATCGAGGGCATCATGGATCGCTTTGTTTACACCGATATTCTTTCCCAATCCCTCCTCAGCACTCTCGACAAGCACGATCTGGACCGCGCGACCATTTATTTCCAGCAGGACGGCGATCCGAAGCACACATCAGGTCACGCGATGGGTTGGCTTGATCTGGAAGGCATCGATGTCCTCCCCTGGTGCCCGAATTCACCCGATATGAACCCCATAGAGAATTTGTGGGATCACCTCGACCGCATGGTGCGTGCTCGCAATCCATTGCCGAAGAATCGGGAGGAGCTTTGGCTTGCTTTGAAGGAGGAGTGGGAAAACATTGATCCGGAGGTTATTGTAACGTTATACGACAGTATGCCCAACCGAGTCCGGGACTTGTTGAAGGGAAATGGTGGTTCGACTGACTATTAACACCCCGTAAGCTTTCTGCATTTTATTTGGTCGTCAAACGACTCTTCTGACTTGAATTCTGTCCGCTGCCTATAAACAGATTAATAATTGGATCACCCTTGCCTCGTAAATTCTACACACAAGTCCCAGTTCTTCACTTACAGTCTCGAGTTTTTACATGTGTTATCTACAATTATATGGCTACCCTTACAGCATTTTAGACCTACCTGAAATCGGCTGGGAGTCGCACAGAAATCCAATATTTTATATGTTGCACGTGATCCAATACTTTTTCCGAGTCAGTGTATACATTCGGTGATATACAGGTGTCGGCGGGCTCACAAGCACATTCAAACTGGAGAAAGAAAATCAGCACCAACGCATTAACGTGATCCCGATCACCCTTCGGGACTATTGGATATTTCACTATTGCTTCGGGTGACTCGGTCCTGACTGCGATAAACATGAGCACGGTCATGATCACTCTTATACTTCCCAAAAATTCAGCGGTCCAGGATTCTGAATGCAGAGTGTCATAGAATGATGACCCGTGTCTGCTGATCCACTATGGACTACGTGAGGAAATGATCCGAAAAAGTATGAGTATGATAAAAATTGACAATTATTAACGGACTGACCTAATTTTTCCGTAAACCCAGGGCACTTTCGAAGTCGTAAAGGCTAGCCAGATTGTCGTATGGAAGTTTGAAATGTCAAAGGAAAAATAATATGAGGATTTTGAAAACCACCTTGTATCTTGTGTTGGGCTTGCACATTTTACTAGACCTTGATGATTTTCGAACAGAGGGGGATCAACCTATTCTCATGTAGTATTCAGATCTGACCTCGTGAATGCACGGCGCCGTTGGTATTGAATTCAATCTAAACAGCGCAAACAGCACAATGTGTGGGTTGGATTGCGGGAAACAAACCAAAGAATATCGTTAGAGGTGGATGCAGTGCACAAAAGCTCACTCCCAAAAAACTAGAAGCAACGAATCAGAATTGAAAGCAGGGTAAAATGTTTAATATAGCGATGTTGCCCAAAATGGAAGTCTTGTTCCGTTTCACTGATTACGATTCTTCTAGCAGAAGAGACCTCCTCCTCCCTGACCAACATGGAGAGGGGAGAATTTCAGCGTTCCAGCACCTTTCCTGCATCGGTCATTCCTACATTCTTTGGCACCGTGAATACTTTCAGAGGATGCTTTTCGCATTATGGACGAGGTGCTCGAAGGGGACTCCCACGCGTTATGCGTCGTTGAACGGATATGGATCATGGTCAACTCATTGCGGGCAGCGTCTTTGTGTTCAATCCTCAAGAAGCTGGGATCAAGCAATGGAAGGGTTCGTTTCCATTTGTATCTGGGCATTTCCCTGACTCTTATACATATACATAGATGACTTGCTCTGGTCACCGGCACACCAGCTTGGCAACTTCCAGGTATGTTGGGGGCAGTCCTCGGAGTACATGTTGAACGAATCCATATGTCACGTACCGTGACATCAGACCTCATCAGAGCCCCGATGAGCTCAACATCAGCAATCTTTCAGTCCTGGACTCTTTCGAGTTCAACGGGTTTTTACGCGATGAAGGTCTACTGAGCGTTTCCCATTTATCTGCTGGCGCCTCATCCAATTCGGTTCTCCTGCTCACTGCATTCCATCCTTCGGGCTCCGGAAATACCCGGGCTCCGTCGGCCTCCGAGCATACCCGGGCTCCCTCGGACCCCGTTGGAATTCAGCCTGCTGACTATGGTGATCTCGTTGGCTCTCATTGTTTCCCCATGTTCATTCCCTGTTATGCCTATCCTGACTCATTCCATCACGGGGGCCTCGGACCTCCGAATTCTCCGACACTGCTATGACTTTTCTGGCTCCATCATTATTTACTCTGATTTGTTATGACTCCACTCCCCTCGGAATCTTCGGTCCTCCGGAATCTCCACCACAGCTTTGACTCATATCATACAGCACTCGTACAGCTTGACTTGTTTCCATCACGGAGCCCCGAGGGCTCCGACCATTACATAATACAGTATACTATAGTTTAAATAGCTTCATGTATCTTTGTTCTAGTCAGTTTGAATATCGACTAAGACTTTCTTCCTTCCTATCGTCCTTTCCTCAGTTCCGTCTTTTCTCCGATTACTCTCCCTTCATCGGTCTCCGTCCTTTTCCGAACTTGGACACGGGTTGAAGATCCCATCGGCTCCGTTCGGCCCCGACGGCAATCTGGCTTCTTCTTGAACCTGCACAGTCACGTTTAGGACTTTGCATTATCCACGCGAAGTCCTATTTTGTGTAGTGTTCATTCGCCGCTTACATTCCCCCTGCCTTGACAGGACTCCTCAACTCCGATCGGTCCCGACGGTGATCCGGCTGCTCCTCGGATCCCCTCGGTCACATTCAGGACTTTGCATTATTCACGCAAACCCTACTTTGTGTAGCATTCACAATCCGCTCCGACCAGGATTGCGATCGTCTTTGTCCTTTCTGACAGGACTCACTGGCACCGATCGGTCCCGACCAGGGTTACGGTTCAATCTCGGTCCTTACCAATAGGACTCGTCGGCACCATCCGGTCCTGACTAGGATTGTGACTCAGTCTTCGTTCTTAACCTCTCTGTCTTCTTCCTCGGAAATCGGGCCTTGGGCGTAGAGAAAGGCGCAGCGCACGAGCTGAAGCCAAGCCCGCTCTGACCCCCCTCGGGCACCGAGCCGGAGCTCCGATCGGATGGGACTACATTTCATGAAGTTTCACTTTGTGAAAAGTCCTATTCCACCCTATTCGTATTACACTTTGTGCGATAGGATTTCGGACCTCCTGCGGACCACCGATGTCCTTGCATATTCCCGCGCTCGGATATCTCGGACCTCCATCGGTTCCCGAGTCTGTCCCGGCACTTGACACCATACCAGATTTACCGAGAGATTGAAGAACTGCAGACACGCCACCCAGAAATCATGATCAAGGCCGACGGTTTAGTGAAAAACGTCAAATACAAATCAATTCACCATCAACATTGCCCCTAACTAGCCGTAGACTATCACCACAGGCACACTGCGCCTCATTTCTTACTGCACCGCATCCGACAGTGCATTACAGTCAGTGTGGTCTTCTATTTACACCCATCGGATGAAGCCATTATTTTCAGGAATGCGGCAGAATGGTCAAGAACTGGATTAGTTCGGTGGAGTAGAGAAGGAATTTCGCTGAAAATTCCTCTCGTCCGAGATACCACGTAAATTAAGGAGTCTACAGTCTCTGCCATCGTGGGATCGGAGTGGGACCGAGAACGCAAAGACGCTCTCGTCTGGATATGCATCGGACAACGGAGTTACAGTGAGTGATCAAGTATACAATGATGCACCTGAATTGTGAATGCTTGTGACCGTAATCTGTCGCATCTATTGAGATTCACCAGATTGGCGACATCAAGGGCGACTCCCTCTACTCAAATTTCAATAACCCGAAGAGCACCTGTAATGATCCCGACATTCGCGACGGTATTCTCCGCGATAGCCTTCGCCGTGGTGGTTGGTTTGAGGCCCAGCCTCATTTTAAAATGGTCCGAGGTTGAAATTTTGGTGGGGGGAGTGACCTGAGATTCTGCCGGCGTTATTGGGTTGGGCGGAGGCTCAGTGCCACATCGCTATTTACAGCGACAAATGGGACGTCGGTTATGATCGCACATGATCGCCGGAGTGGTATGTGAGCGAGTGATGGATCTCAAATTAGACGGTGGTCCAAGCTGCGCACTGGCAGCAGACAACCACAAGCACATTTTACTGCGTTCCAACTCAGGGCGCCAAATATTACTCGACTCGAGTTCACGCATTCGCTCCTGTTCACTTTGGATGACCTAATAGCCGCCATCCGCAATGCGCCATCGCTCATGCACTTGCAAATAGACTGTTGTAATAAATGCTTTGATGATGCCTCCATTCGCTCTCTGTTCCACAAAGACGATGTGGCACTCCTCGCTCCCCACTTCCACAATTTGGTTGTCAAGATCCACATCGTAAATTTCACCGAAGAGGTTCTGGCAGGCATGATTGTGTCGTGATGGTGGACAGACACCAACTTGCCTCGTACGCAGTCCTGCCAGCAGTTGTGCGCTGGACATAGGTGGAATTGGAATTCCATTCCCGCTTCCGGAGGCACTACCTGGGTCCGCATTTTACGGATATAGTGAAGGACATACCTTCCAATATTCTCATATGTTCCAAAGACATTGTGGAGTAAGTTGAACACTCAGCGGCGGCTTTGCGTACGAGTTGACAAATGTACACTAAGTATGCTCTGGTTCATGGAAGCAGGCGTGTGGGCTATCCAGGATCTTGAATAGAATTGGAGCCCATTGAGCGGCATGAAAGTGATGCAAAGGTCTCAGATTTTGTTCAGAATCTTGTCTAGCTAATTAATTAATTTAAAGAACCCTCATGACACACGATTATCCTGCCTGACATTCTTGCTCGTTTGATTCCTTCAATCGTACAAAAAGTTGGCTGTACTCACCATTCCTGGTAGCAGGAGTAAAATGGGCTAGAAGGGAGTGTTAACTCGACATACTAGGGAAGGGAATAGGCAAATACTCACTCATTCTCCCCTCGCCACCCAAAACACTTCCAGCAATCAAATACATGCTCCGGATCATACCTGCCCTTCACCTCCCACAACCTCCCATAATTATCCCCCCAAAATGTCTCCTCCCACTCGGGTTCCTCATACGACGCTTCATTCACATACGCGCCGCCCTCGGGACTCGATGCCTTCAACGGTGCCAACATATCCAGGAACCCCAGCGTGATGTTGTTCTGTGCCGCAGCCTCCAGCGGCGCGGTCCACTCGGCCACATGAATCACATGCCACAGCGTCATCCGCCACGCCGGGTTCACGGAAGTCTTGCGCTCCGTGTCCGGGTTCGAGAGTGGCATCTCGAAAACAACCTGTGTTGCGGTGATGTCCGTATCTGGGAGCAAGCCCCGCGCTGTCGTGATGCCATAGATCACAGCGTCAATCAGCGTGGCGATTGAAGCGGTGGTTGTGAACAGGGACTGCGGCATGAGGCGGGAGGCGAGCAGCTGCAATATGCCCGGGGGCTCTGTGGCCTTCGCGTCGGCTTTGGAAAAGACCGTGTAGTCCAAGTACGAGGCGTAAGAGGTGAAGTTGCTCATGAGGATCGTGATCTCCGTTGAATTGCTCACCGCCTCCACAAACGGCGCCATCAGCGCGGCCAGCTTGGACCCATCGTCCGTGAAGGGCAGAACTGCGTCAAATTCGACGCCGTTGACGAGGTAGTCCACACCTCCCGTCACCAGCTCCTGCGACCAGGCGAGCTGGTTCTCCGCATGTACGGTGAGGATCTCGCGCAGGCCGTTGCCCTTGGCGTTGAACTCGGCAAGGAGATTGTACATGTGGATGGGCAGCGCCGGGTGCAGCTGGACGTGATACTTGGTCAAAACGGCGAAGGTCCTGCCGCCGCCACCGCGCATGGCCCAGAACAGATCTGGGTCGACACACTCGTTAATGACGCGCACTTGCCCATCCGCCGTCACAATCTTGAACTCTACAGCGTTTTCCACCATCAGCCCGTACAAGGTTGTGAAATGACCCAAGCCGCCACCCTGACCAAAGCCACCGGTGAGGCCGACCGACTCCTCGTACCCGCCGGTGATGTCCATCTTGTGCTGGCCGTTGAAGAACACGTAGGCGTCCGTTGCGATGACACCCGCTCCCATCGTACCGATGTTCGTTAGTTGAGGCATACTGGTGGGACAGCCTGACAGCGTGAAGGTCTCGTCGTAAGAAAGCGAGTCAAGGTTGTGCGTCCACAGTGCGACACTGGGGACAATAAGCAATATAATGACCCTGTATATCCTCAGTATATCCTCAGTATTTTACAAAAATCCTCAGAATATACACCCAATATACAGGGTCCGTATATGCTCAGTATTTTACATAAATCCCAAGGAAATACCCAGAATATCCTGGGTCCGGATATGCTCAGTATATTAGCTAATATCCTGGGCATATCCTTACAAAATCCTGAGCCCATATATGGTAGCCATCAGACCTCAGTATTTTGCAAGTATATTGCAACCAAACAACCTAAAAAAAGATAGGAACAATTGTTTAACTGAGTAATAATAGTTATCACAACTACAGTTTCTATAAGAGGGGTTCTGATTTGTGGCTGTGCCATCAGAGGCTATACATTGGGTTGTATGATATTTGGACCAACACCTCTTCTTCATGTTCCTTCATGTTCTTCTCCTTAATTTGTTTTCCCTTTCCAATTATCCGCTTTGGCAGCAGAGACATTGGGGTGGCTGGCTTTGGCAGCAGGCTACCGTTTCTCTGATTCTCCTGGTCACCAGCTTTGGCAGCAGGCTGTGTTTTTCTCTCTTTTTATTCTTCAGCTTTGGCAGCAGAATTATGGAGGCAGCCTGCTTTGGCAGCAGGCCACAATTCTGTTTCTGTTTCTTATCCCTTCTGGCTACTAAATTCCCCTTCGGCACTTTGTCTTTTCATAAACATTATGAATGGCATCACTCATATTTTGTATATTCAGGAGAGAGGACAAAACTAGTAGTGCAAGGTATGCCCAGAAAGGGGCTGTAATACCAAAGGGCAAGAGGAGAAGGTCAAGTATATATATGGGTGGGGAAATTGGAGAATCAAAGTCCCGTGACCATAGAGCAAGCCCTATGGTCATATGATTTATTACTGAATATAGAAATAAAGCACATGACACCTCAACACAAAAGAATGGTAGTTGAAATCAATACAGTTGAGTGGCTCATAATGTATAATGCTCATAACACATAAGATCTTGGATCCACTAAACTACTGATTTACGCTGTAGAAATGTGGTCACAATGCATAGGATTTGGCTGAATTTTGGGGGAACAGACCTTATGCATTATGAGCCAGTCAACTGTAATGTCTTCAATAATAAGGCCAACACTGTCTACAAGTCAGAGAAATAAGGATGCATCAAGATGCAGAAAAAAAAGAACTCTACCAGGTTTGAACCCAGGAGTCTGAGGAGCAGTAGCTTATGTCATTGAAGGTCACAAGCTTCCTCAACCAGCCAAACAAACTCATGACCAGGGTCATATGACATATGGTACATGCTCCCTTAGCCTAACTTGTTAGAGAGCATGGACCACAATCATGATGAAGTAAGATTAAGTTTGGTAACCCATGAATATACAGTGGTGTTATAATGATCTGCATGGGGCCGTTTCAGCTCATTTCTGGCCTAAATGACTTCAAATAAAATTGCAGCATGAAATAAACAAAGTTTTGAGAAGTTTTACACAGTTTAACCCATATCATCCTTGTGCGGTTCTCCCAGGAAAAAAAAGATTTGGTGGTGTCAGAAACATTGACTTTGTGGATTTACCTTGGAGACAAAAACCTCTACTCACCTGAAAGTACTTGTAAAATGAACATTATCTACATTTTAGTTGTCCCAAATCTCTCTGGATTTGAGCTCAAAATGTGGCACTCAAGTCAGTGATTTTTAGCATTTTACACTCAAAACTACCCAAATGCTCAACTTGTACATGCCATTGTGAGCCCAAATCTCTATCAATTCATGTGAACTAAAGTGGTAAGTAGGTCCAATTTACGAGTACTTTCAAGGTATATAGGACATTTTTCAATACAGGATGAAACCAGGGAGTCGGTTTTTCAGAAAACACCCAAATAATTCATTGTGAGAGAAAGACATGGGTGAGGTATGGTTTTAACTGCTCTAAAAATCCTAGAATCACTTGAGATTCATGCCAGCCTTTTATTTGAAGCGATTCAGGCCAGAAACAGGCTCAAACAGGTGTGTGCAGAACATTATAGCACCATCATATATTGCCTTAATAATACCATGATAAATATCAGGTCTTTATATGCATAAATATATGATGTACCACTCTAGATATGCACCAAAACATCTCTTACTATAATATTAACAGTGTTGTCATGCTAGAAGGTCACATGACCCAAAAGCACTTTTGGGGTCATGTGATACTTAGAACCAGTGCACAGACCAAGATGAGATAATCAGATCCATTTTGGTCTCAAGTTTAACTTTTATGGTTCTTTATTTAGTATGTGACATGGTCCATGCTGTACATGTGAACTGTGGCTTTCCATGGATATTATAATATTGTCCTGTTTAATGGCTTTATATACACCCTACAATGTTTCCTTTGATAATTGTGATTTGATTCATATGTATATAAATCCCTCTGGCCCTCAGAGGCCCCAATATGACTTGAAATGAGCCAGATCAGTCCCATCAGAACCACAACAACCAATTGAGGGAATTTCTGCTAAATCCCCTTTGCCCAAGCAGATTTCAGGTGGATACAACATATAATCATATGTACCAGAGTGTTTATGCATTCACCAGGATTCATTCCACTCTGTTATGTCATAGTTCTCACCGAATTTCATCAAACTGGCAATAATCACCCAGATGACCATTTATTGGGTGAGAGTTGGAAGTGCAGCCAAAATCAGGTTGAAACATAGCTAGGATTATGTACCATTAGTTGGACAGCCTACATACACACCATGACAATGCATAGTACCACATCTGACACTATAGTTCTTATTGTTTTTTAGTTGCACCCACTCGAGAGAAGGAATGAGAACAGGCTCTTGCAATTTGTCCTCTATTATGTACGCTGAAGCTCAGAAGTTTTTGAATCTGGTAAGCAATCCCCTCCATTAATCTAATCATGATTAGATTATTGACTTCTGGTGTGACAACTATTATTACTCAGTTAAGCAATTGTTCCTATCTTTTTTTAGGTTGTTTGGTTGCAATATACTTGCAAAATACTGAGGTCTGATGGCTACCATATATGGACTCAGGATTTTGTAAGGATATACCCAGAATATTAGCTAATATACTGAGCATATCCAGACCCAGGATATTCTGGGTATTTCCTTAGGATTTATGTAAAATACTGGGCTTATATGGACCCTGTATATTGGGTGTATATTCTGAGGATTTTTGTAAAATACTGAGGATATACTGAGGATATACAGGGTCATTATATTGCTTATTGTCCCCAGTGCGAGCGAGTTGGGCACTGCCGAACGGCTGAAGTAATCATGGCCCGTGTTCTTAATGCTGAGGCGGATGTTGTTTTAGCGAAAGCTATGGCCGCGGCGATGTGCGACGGGGAGCGTACGTCAATGTAATATGCTCCTAGTCGGCCGAGCGAGCAGATCGTGTAGAGCAGATATGTTGGCTCTGTGGGGGAAAGTGAACATGCTGAGGCACTGCAGGCCTCCCAATTCTGCCAGTAGGTCTGGCCGTAGTTGCCTATGCGGGCAAGGTCGTTGGTAATGTTGGCTTCGACGGTGGAGCAGGTGGCTGCATTGTAGTAGGTTGAATTTGGGTAGCAAGGTGCGCCTAGGGGGATGGTGAGGTATAGACGGCCATCAAGGGTGGTGTTGAGTTGCTGCCATTCCTTGGGAGAAGGCCAGCACTTCTGCCCGGGCTGGCAGTTGAAGTCGATAGGATTAGATGCCCAGGAAATGCTGAGAGTGGAGAGGAGTAGAGGCAGGAGCATCATGATTGTGGTAGATTTTCGAAGGGCCAAGAGATACAAGGTACTTTACATATGCGGGATTTTTGAAGGCGAGGGGCCAATGGGCCCCCCGGCCCAAAGTGGGCCATGAACGAAATGGGGAAACGAGACCTCTGAACGGACGTCCGTGTATATCGGTGTACATTGATATCATCGGACTTTGCTCTAAATCACCAGATATTGGAGTTGCAATACCAATCCGTTGGAAATCAGAGACATGTTTGACGTGCCAAACACGGTCTATGCAAATGAGGCGCACACGACGTGACGTGTCGCATCCTTCCCCTTTCAGATTCCTTTGTCCGGTCATATATATATATATCCCTCTTTCACCTTTTGTCTCTTCGTCCTCCTCTTCTACCTACACTCACACAGCTTGATAGACTAGATTTTCTTTTCTGTCTTTGAGGACATTGAGCACAATTGCCCATTGGACAACCCAGCCTCGTTCTGGCGGTCGTTTTGCGCGCCGACCATCTCCTTCCTTGCCCACGCCACTTGCATCCTCCCTGGAGTCGTCCCCTGTTGCGTCCCTCGCTCTGTCGCCTGTCCCGTCCCGTGCTCTGTCGCCATCAGCGGATCAAAGCGCGGACTCTTTGATCGACAATCTCTCCTTCAGCCTCGACAGCTTCCACCTCAACATCGACATGCCCGACCAAGGCACCCCCACACCCCCCGTGGCCCTTGCAGCCCTCACGCTGGAGACGCTAGCCACCATTGCGGTGTTTGCCTCCGCATTTGTGCAGCAGCAGAATCAGCGCACGCCAGCGCCTGTGGCGCCTGTCGTTCCGCCTTTCACAGGCTCTGGGGGAACTTCGGAATTTGGAAGTAAGTCATTACCTGCTCTATTCCCTTCCGTCAAGTCCAAGATTATTCTGGACATTGTTGCGCATGCGTTCGCACCGCTGGACTTGCCCCACCTGCTGTCACTACTTGCTGCTCGCTAGGACTATGTCGCCCCGTCGTCATCTGCCCCATCTGCCGAGCACACCCTCACTCTGAAACACTTCCCCTCGTTCCACTCCCTCCTGTGCCCCCTGCTCAAGTACTTCGAGGTGCTGGGAGCTTTTGCCGCATCATCCGGCAAGCCCTGGGAGGTCTTTTCGATTATGTGTTCCCTGTCGGACTACATTTCGCACCTCACGGAGCTGCACCAGCCGTAAAAATGGTCTGCTGTCGTGATCTACCACGTTGAGTTCCACACCATCCGGCTTTGGGACATGAAAGCTGGGGATTACTCAGCGTGGGGTCGCCCCGACCTCAATCTACTCTCACGCTTCGTCTTCATGCATCCCCTCCACCAGCCCTCGTCCAACTCCCATCCTACCAACCCCCAATACATCTCTGCGCTGCAACGCCCCTCTACCCCCTAATCACGGCCAGCCATGCATATCCTCCGTTCTTAAGCAGAGCACTTGGGAATTTTACTTAGAAGACTATCCTGACCGCACTTTTGTATCCTCTTTACTCCAAATAATTGATTTTGGTTGCAACATTGGATTTTCTGGCCCCGAACTCAGCCAACCGGTCAAAAATCTCAAGTCTGCTCAGGGGCACTCTCACTTCCTGTCGGATGTGTTGTATACCTTAACCACGAAGGGCGGTGCCACCGGTCCTTTCCCACTCCCACCTCTTCCCGACCTCCGTTGTTCACCTCTGGGTGTTGTTGAGCGCAAGCGTAAGCCTGGCAAGCTTCGCATGATCAACCACCTCTCCTGGCCGTGTGGCTCCTCCGTCAATGACGGTATTCCGAACGCTGAAGCTCACATATCCTACAGCAAAGTAGATCTGCGCTCCGAGGGCCTGTGAGAGAGGGAGAGTGAAGGTAGTGCTTCGCACCAATCGTGCTGTGCACGATATAGCTATCTGAGGGGATGCACAGTGGATAGAGAGGTTGGGGGGTTTGCGGGGGGATCGGCCGTCCCGGCCGACGGGCTTTGGGCGTGGTGGTGTGCCGCGGGAAAAGCCGTGTCGGATGCGATGCACGGGACAGCCGAACCCGTACACAGGGCCACCAAGGGTCTAGCTGATCGAGACCCAAAGCGACCACCCGGAGCGAAGCTCCAAGAGCCACAGGCTCGTGCGAGGGCGAGAAGAAGCGGGCCCGAAGGCCCCCAAAAGAGCAGAGCGGAGGGAAATAAATTGCATTGTAAAGAAATAAGCTACGATACGCCAAGATAGTAGAGAGGACGAGAGAAAACTAGTCAAAGACGAGCGCCGCAGATGCTACTGGGTGTCCGTGAGCGCGAGCAAATTCCAAGATATGGGCATCCCAAGCCCGAGTGATAGCGAGGGGGAGAATCTGCTCGAGACGGCGCCAGTAAATCAGGAAACAAAGCGACGTCCAGCCACCCAGCTTCATGATCACTTCGGGCGCGACGCCGGCAGCAAGCAGCTCGAGCGAACCGCCGATACGGTAGCTGTGCCCGAAAACGAGATCCAGCTTGGCGGCCTTGAAAGCGGCAGAGGAGTCGCGGAGGAAAGCGTCCTTGACAAGATGCGCCCAGCCCGAAGGCGTGCGGAACGCAAAGAGCAGAGTGTTGGGAGGGGGATCGTGGTTGACGGCCTCGTGATTGTCGAAGGCCCAAGTCGGGCATAGGTCGGCGTCGGGCCCGAGCACCTCGGTGAGGAAACACTCACCGCCGAGTGTCTGCGTCGTCTTGGTCCATACGATATGGATGCCGCGCACCGAGCGCCCGTTGGACTGCGAACGCGAAACGCGCGTGCTGCGGCAGGTATCCCGCAAAGGCAAAACTTGGCCTTGCTGCGAATGAGAAGCTCGCCGAGGCGACAACAGCCCCAGAAAGCCGCCGTCGCCGCCGACCACGACGCCGTGCCGAGGGGGAGAGTGAGATCGAGGGTGGCACGGAACGCGCGGAGGTGTTCGCGGGTGATAGGGCCGCGTGGGGGGCGTTTGAAGGATACGCCCGCCTTGTCGGCCGATTTCTTGAGCGCCGGCATCCACCCGTCGTCGCCATGCCACGGAGCGTCGTTGTACAAGTGCCGGAGTTGAAGGCCGTTAAGCCAGTTGCGAATGCATTTGCCCGTGCATGAGCCGATCGCGTCGGCGACGAACGTGGCGAGGAGGAATTGCGAGGCGGGCATGCGAGCCGACTCGTCGATGCCTTCCCTGTCGCAGAATTGCGCAAAACGCAGTAAGCCCGCGCCGTACGACTCGCGGGTCTCGGGGACGTGCGCGCCTAGCAACCCCTCGAAGATCCGCGCCTGCAGGTGCAAACGAACGAGTTGTTCCTGCAGGGCGGAGTGCACGCGCGCGGAGTACGGCGTCGTCCACAGAAGTACTCGGCGGTTCGCTGGGACGTGAAGGCGGAAGGGGCTGGGCCCGAGCGCGTTCTTCTTGGTGGATTTTCGCGCGGACTTACGCGGCAGAACGGCGGCGGCGGCTTTGCGAACGTCGAGGAGCGAGGCGTGCGGGTCCTGGGCCCGCGTCGATGAAGAAACGCGCTCGTCGAGGTAGGGGACGAGTGGTTTGCGTCGAGGTAGGGGACAAGTGGTTTGCGTCGAGGTAGGGGACGAGTGGTTCGTTGGACCGGTCGGCGAGCGCACTGCGCGAGAACGGGGAGAGCCGAGTAAGCGGCTGGAGCTCGGCGGCCGACGCGTAGGATTGTGCATTGGCGGCGGAGGATAGCGGCGCAGAATAGAAGCTGTGATGGGTTAGCAAGAGCGAGGACGGCAGGACATTGCGGCACGCACAAGCGGTGCAGGGGATCGTGATTGGAAGAAAGGACGTCGTGCGTTGACAGCGTCGGCAAAACCAGCGAGAGGGCACTGGAGAAGGTTAGTGAACATCCGACCAGGACGGGCGGGCACGCACGAGAGAGGATCGCAGAGAGCGGGAGACGTGGCAGCCGGATCGGGGACCGGCCCGGTGGCCGATTGCCGCCGAACGAGGATTGAGAATGCGAGCGGGAGAGCGGGAACGAAGGCGGAGTGCGGAGCAGGCGGCGGCAATGAGGGTGGGGCATGGTAGCGGAAGCCGCCAGACCGCCACTCCTCACGCGCAGAGGAAAACTCCCCGGAGCTCATCTGGCAGATCGAAGTCGCACGCGAGACGATCCCGCTCGGCGAGATGAGGTGCGGGAATTCCGCGCGATGGCGCGTCGGCGAGGTTGTCAGCGGAGGGGACGTAGACGATGCGCGGGGTGATGAAGAGGGTGGTGGTGAGGAGGAAAGAACACCGCGCACATAGGTTTAGACCAAGATTAGGGGAGCGCCCCTTTGTGTGCACACCGATCGCGCCCTTATTATCCGAGCGCACGAGCCAGGTGGAGATTCGCGTACCCGAGTTGCTGTAGGAACATGTACAGCAGCTCGATCGCAACGGCTTCGAGCCAGCAAATATCGACGCCGGGGCGTTTCCATTCGGGCGTGAGCTGCATCGCGTGCCAGCACGAGCCGATGATGACGGCGATGCCCCAGGAAGTGCTGGCGTTAATGTATATGCCCATATCAACCAGCGCGCCCAGCGGACAGAGCTGCCGGAAGTAGAGGGGGTCGGATAGACGATCGCGCCACCACGAAAGTGTATGTTTCACCGACTTTGAGAGCCAACGAAGCTGGAACATGTTGCCCTTGAAGGGCGACATGGCATTGGAGAGGGGAGATAGGTGCGATGCCCCGTCACGCGAAACGAAGACGAGATGACAGAGCGAACCGTGGACCACGTCCAGGTCGAGAAGTGTGAACTTGCGTGAGAGTCGTATACCCTCGAGCATCTGCTCGACACGCGCGAGGTGCTTCAAGCGCTTGTTCTTGGGAAGCGAGACGCGGCGCCGAGGCAAATCCCAGAGAAGGCCGAGGAAAACGAAAGCATCGGTGAAGTCTTTTCCGGACTTCACCGGATGCCATGGAGCACGGAGAGGGTTGATGGGCGTGAAAATTGAGGTGCGATCGAATCGAAAATGCGGCGCGTCCGTGAATGGAGACTGCATCGCGATGGGAAAGCGCAGGATGGGGAGGTCGTCCTCGTACTTCTTGACCACCGCGTCGGGGCCCACTTCAGCTTGCCAGATATCAGCGAGAGCGTTGCATATCTGGCCGGTGTTGCTGCTGGCGGAGACGGCGCCGAAAGGAAAGCAGGGGTCAAGATAGAAACACTCGTCAAAATGAACGACGAGGAAAGGTTTGTGCGCGGGGAGTACCAGGCACGTGCGATGGAAGGACTTCAAGTCGAAGGCGCAAGCCTGCGAGCCAGCTGGCGCTGTCGCGACCTGGGAAAGCGGAAGTAAGCACCATGCGAGCAGTGTACACGAGGAACGCAAAAAGAAAGCGAGCGCCGAATGCGGATAGCGGATAGCAATCGCCGAAGCACGGATGGCAGATAGCAAGCGCCGAAGCGCGGATAGCGGATAGCAAGCGCCGGAGCGCGGATGGCAGATAGCAGATAGCAAGCGCCGGAGCGCGAATGGCAGATAGCAAGCGCCGAAGCGCGGATAGCGGATAGCAAGCACCGAAGTGCGGATGGCAGATAGCAGATAGCAAGCGCCGGAGCGCAGATGGCAGATAGCAAGCGCCGAAGCGCGGATGGCAGATAGCGAGCGCCAAAGCACGGATAGCGTATAGCGAGCGCCAAAGCGCGGATAGCAGATGGCCGTGAACAGGGAAACTAGGTACTGCGGCCGAGGCCTTGGCATAAGTGGGGCCGCCGCACGCCCGGAGAAAATGGGAGGGGGGAAAAGAAACGGAGAAGAACGGAAGCTCACCAATTCTTCCATGACCGCGGGCATGTCAAATCGCATCGGAAAGTCTTCCTTGTTGATGAAGTCGTTGACCGCCGGTGTGCCACTGCGCTCGTCACCCTTCGAGAGGTTGCGGCATACCCTCATCTTTGCGTCGAGGCCGGGTCCTTGGTCCTGCGATGCCACGATGAGCGGCGAGGCATAAAAAGGGCCGCGGCAGATCAACTCCATCTCGGCTCTGGAGAATGGGCCCTCCATTCTGCCAAGCGCAAGCTCGGCTCGCAAGTAGTCGAGTGTGGTCTCGCGCTCGAGCGAGGCCGACGGATGGTTGGGCAAGACGATGGTGGAGCGCAACCGGGGCATGCGACCGAGCGCGAAACCTTCACGCAAGTTCTTCAGGAGAAATGGATAGCCTGCATGTAGATTGTGCTTCTGAAGTAGTGTGTTGAAGGCGTCGGCATTGTACGGCTGGACGACCCGGTCAAGAATAGTTGATAGATGATTGGGCGCATCTGCGAGGGGCGCGCGTGCATGTACGAAGGGCGAAAGGTCAGTGTATGTGAGCAGAGATGTAGATAGTGGAGTGTGCTCAAGATATGGGACCGCGGACAATGTCCGCTCAGGGAAGGAAGGCCCCGGCGCGGATGCGCTTGCAGGCCGCGTCGTGGGAGAGTGTGGGGTGGTCGCCGCCGCAGAGGGAGCATACATGGAGGCGATCGGAATGATTTTGCGAGCAGGTCTTGCCGAAGTTGTACGTGATACAGACGGATCGGTCTGGGGAGCCTCGAAACGACCGCATGGTGCGCAGGTCGTTGTTACGAAACGAGCAGAAGACGGGGTACGGTCCTGGAACTGTGTCTTTTCTACTGGGTGAGCCGCCATGGGGCGAGTGTCACAGCATATGAGACAGGCGGGCACACGATCCCCAGCACCCGGAGAATTGCGGGGCACATGGCTCCCGCCGCGAGAGGCACCCCCGCCGTGGCCAGCCACAGGCGCCGGGCGCTCACTGCCTCGACTAAGACGCGGTGTCTTCGCTGGCCCGCCGTTGAGCGTGGTAGCAGCGGGGCGCTTCAACGCGCCGGCCGCAAGCGATGTGACCAACGGGGCGGGTACGAAACCCAGCCCGAGGTCGCGCATCTGCTCGTAATTTGACAGCGCATTATCGACGCGTGACTCGTAAAGCCGGGCGTCATGAAGACCCCCACCGAGAATAGCGTACCGCAGCTTACGCTTCACCGCGTGCCAGACCGGGAGTACATCCCCGTCCTCAAAACAATCCAAGCTCGCGAAGAACTTAACATGTTGCTCGTATTCAGTGGCGAAGGTGTTTTTAACGTGGTTCGGATCGGGATCCGTCGGGTCGACGGCGGGGCAGAGGTGGCGGAAGGAGTCGAGCATGTTTAGAGACAATTGGCGCCAGATCCCGGGGGTGAGAAGCTTGGCGTCCTCGTCGCCGAGTTCGAGGAGCGCTTTCTTCACGTTGACGATGTGATTAGCGGGAGCAGAGAGCAGGGCCGTCTGGCCGGCGGTGAGAGGTTCAGTGGGCAGTGTGTGCGGGAAATTCGTGACATGTCTCAGCATCTTATCGCTCCACCAGTGCAGAGGGAAATAGATTTTGTTAGCGAGTGACGTGTGATAAGCTGCAGGAATATGCGTGGGGCCGGAGATAGTGGAGGAGATGGGGTGGGGGTTCTCAATTAGGAGCGTACCCTTGATAGGTCGAAAGACCTTTGCCTTCTCCGCCTCCCTCGCATCGCGTTCCTTCTCGCGCTTGGACTTTCCGAGGGCGTCGGCCGCGGCAGCCTTCAACTGCTCGGCGGCAACCCACATGGTCATGTAGACTGGCAGGGGGCCTGTCGCAGCGACGACCTGAGCGGAACCTACGAGGAGCGCCTTCTCCTCGTCGGAATACTGGAAGTACGGACGCAGTCTGGCGCCGACGTCCAGATTGGCGACGTTGCCGGCGGTGCGCGCAGTCGCGAAGCCACGTGTGTAAATGATGCTGGTTTTGTTCGACTTTTTGATACGGATGTTCTCGGTGTTCTTGTCTTCAAGGTCGAGGTGAGAGGGAGAAACGACATCCGCGGGGCGCGCCATGTGTGCGTCGGTGTCGAAGTCCGCTGGAAGAGGGAGAGCAAGTCCGCAACAAGATGTCGACATTGCAGAGGTGTATGAAGCAAAAGGAAGAGCTTTGAGGGTCGAGGAGAGTCTTGGAAGAGAGTTGAGCGAAGAGACTTAGACGTATGAGCACAAGTCGAGTTGACAGGTGGCAGTGTAGATTAGATTCTCTAATCTACACAGCGATTGAGTGATCTGGGCCTATCGCACGAATCTACTTTGCCATACACTCAGGCGGCTCACAGGCTCGCCTACCTGAGCTCCCAATATGTTTGAGCATGCCGTTGCTGACCTTCGCCTTTCCGGCCAAGGTTCGTTGATGGTTAAGTTAGACCTCAAGAATGTGTTCCGCCATGTCCCTATTCGGGCCCCGGACCACCACCACATGGGCATGTTCTGGGACGGCATGTTCTATTATGCCATTGTTCTCATGTTCAGCCTATGCTCTGCTCCATACATCTTCAATCTTTTCTCTGAAGCTCTGCACTGGATCATCTCTCATCACATCCTGGCGTGTCTTCGCCACTACCTCGATGACTTCTGGTTGGTCTTTCACCCGGACACTGACCCCGCTGTTGCGTGTGCAGCGGTGGAGTGGATCCTTGCTCTTGGGGAAGAGCTTGGACTCCATTTCCAGGGCGATAAGACATTTTGGCCATGCACCCTCCTTGACTTCCTCGGTCTCGATCTAGACTCGGACGCGATGGAAGCATGCTTGCCCGAGGACAAGCTTTCATACCTTCGTGATTTGCTAGACCATTGGAGCTGCAAGCGCACCTGTTCCTTGGGGGAGGTGCAGGAGCTTGTCGGTTTTCTCTACTTCAGCTCGCAGATTATCCCTCGCTCTCGCGCCTTTATTCGGCACTTGATTGACTTCTCCATGAAGTTTTCATCTCCTTTCGAACCTCGGCACATCCCTTCTGGAGCGCGCTCCGACATCGGTTGGTGGTCGGCGCTTGGTTCCTACTGGAACGGTGTCTGATTAATCCAGCCTACTCACCCCGAAATCATTCTTGCGACCGATGCCAGCGGGCGCAAAGGTCTTGGCAGAGTTTGGGGCGACCTCTGGTTCTCCTCGCGGTGTCCCAGGCGCTATTGCACCTGCGACATTCAGTTCAAGGAGATTTTTGCAATCCTACAGGCAATTTTACGTTGGGGCAACGCGTGGTTTGGCACCCATGTCGTCTTCCAGTGTGATGACCAAGCGGTGGTCCAGTGGCTGACTTGCGACACGGGGCGATCTGCTCTGGGCATGGGTGTGTTGCGGCAGATTATTCTGCTCTCCTCCGTTCTGCATTTCACTTTTTCTGCTGTTTGGATTCCCACACACGAGAACTCGCTCGCTGATGCTGCCTCTCGTTTCCAGTACAACCGCCTGTTCCAGCTGGCTCCACAGCTCTGCTGAACCTCCTCAACTCTGCAGTCCCAGATCAGTGGTATGCGACACACTCTCACCTCCCTCGAGAAGTCGCATTTTTCCTCTGGCACGGCCTCGCTTCCTCCACCCGGAGCACTTATTCCTCCACGCAAAAATCCTTCCTCGAGTTCATTCAGCTCAATCCCCAGCATGCCATCGCTCCCAGGCAACTACTCCCAGCCACTGAGCTCGGACTTATGGCCTGGGCAGTTCATCTCGCAAGTAAAGATCGCCCCATCCTCCACAAAACTATTAAAGGCTACCTCTCTGGTGTTCGTTCCCTCCACATCAACTCTGGCCTTCCTTTCGACGCCTGCAGCTCCCCCGCACTACAGCGCATGATTTGGGGTATCAAGTGTTTTCAAGGCGAGCAGGCTTGCAAGCCCAAACTCCGCATCACGCTTGATATCCATCTCCGCCTCGGACTTGTCGCTGGCAATCTCGAGGACATTGACAACACTATTTTCGAAGCGGCCAGGAATATGGCTTGGGCAGGACTTCTCCAATGTGGTGAATTCACCATTGCTGATTGCGCCAGGTTCGATGCTGCCATCAACCTTTCCCGGGATTCCATTCAGTTCTTCGAGGAGGGCGGTGTTGAGTACATGGAGGTAACTATCCCTGCCTCCAAGACCAACCCGTTCCGTGGTGGCGTCACCATCGTCATGGCCGCTGCGCCAAATTCTCCTTCTACCTGCCCAGTTCGTGCAATGAAGCACCTTTTCGCCATTCATCCCCTCCCTCTGTCTGCTCCACTCTTTGCAAAAGCTGACTCTTCTCCCCTTCACCGTTCTGAATTCATCCGCACCTTGAAGGAGCGCCTTACCACCATCAGTCTCGACCAGTCTGGTTACTGGGGTCACAGTTTCCGGTGTGGTGCCACTACGGCAGCTGCCATCGCTGGGTACGCTGATTTCGAGATTCAGCTGCTCAGATGCTGGCATAGCGATGCCTACACACTCTACCTCGACGTTCCCAAGAACCGTCTTCTGAGCCTGTCTGCTCGTCTTCATGTGGCTGCTGCCCCTCCTGCAGTCTCTTGAGCCGCTGGCTCGAGCGCGGTCCCTTACGGGCCGAGCGAGAGAGCTCTGGTGAACAATCAAATCTTGTTTGTCCCCAATCACACACACTCTCTCTCCCCACAATGAGCAAGACATAGATGAATGCCGTTACTCATAGTGCTGTATTCCATCGGCATTACAAGCTACCGTCGGCAGCATATCGGCCGCCGACACTGTGCTGCAGTACGGCCGCGGCTGCAACCTTGTCGCTCCCTTCAGCATCTCAATGGCACAGCTCCATAGATCCACATCATGATTTTGGAGGAATTTTCAGGGTATAAAAGTTGATGGAAGAAAAGACAGTCTAGAAGGTTTTCTGAACACTTCTAGTCTCTCGTAGACAGACACTTCAAACAATTTTACCTTGTACCTCAGTTGTTTGTAGTCTGTTGATTACATTGATCACTTGATTGCTGGCCATTCTTATTATCAATCTTCGTGTGACATCACATATGTGACAAAGATGTGTCGCGTCTTCTTTGCTTCCACCACCTTCCACCGGCCCAATGCATGTTCTTAACTACCATCAATCTACTCCGGGTACAAAATAGGTGAAAGTCTGCCGCCAGAGCTCTCTAAATGATCATACAAAAGAACTTCTGCCTCTGTGCCATTACTGCCGATCCGAGTCCCATGTTTTCATCAATGACATTCGAAAAGAAAACCCTGATTATGTGACGGCTTTCAGGTGTCAGGAGGGAGATATCTCTAGTATTTCACTGCACTATTGTGCCCTGATATGTGGAATGTACCAATTGCGTAGGTTTTGGAGGCGATGTTGCTGTGTGCTGACTAGTGCACACAGAAGGTGGTGTGGTGGGACAGCAGGGAGCATTGGTGCTGGTGGTGATGCGCTGGCTAGAAGCTAGATGATGACTAAGCTACAGACAACCAGACCAAACACCCTACTACATGTGCCCAACAGAAACAAGGCAATGTCCTTGTTGCCCCGAAACTAGCAGTCCCCCCAGAACGCTCAGCCCACCTACAGCCTAACCCATCCCAAGGCTGTGAGCACTTGACCTAAGTCACGAAGGTGGGGATCTTGATCCCAATTGAGCGGGAATTTCGCGGCTGGTTTGTCAGACGGCAGAAACAAAGTTGGGGTGGGGAAGGGAATAGATGGTGGTGAACGCGAATACAATGATGGTGTTCTTCAGGTTGTTGAATAATGGACACCAGATTTTTGCTGAGGTCGACGGATGGAATTGTGCTGTGGCACGGGATTTTGTAGTGACAAAGTCGGAGGTCATGGCAAGCGTCGACGGTGTTGCTGCAAACTTGCGAACGACTGCGGTGAGCTTATACAAAGCACGGAGAAGTCGTGTGGAGTCGATGGCAGTGGTGCGGAATGCAAGGGAAATATAGGCAGGGTGGCTGCATCCTCAGCCCAATCCAAGGGTGCGGGCATAGGTGCAGGTGCAGGTGCAGGTGCAGGCATGGCGGCAGCAGTGGCAGCGGTGGGGATGACAGGTGTAACGGTGATGTTGTCTGTTTGTATGGCGGTGATGGATAGAGAGCGGGGGAAAGGATGAGAAGATGGGATGAAACTCACCTGCGATGTGCGCAACTGCTGCTGCTCGGAACAAAGCTTCCAGCCCACGTCAAATCCCCAGACTCGTTCCTCCTCCAACTTCTTTGCAACCTCCTGTTCACGGTCCCAGCGAGCATTCTCCCCAACCGCAAAGCCCATATGTGCGGCTTTTTGCCACAGCTCGTGAAGTGCTTTCTCGAAGGCATCTCCGGTCTCAGTGTCCATCCACGTCATATCCTTGTGAAACCGTACTTCAGTACACAGTTTCGTAATCCTCTCGTTCTGTGATGTCGAGAACCCGTGGTTTCTTCTCCAGAATTGAAAAGACATGATGCACCAATAAGGGTGGAACAGTGGATCGTAACAATTGTAGCGGCACTAGCAGGTGTGCGGGGACTGTGGGAACGTCGGCGATGCGGTGATGGTGGCAATTGCGACGATGAAAACAGCGTGAGATACGACAGGACACAATGCACTTCTTCACTACAGGGTTTCTCGGGTCCACGGGTTCACAGATGTCGTCCAGATGCGTGGCAGGTACTTCAGAGGTTGAGCGAAGACCACTCCAATCACCAAATGTGGTGGGACAGCAGGGAGCGTCGGCGCTGGCGGTGATGCGCTGGCTAGAAGCTAGATGATGACTAAGCTATGGACAACCAGACCAAACACCCTACTACAGTGGGAACCTGGGGGGATTCAGAGGTCGTAAAGTCAAATTCCTGCACTGACTGGCCTGTTGCTCGTAGTCGTCTGGGCACTGTACATCGCCATCCCCTACTTCTTCACCCTCACCACCTCGTCCTCCTGCTCATTCTCCTCATCTCTTGCTCACAAACCCGCCTGTGCCACTGAGGATGATGAGTCCACCAACGAGTCCGCCAACGACGCGCCTTGAAAGTCGGGGCCCCTCACCAAGACCACCCAGGACGATCTCCTCGAGTGGCAACAGGAGTTTACCCAGAAGGTCAAGGTGCACGTGGCGGAGCTCAGGAAGTCAAGTGCTATCCTGTTTGCCTTCCTCGGCACCAAAGGGCACCGGGCTACGAGCACCTGGAATATGTACCAGCACTGACTCTATGCGCCCACTGGCGGCAAACAATCGCACGACAAGGATGGTATGTGTGTGTCCATTGAGTTCAATTCATGCCACTCACATCAGGCGACAGTGTCAAAAGAGGCTCGTGGAAAACTGGATCGTGCTGGATACGAGAAGTGCCTGGACGAAGCGGGGCTGGTCCGTGCTGATTGCAGGGATACCCGCCTCATCCTGGAGAAGCTCCCCTGTTTGGCAGAGTGGCACGAGAAGCTCGAGGTGACGGTGGCGACCGAGCACCAGTCAAAGGCGGGCTGGGCCGCGAGATCAAGTCATTAACAGCGGAACTGACAAAAATGGTGCACATCCTGTCCTTTTCGCCGATGCTCGCTGATGCAACCATTATCAGAGCGAGAAAGTCTGGCAGGAGCTGAATGTGCATATGATCGGCTATGTGGTGTCCACCACGGGGGGCAGCAAGCAGTTCGGGGGCAGTGCCGCGTTCAGGTTGATGAACGAGCGGCACACGGGGGTAGCCATGCAGACGATGAAAGAGTACAAGTCGAAACTGCAGTACATGGCCATCTTCCCATTGGATGCAGTGCAACACAGCTAGCAATTGTCCAGCATGTACGAGATGGAAATCGCTGGCGCCACTGCCACTGCTATGCTGAAATCCAAGCAAGAGCACTCGATGGAGTACCCTAGTGAGATGCAGTACGAGACAATGGCCAAGAAGTGCGACAGCGATTATAAGTTCATCAGAGACTGTCTGGTGAACGATATGGGTATGTACTGGTTGTCAGACGCGTCGACAATACATCTAACGATCTACAGTGGCCATCGAAGTAGGGCACAGTGATTTAACTGCCCTGGAGGCTGCAACAATCGAACTTCAAATAAAATGGGCCTCCTTCGCCGACTACGCATTCAAGAATGAATTGCGACTGGAAAACTGGGACGACGAGATGGGCATGCGCAGCCATTTTCCCAAGTCGGGCTTTAAGGCCAGGGACGTATTGCTTCATCTGCACGTAATTTAACTCGAATGTAACTCTTATCTGCGTCAGCTCGATGTGTTAGAGACTCATTAACCCGACGTGAGGGGAAAATAGGGCGCGCCAGACGGCAGGTTCAACTCACCAGTTTAAAGCTTCCCGCTTGTGTCAGCATCTGCACAGTTTTTCGAATTCCATTTTCGTTCTGTTATCATGGATGCTTTGCCGGGACTGCCGCGCCGAATGGCGGGTACCGGCTTGCGAGTGTCCTCGAAGTACCAATAACCAGCGACCCTTGAGCACGCCCGCCTTCAATTAGAGGAGGGTGGATTTATTCAATCTGAATAGTGATGGCAAAGTTCGGTTCGGTTCAGGTTCGGGCCCTTTTTCCCGAACCTTGAACCTGAACCTGCGTTCAAGTTCGGTTCAGCGTTCGAACGCGTTCGAACCTGTCGAACCTGAAAGTTTTTCCCAGGCCCAAAATGACCTACCTGGGGCTACAAAAAATGCTATCAATGGTCCGTTATATTGGAACTTCCGTCCCAGAACAATTGCAAGCACATACAACGCCTACAGAGCAGCAATCTGAACAACTCCGTACTCAAAAGATCATGTGACAACACACCGGCTGAGTCCTGCGAGGGTAAAACCACAGTGAGGAACCTTTAGAGTCATTCGGAAGGAGGATGACAGATGGTAGAGAGTATAACCAGTGAAACTTTGTGCAAAATTCGGGAAAATAAGACTCAATTGGGTTAAAACAGGGCCTTTGGGGTTCAATTGAGGTTCAGGTTCGAACGCGTTCGGAAAAAATCGTGATAGCCCGAACCTTGAACCTGAACCTGGGGTTCAGTTCAGTTCGGTTCAGGTTTGAACCTGTTTCTGAACCGAACCTTGCCATCACTAAATCTGAACCCCCTGACACACCAGTTCTACTTCAATTGAGATACTTGCGCGGTTCGGCATGGCGGCACATAAGAGCGTTGCACAGCACTGACAGATTCTAATTTTGACACAGCCCGCTGGGCGACCACTCTTTGACTAGCACCACATTGTTATGTTTTCAAAGCTCTTTGGACGCAAGGTATGAGCGCCTGTTGCATCCCTACTGACTGATAGCATCCGCAGACCGAGTCTACACAGCCTCGGTATGTTTCCCCTGGACCCGTCGACTTTGCCGCCGCAGGGCTGCATCAGTATAACGGGTGCTTCGCCGTCGTCCTTGATTCCCTCTTCTCCGAAGCGGAGCTTTCCTCCGTCCTCGCCGCTGCCGAGGCCTCCTCCCCATGGGAGGTCGCGCAGGTGAACGCCGGCGCGCATGCATACACCAATACGTCATACCGCAACGGCGAGCGCATCATATTCGATTCTTTTGAGCTCTCCGAGAAGATCTTCGAGAAAGTCCGACCTCACCTTCAGGATATCGAGGAGATTGAACAGACGGTGTACCTAAATGGGGTGGACAAGGCCGTGCAGAAATGGCGGATGGTGCGCCTGAACGAGCGACTGCGGTTCCTACGGTACCCCAAGGGCGGGTTTTTCCGACAGCACATTGACGGGCACTATCTAGATCAGTACTCGCGTATTTTCAACCCTCCGCGTTCGTAATACTGACGAATCAACCCACTAGAGAAACGAAGCAGAGAACCTTCTATACGCTTCAGTTTTATCTCCCGTCGGATGCTTCAGGCTCCAAAGAGAGCTTTGTTCCCGCTCAAGGCGGCTCGACACGGTTTCTGAGTAATATCTCGAAGGCGTACGCCGACGTCGAGTCTGTGCCAGGTCGGGTGTTGGTGTTTCAACATGCCGAATTGTTGCACACCGGAGAGGAGGTCGGTTGATTTCGATCCTCGAATTTCTGGAGCTTACCATTTGTGATTGGATAGGTCACGGATGGCGTAAAGTGCACTGTGCGCTCGGATATACTGTACGAGCGGGTTGGCACACCTGTACTTGTGGCCAAGCACGAGACTTGACCTGATTTTCATCTTGGTTTCCATGAATATTCATGTGGAGTCTAACTCAAGAAATAATGTTCAAAAGTCTTCACTCAGTCAAATCACGCGGGCGCTTGCTCTGAATGGTCTGAGATTGTAAACGGGTATGATACATATACATTCGGTGATATACAGGTGTCGGCGGGCTCACAAGCACATTCAAACTGGATAAAGAAAATCAGCACCAACGGAGGAAGGATTTAAGGTCAGAAAACCAACCTAAAAAATCACCAGCCGGCACACAAGGCGTCATCCACGGTCTCTTCCTCCTTTAACATCGGCAACACCGAGCAGGTGCCCACGTTGCGTGCAGGGCGGACGACGGGGGCAGGGCCCTTCGGCAAGGGGAGCGAGAGGGGCGACGAGTAGACTATGAACGGCACCTCGCTTACGAGGGTCTTCATGTCGACCAGGGCAGGAGTAGAAGCGCGAACGCGCTTCGGAACGGGCACGAATAAGGCGGCGAGCGCCTCGGCGGTGGTGCTCGTTCGGCGGGCGCGGGCGACGCGACGGAGGGTACGGCAGTACGCCTTTGCGACGCGGCGTGAGAGCCGAGATGCGGTCGTGTTTGGGCCGAGCTTCGGCGGGTTCAGTTCTGCGGAAAATCAGTGGAGTTCAAAGAGGGAAGTAGCAAAAATGTACCCTGCTCCTCTGTGATAATTATTTCCCGCTCGTAGGGCTGCAGCACGGGTATACGTTTGGGCGTGCCCGCGGCCATGGTGGGGAATAAGACGATCCAAATCACCGCCAGGATGCTCTGCGCGGAAGTCAGTATCAATAGAACGACGGGAAAATAGAACATACCGTGAGAACTCCCATCGTGGTAGACGGAAGTGCGCGAAGGTGCAAACCAAGCGTGAGCCGGTCCTCATTCGAGGTGAACGACTCGACGGTCGACACGGACGAAGACCGACGCCGCGTGGAGGTAGTTGAGGCGGACGAAACCGATTCGACAGACTCGACGGACGCTTCCCGTGGTGCCCACTCGCACGCAGTCATACTGAGCGTCGGGAGCTTCGAAAGGGCACTAGATTGCAGGGCGCGGACGAGCGCCGGCATCGTCATCGCGACGCGTCAAGGGGGATACACTCCTGGAAGGCAGAGGGCACGACGCCACTGGCTGCGTGTATTCAGGCGTCATAAAGGTCGGGGTGCCGTCCATCAAGGAGGGTTGAGTAGTGCTCAACGAAGACACTTCGGATAGCTTGGGGCTGCACAAGATGGAGATCCGTCGGAGGCCCTTGATCGACAGTGAGAGTGGTTTCTCGACCGAGGGCATCGATAGGGCGTGCCGGAAGGCAGGCATCGTTGCCGACCAGGCGAAAGATGGGCGCTCAGACATCTTTTGCGAGGCGGTGTCGGTGTTTGACGACATGAGCTGTGAGTGGTGAAGAAGTTGCAGTAGATGAAATAACTCATATTCAGCCAGGCGCACCTTTCGAGAAAGAGATAGTTGATGATGTTTTTGCGAGTAGGATATGTTTGAGAAGCGAGAGATCAACCTACCAGACGCGCACCTTTTATACCCAATTTCATGTCGCACATTCGCAAGTCTCAGACACCCCCAGTCTCACCCATCTGTCCTCGGGAAAAACGTCCAACAGCCGTTGGAAGCTTCCGCTCGCTCGCTGGGAGCGGTGCCATCGCGTGCGCAGGCATTTTACGCGCAGTATAGTGGGCGAGGGCAGGAAGGAGACGCCGAGCCCGGCAGCGGAATCGAAGTAGCAGTGACGACAGTCACCCCAACATAGGAGAAAAAGGCTGGCTCCGCGGCTCCTATTCTTGGCCCAGGCCTTCTTTGGGCTTCCGCAAATTTGGCTCCGCGAGTGAGACTGGAAGAGGAGAGGGCTGGCCTTTCGTGCTGGAGTGTTCCAGTGCGGGTGGATCGAACTGGTGGTTCAAAGGAAAGCGCAGTACATGGCGTGACATCGTTTCCGATTCTTCCCAGGGTTCAAAATTAAGGTTTCAAGCAGCTCGTAATTTAAACATATTTACCTCTTTCCCTTCTCGCCCGGTATTGTTTTGGACCACAACTGCCAAACCGCGCGTCGGTTTATAGATGGATTCTGCATTGCACTGCATGTCTGCAACACGGGTACGCTATATTTCACAATACACATACTATTTTAAGAAGAAGTCATCCAAGGGGACTTGGTGTAGTGGCAACACGCCCAATAGAAGCGAACGCTATGGCGGATTTAGATGCTTGAATATCTGCGGCGAGCCGGGAGTTCGATCCTCCCGTCTCCTTTCATTTTTTCCCCTCGGATTTCGCGTTACTCGGGATTCTCTTCTGAAAGCCAAGAAGGTTCAAATTGGGGCTCGTACCGTCCTCTATTTATGGAAAGCATGGGAGGTTGAACTGAGGCTGACCGAGTTGACCCAGATGATTGCATCACTGATCTAAGTTCAACCAGCATCTGTTTCAACCGTCATGCCAACTTCATGCGAACTGGCGTCGGTGTCGGCCTCAGCAGCTGCCTCAGCTTTACAAGCAATTATATCCGCTTACGGGGGTACCTGGGAATGATCACACTGCCGAGGTCAATCAATTGAACCTCCATGTCAAATGTTGAGTTGGAAAAGTTGAAACCCCAAGTTAAGTTTGGTTCAGTGTGCAACGGCGGATGAGGGTGTATTCTAGGGAACGCAACACTATCCGCAGCGCAACACATGTTTCACGAGCACATTTACGCCGTACTCTGCATGCGCCCCGCCGCGGCCGTTTACCCACTGTACCCCGGGGGGATACGTTACCGACGCACCGCAAGGGGAGTAAAGATTGGCGTCTGTCGGAAAAATCGGGGATGGAATATAGCGGATCATATGCGCTCATAATCCGTCGTAAGGCCGTAAGATTATGGCCGGCTTGTAACAGACAGGTAAAGTTCATGTAATCAATCATAAGCCACACCGTGGCTCATAGGTGCTTAGGAACTTACGACGGCTCGTCAACCGTTGTAACCAGCACGGTAGGCAGCCAAAAAAAAAAAATTATATATATAAATACTCGACATCTACAACCGACTTTATATGTACAACAACAGGTTGCTGCGTAGCTTCATGGTCGGGGACAGCGAGGGAGCGCTGCGAGCTCGCGTTGTTGAATAGCGGGAGCTGGTCCTGAGTGTAGCATTAGAATACGGTTGATAAGGGAAGCACAACACGTACGTACCTTCAAGAGTGCCCGGAATCAATCTGGAAGGAAGTAACAATCAGTTTCGTATGAATTGGAGTACGGAGACCACGCACCCGCATGAGATCAAGCACCCGCGGCAGGCTGTGGAGAGATATTAGCAGTTGTCGCTGCAACCGAAAGGTCACTCACCGATGAGGGGGTGGCGGTGGTGGGCAATGGCGGTGGGCAATGGCGGTGGTGGGCGAGGGGGATGGTGGTTGTGCGAAGGGAAGAGAGGTGGTGTCACTGTGTCACAGTGCTGCGGTTGATATAGGCCGGGTGACATCACCGGCTCCACTCGCTCCACCCATTGACGAAAATCGCCTCTACCTGCGACCGGCTGCGCGCGGAGGACGACGGCGGTGTGGGACACGCTTACACTTACGCACCTGCGCACGTCCGCGTGCGTGCACCGTCGCGGCGGTGCGGCAGATTGTACTGGGTGGAGAAGGAGGTGCTGGTGGCGGTGGTGGGGAATCGGGTGCTGGCGTGGCGCGCGGGGCTTGTGGGATGCGGGGGGAGCTGCGCACGCGGAATGTGCATGGCAGTGGGAAGAAGACTGAGGCCGCGGCGCTTCCTGGCGGAGGAGGGCCGTGGCGTGCGCGCGGGCGCGCGAGGGAGCAGTGC
The DNA here is from genome assembly GCA_029378255.1 of Mycena rosella. NCBI lineage: Eukaryota > Fungi > Basidiomycota > Agaricomycetes > Agaricales > Mycenaceae > Mycena > Mycena rosella. The sequence goes on along the minus strand of JARKIE010000038.1, from coordinate 107,063 downwards.
ACATCTTTGGAGCACCGCGATGTATTCTACATCGTAGATTGTCTTGACGCAGACACGTTTCCGCCTGTAAACGATTTGATTCGATTCGACTCGAAGAAATTTGTATGATTTCAGCTTTCATTACAGCAGTGAAGTAGAAAATACCGAGTCGAGCCTCACCAGTGCTTCAAAAGCCCTTATATACCTCACGCAGCTTATATTGACTTGAGATGGCTTATAACCGCCCCCCCGCGAGGTTATAACTCATCACAATCCGCTTCAAGCCGGTAAGCATGCTCAAGCCGTTACAACCCAAACAGGGTTTTTCCGACATCCGGAACTCCGGAATTGACAACCGGCGCATCGGGAGATCGGAGGGCTTTCTTTGGCTGCGGTAGGTTGAATAAAGACAGCAACTAAATCGGATCAATCAAAGACAACGATGAAGCGGAATGAAATTCAACATTCACTGAAACCAGCCAAAACCTCGCCAAAACCGCAGACTCGGGTACCCGCTAACCCCCGCATCTGCACGCATTTAAAAGCATCTCCCGGCTCCCCGCATCTCCACACCCATGCGCGGTCAGGGTGGGCACCGCCCATCCTCGACGGGAGATCCGCGATAATAATAATATAATATACATACGGCAGCAGCACTTGGTTGCAGGGATCACTGATGTCGGGCAGCGGCGTTGAAACTTGAAACGGCCCTTGGACGCCGACCCGCGCCGCTGCACGCCATCTGGCTGCAACATCTCCGCTGCTCGGTGCTGGTGCTCGCTACGCGCATACACACCTGTCACTCCCACGCGTGTACGCCTGTATACGCTGTGATTGAGGATTCGGATTCGGCCAGATTCGGCCACTCCGGAGGCTCGGAGCTACGTAGCACGCGCTAAGCGGTGTCGGGCGCAGGCGCAAGCGGTGTCGTGACTGTCGTCGACGAGGCACGGACGTCAGCAGCGCTGGTCAGCGGCGTAATGGGATCGGCGCAACGGCGGGGGGCTGGCGGGGTTTGGTTTGGTGACACGGCGCATCTGTTGGGCGCTGGCGGCTGAGCATTGGTGTCAAGTGGGTGCCGAATATCCGGTTCAGGTTGAAATTGACCGGAGTACCGCACCGCCGACGCTGGGCCCTTCGAGTCCGGAGTAGAACGATAATGCATTGTGGAGGTGTTTCGCGTGAGTGAAGCGTCGTGGCGGGTTAATTTGAATACTTCGTGATGCCAACGAGGTGCTAGTGACGCCGAAACTTCAGAGCTATGATCAAATCGCGAGTGGATACGTTACTGGATAACGACCTCTTCGAAATTTCAGACCGGCCCGCGTAATACAATATGTCAGTTCGAAATTCGAATCCCAAGATAGGGGCCTTGGTTGAACCCGAGGATTTTCGAGTCTACATGGCCGACGCCAGACTTCAAGGATGAGCAATGATATCGACGCCGCGGAAGAGAGACGAGAGGAGGTAGTGGGAGATGATCATGGAGGAGGCTTCGTATGATCTAGATGAACGTTGCGCGTGCCGGTGACTGGGATCCGCAATTCCGTCGGGCCGCCGGGCGAGCAGCTGCATTAGCCGTGTTCAGATGTCTTTGATGTGCACGTCTGCTCTGCGCATGTTTAAGGTTTTGTCGGCAATGGGAGGAGGCTTCGGCTTCGTATGATTGAGATGGATGCTGCGCGCCGGTGATTGGGGATCTGCGATTTCGCGTTGAACCTAACAGGCCGAGGGGGGATTCGTATTTCGTATCCGGCGATGATGAAAGCGGGGTGAGTTGAGTCTACGAGGCGTGCGCATTGCGCCCGGTGGGCAGGAGGAAGGTCTGCGTCCTTCTTCGTTTCGCGACGGCGAAGGAGAAACAGGGAGAAAGCAATGCAGCATCAGGAAACGAAGCCGCGAAATCGGGGGTCTGATTCGGGATCAGGATCCCCGCGTCCTCACTTATGATGAACGAGTGACAGGAACTTGGAGTTCCGAACTTCAGCTAAGGACTTTCAACAACTGGGTGATCGAAACAACGAAATGACAAATCCCACCCATCGCTCAGACGACGGGGGCTAATTAATAATTTCCGGGACGATCGGATCGTCGGATGCAAAAAATTGTTTTGAAATCTCTCCGTTCTGCATCGGGGGTTGGAAATGGATTGGATCAGTTGCGCGGCGTGGGAGCAGAGGGGTCCGGCGCGGCCGAGCAGAGTGATTATCCCGATCGCTGGCGGATTATCTACGCGCCGCGCCGAGCGAACAAAATCGCAGTGATTAGCTTGTGCGCGCGCGGGATGCTTAGCCTTAAGTCGCCCCCCTCAGAGTAGCGGGGTTCTTGTATGCATCGGAATGGTAGGTAGGAGTGGTAGGAGTGGTAGGAGTGGTAGCATACGCCCCGCTCCCGAACATCAAAAAAATTACATTAACAGAATCCGAGGTGCCGGTTGTATCGCGAGAAGTTGAGAACTCGGAATACCGCAGGACGACGCCGAGAAAAAAACCGAGGCGGGCCGGAGTATGCGGAGGATCAGCGTGAGTGGTAGATATCTAGTGTATCAGAATCAGGGCGAGATTACTAAGATTAAGATTGGGCGGAATAGGGATATCGATATCCATCTCCGCGTCAGCATCGCAAATAAGGATTCTCCGGGATGCGATGCAATGTTCATTAATTTATTTGGAGACTGGCTTGGAGGTGAGTGCTGGGTACGCTGTACACTGATAATCATATTCGAGCTTGGAAACGCGCCAGAGAATCGGTATTTCGGAACGTTGAAGCATCGTCCGAGCGCGTGGACGTGCCTGGATGTGGAGCGAGTTGCAGTTCCTCGAGGCTCGCATCACAATTATTTCCCGTTATTTCTCAAGTTGATCACTAAATCAGGAACCGTATGTTGCGCGTGGAGGGGAGGCACATAAAAGTTTTTTTTTTGTGCTTCTCCGACTCCTGAGCAGCGAGGGACATCGGCGAATAGATCGCTATTTGACGTGCCTGGATGTGGAGCGAGTTGCAGTTCCTCGAGGCTCGCATCACAATTATTCCCCGTTATTTCTTATGTTGATCACTAAATCAAGAACCGTATGTTGCGCGTGGAGGAGGCACATAACGAATTTTTGTGCTTCTTCAACTCCTGAGCAGCGAGGGACACCGGCGAATAGATCGCTATCACGGATGGGATCAGGGTGATCCTCCTCCACGGCGCAATCTTCAACCAGACTCGAACCAGCCTCGAACTCGCACTCGCACTCGAAGAACGCGAACGCGAACTCGAACGCGAACCTGACTCGAACCTCAAGGTGACTTCTCCAGGAGGAGGCGCGCGCGAGGATTCAGGAACGCACCGGGATTAGCGAGGCTCTGGAGACTAGCGCTGAGAAGGGAATTGCCCATATGGCGCACCGGATCCGGACATCCTCGCTCCCAAGGCCAATAAGCTATAACGATACTCCATCAGAAGTCGAATGGTGTTTGATCCGCTGGGGCCCGGGCGCGTGGAATGAAGCGCAGCTGTAAGTGTGTTGCGACGCGGAAGCAGCCCGTGGCGGGGAGGTTACAGGTAGGAAGAAAAAAGAGAAAGCAGGAAGAAGGGAGAACGAGAACGAGGGGCGGTCTCGTATGTGGAACCCGGTGAAGTTGGATCTGATGCGGTAAAACGCAATCAGGGGAAGCACGGAGGAAGGGTGATAGATAGGGTTCAGACTGAGAGACCGTGTTCGATGCGCGGTGGACCGGCGTAACGTACGAAATGCGCATGATATTAATTTAGCGCACGAGATTCAGAGGCATTTCGAGAGGGGTGAAGTTGAACTGCACCACTCGACTTCTACCTTATGTGTACCGCCGGATTCTTGAACATTATAATTCTGAGTAATCAAGACGGTGCGCCCTCAAGCGTGCTTCGAATTATTGTCGGGGTGAGTGACGGTCATCCCTCGCTGTCGACTTCATTTTTTAATCGCCGCAGCGCGAGACGAGGCGCGCGATGGATGGATGGATGGATGGAAGGGTATCGGTTTCTTGTGTTGAAAGCGCGCGTTGTGAGGGGAGAAGAGGCTGCTTCTGAGGGAGAAGAGGTATGGTTCGACGCGGGAGACAGAGTCAGAGGCAGGTTTGATCAGGATGGGTTGAAGGGTTGAACGTGAACGTGAACGTTGAGGCGAAAGGTGAGTCGTCGACAATTCGGTCTCTCGGCGCGTATCATGATTCTTCTTGGTGATCAGCACGATGGGGACGGCGACGGGAAGGGATCGATTTCATTCAGTTAATTACATTATTAATACTTGCGACCGAGTCAATTGAAGATCTGTCGTAAGTTGGAGATCGCCAGGCGGGACTGGGCGCGCTATATACGCAAAATAGAGAGGATGCGGGGATGCGCGGGCTGAATCAGTTGGAACTTTGCGATGACGCACAGCGCAGGAATCAGAACGCAATCAGAGGAGGAGGAAGGGCTTGGGAGGAAGGCTATTTTGTCGGTATCAGAGATTGGGTGCGGGCGATCATGATGTTGGCGAGGAGATCTTCGGGTAAGTGGGATTTGTAAGGGAGAAGCAGAGATTGATGCGATGATTTCCGAAGGGGCGGGTAACACGACAGAGGCGGGATCCTCGCATGGGGGCGTCCTCGGAGTAGGCGGCGAAACGTTGAGCGAAGGGGGGAACGGCCGCAGACACCGACCCGATAAGGATACCGCACCTTCGGGGGCCCGATTGGGATATGTGCATGCCTATGCACCGGGAAGCGGAGAGATGGGTACCAGACCGAGACAGAATCAGTGATAGGTTGGGTGCGAAGGGCCGGTGTGAAGGGGCTCAGCTGAAACGCGGGCGGGCTCGTGCATTGATGCCCAAAATTGATAAGGCAGATGCAATCAAATTTGGATGCGCAACCTCATTTCTTTCTGACCCTTCTGCGAGCCATTCTGTGAGAGTCGCCGACGCTGCCGACGACGACGACGACGACGACGACGACGATGGCGACGACCGTCTCGAGCGCCTTTCCCGTCCGCGACGAGCCCCCGCCGCTGCGCCCGCACCACGCCCCGCTGGCGCCCCGCCCGTCCCTGCGCGACCTCCACCTGCTCGCCACCGCATCCGCGCCCCCGCCAGGCCCGTCCTCGTCCGCCAACCCCACCCCCAACGCACGCCGCTCGCCGCCCACCCCCCGCGCGCTCTCCCCGACCCGCGCGCACGGCGCAGGCACCGCGTCGCTCCCGAGCACGCCCGCAATCTACCCGACGACGACGACCGCGGGCTGGACCGTCGTGCACCACGGCACGCTCGGCCCCCCGCGCGAGCCGTTCCACCTCCCGCCGCCGCAGGGCCGCCGCGCGCACTCGCAGACGCGCACGCTCCCGATCAGCTCGCCCGCTGCCGCCGCCCCGTGGAAGGCCCCTGCACCCGCGCCGAAGGACCCGCGCCCGCTGCCGCTGCCGCCACCGCTCAGCACGGGGGGGCGCCGGCCGAGCGACAAGGAGAAGGAGAAGGAGAAAGTCGACAAAGGCAAGCGCCGCGCCTCGCTCGACCCTGCCTCGCCCGCGTCCGCCGTCTCGCCCTCCTCGCGGCCCCTCCCGCCGCTCCCCCCGCCCGCCGCATCCTCCTCCTCCTCCTCGCTCACACTCGCCACCCCCGCGTCGTCGTCGTCGGGGTCGTCGTACCCCGCCGCCTCGTCGTCCCAGAAGCCGAAGCCCAAGTCGAAGCCCAAGCGCAGCCGCACGCCCGAGGCGCCCTACGCGTGCGTCTTTCCCTTTCCTTCCTCTTTTTCGTTGTGTTTATTTATTTATCCCAGCTACACCCCCCCGCCCGCGCCGCGCACCGCGCCCTCGCCGACGTTACCCTTCGACGGCGTCTCGGGCGTCTGGGCCTTGCGCCCCGCCGCCGACTCGCACTCGTCGCATACGTCCCATGCCCAAGCGCAGGCGCACGTCCTCGGCCTCACGCACGCGCCCGTCCTCGCGCGCAAGACGAGCGGCGGGCTCGCGCTCGAGCGGCCCGGGATCGCGCGCCAGGGGAGCGGGTCGAATATCGGAAGCGGGGGGGCGGTGAAGAGGAAGACGAGCGGCGGGCTGGGGATCCCGAGGAAGGGCAGCGTGAGCTTGTTCCCGCCGCCGAGTCCGAGCACGGGGTTGGGCGTGGGGGCGGGGGGTGTAGGAATAGGACGGGAGGGAGGGAGGGAAGGAGGAAGAGAGGGAGGGGCGGCGGAGCGGAGGAGGGGGGCGAGCTTGACTGGCTTGACTGGGACGACGGGTGAGTTTCTTCCCTGGGTTATGTTCTTGCACCGTCCACCTCCCGCTTTTCACGTTGCGCTTTTCACCGTCCGCTTTTTCTACGCGCTTCCCGTTGTCCACCCCCATTTTATTCCGCTCCTTCCATCCCCGCCTTTCCTGCACGCGATCCTCCAGCTCCGCCTTTCTTTCCCGCACACCTGCCCCCCCCTGTGCTCCTCCTCGATTTCCGTTCCTTCGTCCTATTCCCATGCCCGACGCTGACCGCCCCGCAGGCCCCTTGCCCACCGCGTGCGCGTCCCCGCCATCGAGCTCACCCACGCCGACGCCCACCGCGTCGACCAATCCTCGCGCCTTGACAACATCAAATCCCACCGCCAACGCCACCGCCACCGCTGCATTCAGCGCGAATCTCAGCACCTTCACAGCCATATCCACGAACACGAACACATTCGCGAGCCCGAATCCGGGCGCGCGCAGCCCGCCGCCCCTCGTGACGGTGCGCACGCGCATGCGCGGGGCGGGGCACGGGCGCTCTGCGTCGGGGCCCGTCGCGATGCCGCTGCCGCCGCCGCCGCCGCCGCCCGTGCGCAAGGGGAGCGACTCGGCGGTGGGGGCGCCGCGGGGGGCGTTTGTCGGGTCGAGTAATAACAACGCGGCGGGTAGCAACAACAACAACAACAGCTTCGTGGCGAGTCACAGCAGCAGCTTCGCGGCGCCCAGCAACACGCCGATGCTGACGCTCGCGTCCGGCCGCGTGGTCGCCGCGCCGCCGCCGCCGCCGCCACTCGTGACGATCCGGACGGCGCCCGCTGCTGATAATCGGCCCGCGGCGCGGCCGGGGGCGAGTCCGGCGAGCGCGACGAGTCCTGGGGGTGCGGGAGCGACGAGTAACAGGCCAACCCCGAGCCCGTCGAGCGCGAGCAGGCCGGCGAGCACGAGCACGAGCACCAGGCCGAGCCCGACATCGAGCGGCACGCGCAGCACGAGCCCGACGCCGCCGCCGCCGCCGCCGCCGCTGAGCATGGCGGCGGTGCTGCGCGTGCGCGGGGCGGGGACGGGTGGGTTTAGCGGGTATACGCAGCAGCAGCAGCAGCAGCAGCAGCAGGGGGGGTATGCGAGTCCGAATGCGTACGCGAGTCCGAGTGCGTACGCGAGTCCGAACACGTACGCCAGCCCGAGCGGAACCGCGTACACGCCGAGCCCGAGCGGCGCGAGCACGCCGAGCTCGTCGCGCTCGGCGCCGCCGGGGTTCGCGTGGCGGTATGAGGGGGAGGAGGGGGAGAGCCCGATGACGGCGCTTACGACGCCGGGGTCGAGGGAGGGCAGCGCGGGGGCGTGGCGGGATCGGGAGGGGGAGAAAGAGGGGGCGTGGAAGGAGAAGGAGGGCCTGAGCCCGCTGGGGAAGCGCGAGCGGCGGCGGCTAAGGCTGCATTCGCCCGTGGACGTGGAGGTGGACGTGGACGTCGCGGCGTATCCGGGGGCACACGCAGACAGAGACGCACACCCGGACGCGGACAGAGCCGCAGAGCCGGACGCGGGAAGCCCCGAGGACGAGGGCGTGCACTCGCACCCGCTGGGGGACGACGACCTCGACAGCGCGGTGGACGACCCCGCGCCGGTGGGGTGGCTCGCGGCGCTCGAGGGCGAGGTGCGCGGGGAGGAGATGGACGGCGTGGCGCTCTCGCCACCCGTCTTCGCCGCGCCGGGCCCGCACTACGAGGACGACGAGGACGGGGCCATCTTCTGCCTCGACGGCGACCTCACCCAAACGGACGACGACGGCGCGTTCGACCCCAGCACGGCGGACTTCGACGCGGGGTACTCGGGCGCGTACTCGTACATGGACGCAGGCGCGGACCGCTCGCGCTCGCCGTCGCCGATCCGGTACGCGCGGCGCGCGTCGGTGGACGAGGACGACTCGGACGCGGGCGAGTCGGACGAGGAGTACGAGGGGGTGCTGGTGGGGCTCCCGCCGGACGACGCGTCGGGCTCGGCGGTCGACGCGCGCAGCACGTTCTCGCGCGCGCGCTCGGTGCGCTCGATGCGCAAGCGGCGCAACACGCGCGCGGCGCCGCCGCCCGTCCCGCTCGGGTCGGCCGCGGGGCTGAATCGGCGCCCGCGCGCGCGGTCGGCGGATAGCAGTATCATGGGGTTTGGGGACGCGTTGGCGCCGAGCGAGATGTGGAAGATGGAGCAGGCGGCACGGGGGGGCGGGGCGCAGGGAGGGGGGGTGAAGGAGATGCGGTATGTGTATACGGCGCGCCTGCCTGCGTCCGTCCCGCCGCCGCCGCCGCCGCTGGCGCCCGCGCGGCGCGGGCGGGGGTCGTTCACGTCGCTGTCGTCTGGGCAGGGGCCGTCGTCGAACCAGCATGGCTCGTCGTCGGGGCACGGGCACGGGTCGTTCGAGTCGGGGCGCGGCGGCAACAACGGCGGCGGCGGGGGCGCGGGCGCGGGGTACTACGCGAGCCCGAGCACGAGCACGAGCAAGAGCTCGCTGCCGCTGCCCCCCTCCTCGTCCTCGCCGCCGCCGCCGCCGCCCCCGCGCAAGGACGGGCTGAAGCTGCTGCGGCGGGAGCGGAAGGAGAAGGAGAAGCGGGAGCGGGAAAGGGAGCGCGAGTGGGAGCGCGAGCAGGGGATGCGGAAGAGCAGCTCGTTTACGCGGCTGCGCGCGGGCGGGGGCGCGTCGAACTCGTCGAGCGTCGAGGGGCTCGTGCTGCGGGGGGGCTCGTCGAGCGGCGGGTCGGAGGAGGCCGTCGGGAGGCGCGCGCGGCCGGCGCTGCTCAGCTATCTTGGGCGGCCCCGCCCACCCTCCACCTCCACGCGCTAAATGTACGTCTATTGTAGAGCCTCGTTTCCTCTCCTTCGCCTCGTTTTTTATTGCTCGTCTTTTCTACTTATCTGATACCGTGTCCGTCTTGTTGTTTTTTTGGCTGGGGTCGCTTTTTTATCTTGCATCTGCTGCATTTTTTCGTTCGCGTACATATTTTCATGCCTACCTACCTACATACCTGCATTTTTTTTCTTTGCTCATCTGCATTGCACGCACGCACACATCCGTTTCGTACCGCACGCACTTTATTTTAGATACGCAGATAGGTATACGCCGCAGATACAGACACAGTATATATGTACAGTTGCATTGCATATCGCATGGTTATTTAAGTGTCAGACACTGTGGGCGGGCTTCCGGCTTGGAAACTTCAACTTCAACTTGAAGGCGGCTTCACGACGGACTCGAACTAGTCGCTATTCCATCAGTGATCGAACGACTTTGGCAGGACTGGGGATTACTAGCTCGAGTCTAGCTCCACGACAAAAAGGACAAGACAGTTTCATGACAGTTGAGACTTGGTTGGTTGAGGGCGGCGTCGGAGCGGCGTTGAGGCGCTCATTACGCACGCCAGAGTTGTCATTGGATAAACGGCGAAGCTGAAACTGGCCCGTAAAATTATACGATGCGAATCAGATCCGTGCGCGCAAGGATCGCGGACGCCGCCGGACGGCAAACCGTACGCGCGTCCCTGGTGCCGTGTTGTCCGGCGTGGGCGAAAGAGGCTGGTTTGGGCAGGGGAGAGGTTGTTAGGTTGCCGATGATGAGATGGAATATCTCCGAAGATGGAAGACTCGGAGCGGGCGCATCCCCACGGTGGTTGAAACTGTTGACAGGTATTGAGGCCAGGGGTGAACGTTGGACTTGGAAAGGGTCCGGGTGCTCTTTTATCTGGACCCGTGCAAGGACCCGTGCTGGTTGAAACCTATTGAAATACAGACAGGCAGGGTCGGCAGGTTGAATGTTGACGTTTTTTTTCGAGGTTGGTTGGGTTTCAAGTTGTTTCATGGCGAGGTTCAATATTCAATGGCGCGAATCCTTGGATACAACCTGCTCATGGTTGACCAATTGAACTTGGATTGAACGTCTCCTTGAATGTTCCCTCGCCGAAATTTAAATCCCTTCTAAATCTGTCGGACCTGATGTTCGCCTTTATATATCGCAACAACTTCAAGGGCGGGCTTTGGCTGATGCGGTGCCTGCGCCTAGGAGGCGTGCCGGGCGGAGTCCGGGTCGGCTATTGCAAGTTGTGAGAATTAACAAACATATGGTCCAGGGTCCACGAGTGCCGAGACTCGCGTACTGGAATAGGTTAAAGGCTCGAGGCCCGGGCCTGTTGATCGCGGTTGAGAGGATAAAACCAAGCTGAAACAGCAAAGAACCGCTACGGCTGCGCTTGAGGGAGTCGAGTCGAGTCCGTCCCATGGATGAACTCGGAGGAATCAAGTTGCGTGTCCGTCAGATGTCATTGCGATTCGCTACAAGACCCGAGAGAGGAAGGCGAGACCAGATAGTTTGCCTGAGAAAGGAATTCTTTTACTATTATAAAGGCCGACGCGATTCGGAGGTTTGTTTCCCCGGCACTCCAAGCATGAAGAAAACGAACCGGCACGATAACGATGTTTTCGGTGTGAGTACGGGCATTTCGGTGTGAGTACTGACACCATCGGGGGGTTAAACAGCATGACCACGAGCGAAGCGCATTCGCGGGGCCCCGTGGGTCATGTTTGAGCCATAAGCGTTCTGTCGAAGGGATCTCAACCGCCCAATTGAGGGTGTGGTTGAAACGAAATTGGCTCGACAAGTCGGTAAGGCGGCAAATCGTGTACGACGGTCATTTCGGTCGGAAGGCAGAGAACCCGGGAGGCGCAGCTAAATCCAGAGGCTGGGCCGAATGGCAGATTCCTAATTCTAATCGTTGGGCACTTACGGTCTTTGAAGGAACTGAGTAACGTGGCGTCAAGGCGCACTGGTTCCCGTATAAACATCGTATACTTATTTGTGCGTATTCAACTTGGGGTTCAAGTCGACGATGAGATACCTGCAGAGGAGAACTTGGCGGAGAAGAGAAGTGGTCGCGTGTTCGCGGCCCCGGGCCGGGTGCCGGTGATATCGTCGATCGTACAGCCTGCACTACAGCCTTCAAGCAGCCTCAGCTTTCACATCGAATTTGACTCTCAACCTCTTCCCTCATGGCGGAAACACTCGGAATCATAACCAGCACCATCCAGCTCGTCGATACGGCGTTGAAGGCCCGCGAATATGTCAAAGACTTTGCGAATGCATCCCAAGAACAGCGGCAGTTGTTCTCCGAAATGGAAACCCTCAGGCCACTTCTTGGGGAGCTCCAGACGCGTGTTCAGGCAAATCCTATGCGAAACAGTTTCCAGCAGATGACAGCCCCCTTAAAGGGATTCGAGACGACCGTGCAAGAATTCACGGAGAAATTGAAGCCTGCAGATAGTCGTTGGACCAAATTCTCGAAAAAATTGGCCTGGACGTTGTGGAACAAAAAGGAAGCGAAGGAATATCTCGAAGAGCTTGAGCGTATCAAGCTATTGCTCAATACTTGGCTGGTTCTCGATATCTGGTATGTTTCCCCAGAAATGTGTACATGGGTTCGTTCACGAATCTATTTTGCGCCAGGGATGTCGGCGAACACCAACAACAAGATACGGATAGTAAGTCTCCTCGAATTTATATGATTCATAAGATGCAACATATTTTCGCAGAAATACTCAAGGCGATAAGTAATACTGCCAAAGAACAACAGCATAGTCATAATCGTTAGTCTCTACTGCTCTTCCATTCACTTGCCGGCTAACCTACGTCCCAGGCATAATCAATATGGTCGGGGATGTTGCTCAACAAGAAGTCCTCGATGGTGAGTTTTTTACACATTTGACCGCGCCACGGTATTTATGAGCGACACGAGAACGCGAGAAACTAATAGAGTGGTTTTCACCACTCAATCCTTTCCCGAGACAAGCCGAAATCTTCGATAGCCGACAACCGGGAACTGGTGAATGGTTCCTCGAATATCATCACTTCAAGGCGTGGATGTCTAGTCTCGGTGGGATTATGTGGTGTCATGGGATACGTACGTGATGTTGGATAAACCTTAATCTTACTTCCAGCTAATATTTCGAGGGCCCTGGCAGCCGGTGCCGGAAAGACGGTTCTCGCGTGCGTTATTGCATTATTTCGTCAGTCCTTTGCTAAAATTGCTACTAGGTCTCTTGTTGTACACCATCTTCGAACTCAATTTCAGGCGGGGAACATTGGTGTCGCCTCCATATACTTAAACCACAAGGAGACGGAAATTCAGTCTCCATCTAATCTCATTGCGAGTCTTTGGCGGCAGCTCGTATTCAACAAACCCCTATCCTCTGCAGTTTCAACCCTGTACATGAAGCATCACGAGCAAGACACCCGCCCAACGCTAAACGAGATTCACTCCCAATTTTCCTCTGCCGTTGCGGAGTACTTGAAAGTGTACATAGTCGTTGATGCCCTCGACGAATACCCGGAGGAAGGACGGTCAATCCTTCTCGACGCACTTGCTAAAATCCAACCCATGGTCAACCTAATATTAACTTCGCGGCCCCATATCAGCAGCTTCTTCCCAGGCGCACAAATCCTGGAGATCCGTGCGACTGAGGAAGATATTCGCTGCTACGTTGAAAAGCAGATCCAAGGATCAGTTCGGCTCTCGAAGCATATCGCAACCCGACCAGAGTTCAGAGAAGAAATTAAGACCAAGTTGGTGCGCAATGCGGATGGAATGTCGGTCTATATTGGACTTCCCAGTTGAATCAAATTCAGACTCCATTTAGGTTCTTACTCGCCAAACTTCACATACATTCACTTGCGACGAAAAACACCATCCGAGCGCTGCGAGACGCTTTAAAGAACATGCCAACGGATTTAAAGCATACCTACGATGAGGCCATGGAGCGCATTGATCGCCAGAGCGAGGACGACAGAAAGATCGCTCGGCTCGTCCTCATCTGGGTTTCGAATGCCAAGCGGCCTCTATCTATCGGAGAACTCCAGGAGGCCCTGGCAGTGGAACCTGATGACACCACATTTGATAGTGACAATATCCTAGACGTCGACATCATGTTATCTGTCTGCGCCGGGCTGGTTATTGTCGATCAGACCGACCAAATCGCGCGACTGGTGCATTACACTGCACAACAATACCTGGACAGTATTCAGTCTAGCCGATTTCCACAGGCTCAGCTGGATATCACGAGGACATGCCTGACCTATCTCTCCTTCGAAATGTTTGCGAAACTTCCAAAGTATCCTCATGAATTAATCCGAAACCACCCATTTCTCGCATACGCCGCGGAATGCTGCCTGCCACATGCCAAAGGGCAGTCTGAGCTCCCGCTCAAACACATGATCTTGGCGTACCTGGACTCCGGCTTTTCACGCTTTTATATGTGTGTCGTCCGTTACAGCTATGAAGTACGCCAGCGTCACAGGAGATTACAGATATTGCTAGCGCGGGACACGCCGAAAATATGGATTGCTGCTGCCTTCAATCTGTGTCAAATAACCAGACACCTCTTACTGGAAACCTACTCCGAGCTGAACCCAGCCCTCCGCGTCGCATCGAGATTTGGTGCCGTTGAAGCGGCTCGTCTACTCATAAATTCGGGCGCCGATCGCGATGGATTAAGTTCCGCATTGGTTGGGGCGTCGAAGGCCGGACACCAAGGGATTGTGCGGTTACTCATCGAGAACGGTGCCGATGTGAATCTGGGGTATGGTGATAATACCGCTTTATATGCGGCATGTTATTGGCGGCACGAGTCAATAGCGCGAAATCTCATCGAGAACGAGGCCAACGTGAATTCGGTCGGGGGCCCGAATTCCTATACTTGTCTTCGAGCAGCATCAGCAGCAGGGTCTGAACCACTAATCCGGTTGCTCCTTGCGAACGGCGCCACAATTGACTGCTCTGCTCTGCGTGCAGCTTCCAAGAACGGACATGAGGGGATAGCTCGTCTGCTCCTTCAAAGTGGTGCAAGTGTGGATCGTCGGGCTCTTGAATATGCGGCAGAGGGAGGACATCTTAGGATGGTTAAGCTTTTGGTCCGACATGCTACCAATGTGGACCTGTCGACTGCGTTGGATTCGGCGGCCTTATGCCAGGTCTGGGACGTGGTGCAGGAGCTGGTCGAGAATGGCGGTTTAGACCTGCGGGAAAACGAGGGGCAGGCACTGTTGGTGGCGTGTCACACCGGCCAGGAAGCTATTGTCTCCCTCCTCATCAACCATGGTATCGATGTAAATGCGAGCAAATGGGTACAGTTCAGATGGGACCGCGGGCATGGGAACCGCCTTCTTGCTCAACCGGAGTTCAAGGGCTGTTTCGACGACAGGGCTCGAAGATATCCGCTGAGCGCGCTCCAGATAGCGTCCTTCAAAGGCCACGAAACAATCGTGAAGCTGCTCCTCCAGCATGACGCCAATGTGGATATAGATGGTCGTCCATACGGCACCCCCCTTCAGGCAGCAGTTCACGCAGGGCACAATGGGGTGGTTCGAATACTCCTCGACAATGGTGCCAATATAAATTTCACTGGAGAAATTCCCGAGTCGGCATTGCAAATTGCATTGGCGAGGGGGGATGTCGAGCTCTCCCGGCTGCTAGTAGACCGCGGTGCAGCGGCCGAGCCACAGGTTTACAACGATGCATTGTGTGCTGTGGTGCAGCGGGGACTCCAAAAACAGGAAGAACTTGATGAGCGGCTGCGAAAACTCGAGGGACAGCAATTGGAGAAACAGCGTCAAGTCGAGAAAGAGTCTGAACTCGGGGAAAAATCTGGACTCGAGGAACAGTCTGAACTGGAGGAACATCAAGAACTCGAAGTAATGAAACTGGAGAATATGGTTCGCTTCCTCATCGACAGCGGCGCAGACGTGAATTCGCAAGACAAGGAACTGGAAACTGCGCTGGAGGTAGCAGCAGCTGAAGGTTCCAAATCGATGGTTAAGCTGCTCCTGGAAAAAGGCGCCAGGATACACGGCGGATTTCATGGAGGCGCATTGCATGCGGCGGCGGCAGCGGGCCAGGAGAGCATTGTTCGACTCCTGCTTCTGCATGGGGCCGACGTAAATGCGTGGGGAGGCCCGTATGGAAGTGCTCTCTGTGCTGCCTTGTGGAATGATCACGAGAATATTGTGCGGCTCCTCGAGAGCGCAGGAGGCCAAATTGTTTGGAGTTGATAGTAGAGGAAGCGTGCACAATGTACTGCAGTGGCGGATCGTCAGACGTAATATGATTCGCGTTTTCATGTCCTTCTCAGGAGAGCGGAAAAATGGGCCCAAACTTGTCCGATGCCTCAGAAATTGAGGGAGAAAGTGTGAATACCAACCGACCAGTGTTACAGGACCTGGAGCAATTTTATCTCCAGGGTGAGCTGGCGCCGGATTCCAGGAAATTTTATTTACGGAGAGAAGATGACCATTATGAGAGTTCGCATGTTGACAGTTCCGAGTAAGGCTCTTTTTTCGTGGGCTGAAAGCTGATCCAGGCGTCTGCGGCTTTTAATGCGGATCAAGGTGAAATTAAACTCCCAGAGGCAGACGACTGTCGAACGCTCCCACGAACACAGGCTCACTTAAAGGGTTTTAGAATATTAATATTTGCGGTTCAGCTTCGGTTCACACTTCTCTCATGTACAAGGAGGCGTCCGGGGTGCGAACTGTCCGAGCGTCCGTACCAAATTCAAACAACTTGAAGAAGACTTGCATTATGTGACTCGCAGGGCCGGGGAGCGAGGTGTAATATACAGCAAAGAAGAGAATGCCGCAGGAGACATCGCAGACCGGGGGAGGGTTGCCATTCCGCAAGCGGTTAGCTCGGGACTCGGAGCGGCTGGAAATGCGGAATGTCCGTTGGCCACACGGGTCGAGTCGAGGATTCAGCGAGCGGGAATCATCAGGAGCAGTGTATCTTGTAGACCATTGCCCGCCAAAAAGGAGTATTGAAGGAAGAGTCGAGTCGTGAATCTCGAGCCCAGACACCTGAATTCAAAGGCACGTTCAGTGCGGTGTGAACACGCGAATCGTCGCTTCGTCCGTAAACAGGACCTTCCACAGCAGCAGGTACGATCTAACTTTGACAGCGGTACGCAAGCAGTACGCAAGTCGAGCAGGTAGGTGTTCGCCAGGCCAGACTGACCTGACAAACGGCTGACAGATTTTGATTTTGTTACTTGGCGAGCCTGAGGGGATAACGTCCTCGAATATTTATTTTATTGGGACGCTGAATTGCGGCGAAACATGTCGTCCACTGCGTCTGGAGACTGGATGTGGACTAAAGCAGAGCAAAAACAACAGGGCCATGGTTTTTGTGCACGTTATCAATGAGTTTGGAATACGAACGGGAAGTTTGGTAATGACGGACCCAGATAAAATTTGGAACCAAGCTCGAAGAGGCGCGTAGGGTACAAGGGTTTTTTCGGCGGCTAATTCAAGCTCACGGGAATTGAAAGAGCGCCAGATGAAAGAGGAGATGTGTTTGGAGGTTCGAACGAGCGCAGAAAACTGTCGGGTCGAGCGGACTTCAAACAAGCTGAGTCGTTGCGCAGTCATTTGCAGTGCAGTGGAAGCGCTAGGTGTTTCTGGGATGCGGGTTCGTTCTGGCGGTATCCAAGTAAGAGCCTCTGAAAGCAATGGTCAACCAAGAGGCCGGGTTAATTTTCCGAAGCCATTGGGGAAGATTCACTGTTGCTTTTATGCTCGGTGTCTTGAGGTAGGCGAGCTCGAGCTTGAGTCAGAAGTTTACTTCGAGGTTGAAACCAAGTCGCAGTCCAGGATATTATATTTGCGAGATGAAAGATTCAAGGCAGCGAAGAGATGGTATGACCGGATAAAACGGTTCCAAGGGGAGGCTTTTTTCCTTTCTTCTCTTTCTGGCTGAAACTTGAAGTAGCCTCCAGTCGACTGGGATTTCCATGCGTCTGAATGCAACGAATATAAGAAAATTGCGGAACGTGGGTGAAAGTTACGTCACGAGCGATGGCAGTGCAGGACCTTTTGCTTTGCCCACGACGTCGACGGCCTAGTCTTCCCGACCTCAGCAACCTCCATGTCTGCTGCTCTCCCAAACCCTTCCGGTGCCTCCGGTGCCTCCGGTGCCTCAGGCGCCTCTGGTGCCTCTGGTGCCTCTGGTGCCAGCGGCGGCGTCCCGTCCAATACAGATACCACGCCCACGGCCACCAATGCGCCCTCCATCGCAGCGACGAACCCCGCGGGCGGCGCGACCATCACACAGCCGCCGCAGACGGCGACATCCTTCTACAAGATCGCCCAAAACCAGATGATCACCTTCGGCTGGAACCTCACCTCCGTCATCGCGAAACCCACGTCGCTCACCCTCAGCGCCGTCTGCGCGAACGGCAACACCTACGCCGTCGGCGCCGACCCCGACGGCCACCTCCCCGGCACCGCGACCGAGGTCGTGTGGGACGTCTACTCATACCAGCAGGTCCGTGCCTTCCGTCGTTACGGAGAAATCGAGTTGACTGAATTTGGCGCAGGCGCACCTGAACACGCCGCTGGCGCAGGGGACGTGCACGCTGCACATGTGGGAGGACCGCGGGCCGACTGCGACTGCGCGTGCGGGGTACATGAGCCCGAACACCGCGCTTGCGTTTGCGCTGTACACCCCGCAGGCGTACACGCCGATAGCAGATGGTGAGTTCTCATCCAGCCTCCGCTTCCGCCCATCCTCGTCATACCCGCTCCTCACCCTCCCTTGTACCTCCTACCTTTCCCCCCGCTCCCACTCGCCGCGCAATCTCCGTATTCCGCCCTCTCTCCCCTCCCAATATCCGAATACCACAACTCTTCCTCCTCGCCGCCCACCTTCTCGTACCCGCTCCCCGCCCACCTTCTTGTACCCGCTCCCCGCCCCTCCCTCGTCCCTCCTACCTTCCCCTCCTGCTCCCACTCACCGCACAATCTCCGTATTCCGCCCTCTCTCCCCTCCCAATATCCGAATACCACAACTCTTCCTCCTCGCCGCCCATCTTCTCGTACCCGCTCCCCGCCCACCTTCTTGTACCCGCTCCCCGCCCCTCCCTCGTCCCTCCTACCTTCCCCTCCTGCTCCCACTCACCGCGCAATCTCCGTATTCCGCCCTCTCTCCCCTCCCGATATCCGAATACCACAACTAACCTTCCCTCTCCCTCCCAGGCTGGACCTGCACCGGCTGCAACGGCGCCCGCTCCCTCGTCGCCGCGCCCCCCGCCCTCGCCGGCCTCTTCTTCACCCTTCTCCTCGTCCTCGTCTCCGGCTACCGCGTCCTCCGCGCCCGCCCGTGAGGCGCCCACGCCTCCTCCTCCCCGTCTCCATCCCTTTCCTTGGGCCCGTCCCTCGTCATACCCCTCCGTCCGCACGGGGGCAGGTCATCGGGCATCGGCATCGGGTGGGGCTTAATCGGGCGGGGCTCGGCTTAGGATTCGGTTTAGGACGGGTTATGTACCTATTTTCGTAGGACTTGGTTTTGGTTTCGTTATTTGGATTTGGCTAGTACACTCACGACGCACGCACGCACGCATTTCACGGACGGACTACATCGGTAGCTGGTAGATACATATATGTGACTTGATACACTTAATTTTGCACGCGGGGGGTCGGCCGCGACGACTCGCGGACCGGCGATGGGACAAGAGCTCTTCAAGCATCGAGGGTCGCGCACCGGGGAGGGATGGCACGGGCGTCGGCCTCGTCGCTCCTCCATTGGGGCGGGAGCCCTGTGAGTATCGACTGCAGGGACGGGCCTTAACAGTGCGCTTGTGCGCGCGGGGGGCATGCCCGCCGCGCGGGGTGGAGACGGGCGACATAGTTTCCGGGAGAGTACACTAGAAAATCGGGAATCGTCTTGTTAAACGCAGATCAGCTCCACATTAAGGTGGATGGAGCAGGCTGCACGCCAACGACCAGGCGCGCTGCATACACAGCGCCCTCGCATTCCGATGGCGCCCGACGACAAGCCAAGCGCCTTAAAGACGAAGAGGAGAGGAGCACGACCAACGCGGCGTTGTCTGCTGTCCAGACGTGCGGTCCATTCACCACCACGCCGCACCGCGGGCAGCCCCATTTCCCCGATGCGGGGCTGTGCGCCACCGAGGGGCTAGCGGACACTCGGGCGCGAGGCGCCACAACTTATGCACACAGGTTAGCGTCGCCCGCGCGCGGGGCAGCACCCTCCCAGTCCTGGAGCACGGAGACGGACGACGGTGGGTGCCGGGGGTGGCGCCGGACGACGACATGCCCCGTCAACGATTCCGTGGACCTTCAATTCAAAGAGCGATGGGAATACAGTTGATGGCGATGAGACTACCCCACTCCTGCTCGGAGAGCGCAGGACCGTGCTCGAGCGCGTCCCCGTTCTCGCCACTGCCAGTGTTCCGACTCGGAGCAGCCGTCTGAAACGCCGCTGCGATGAGACTACCCCACTCCTGCTCGGAGAGCGCAGGACCGTGTTCGAGTGCGTCCCCGTTCTCGCCACTGCCAGTGTTCCGACTCGGAGCAGCCGTCTGAAACGCCGCTGCAGCAAGAACGGGTGTCGAGCTCGCGCGTGTGCCATTGAAGACGCGCGCATCCCACGCGGTGCGAGTGGCCTTCACGTCTAGCTGTGCACGCGTGCACGCGTCCATGCGTTGGCTATGGTAGACTGCGCGTGGCAAGGCAGCGAGGCATCAAGCTTCAAGCGCAGTCCGGGCCGACGAAGGTACAGCGACTGGGGAGCGCCCGGTGGCTATATGGCGTATACCCGGCGCCGCGAGCAAGGAGCGGCTGAGGTTCACCGGTGCGTTGACGAAGGGAATCTGGAAGTGGAAACGACTGCGCTCGATTTCGTAGTTCGATCTCGAACCGGGCCAGCGTCTGTTCGGGTTTTCAGCGATTCTCGCAGACGTAGAGTCATTTCTCTGGAGCGCCCAAGGAGCAAGAAATGGCAAGAAAACTGAAAAAAGAAAGAGAGCGAACCGAGGTTCAGTGATGCGATCACCGGGTCCTCCCGCTCGCATCAATTTTGTCCAGATACCTTCAGGCTTCACTTGCATCCCGGTCGAGTCCGTGATTTGAGAGCTCCAGAGCAATACCGGGACAACAGGCCCGCGGACAACCATCGAAATATCGATGCCCTGATTATGGGGTCCCTGGAAACCAGGGGTGGTTGGACTTACAACGCTGCTCTGCAGCCTCTATACTCGAGCTTTTACTGGCTTGTCCCTATTAATATTCCTATCGATGTTTTGAAGACGACGACAGTACTCCGCGTTTGTCGAGTGGAATCTGGTCCTGCTGGCAGTCTGGGGCTTTTCACAACCCAGCATACGGATGAATCCATCTCTCCGCGTCTCCTCGTCCATTTGTGAGTCAAGACAACGACTTCTGCGGTTCTGGGACCTACTTGCGGGCTGTTGCGGATTGCTACGGGACGTCCCGAAAAATGCGGAAGAATGATGAAGGCATTGCGTGCTTGATCGACACCGCCTCTGCTTCAAGTCTCATGCGAGCCTTGTCCGATCGTCGTCGCGAATCTCGGCCGACAATGCCGCTTCGGTCTCGCGTACCTCTCCCCAACTGCTCGTACTTCGGAGATGACTCAGAGAGCCGACAGAATTATCTGGACGGTAATGCTCGTCCATTTCGCCGATATCGGATCTGCCTTGAAAGCTTGTCTCTACTTGCTTTCACGCCACAATGTTCCACATTATTACTACGTAACTCCTTATTATTATTGTTGAACTTTTCCTCTGTCATGGCGCCCCCTGTCAGAGCAATTAATTTTACTGGGGTCTACTCTTGCGAATACCCTTCGGAGTTTGTGGACCCACAGTTTCCGCTGTTTGGAGGCCAGTCTAGATCTTGAGAAGCTGTAATTCCCCTCATATCCGGAAGTCCCTCCGCCCAGAAGCACTTATTCTGGGTCTCGAATGAGATTAAGTCCTTTGTCGCATCCAGAATCCCTCCGCCCAGTGAACTCGCAGTGCTTTATGAGTTTAATTAGGGTCGCGGTGGACGGCTGCATGCTAACCATGAGCAACAACGTCGCGTGAGCATGTGCAGTCGCTCTTCTCAGTCCTATGGTCTTGTGCAGCGGAAATATAGAACCCACACACATTGACAGAATGGCCTGAGATGTCGTTGGTGGTCTAAATTACATTTTATCGTGTCTTTGTGTCAAAATCGCGAGACGGCTGGGCTATTTGCGGTGTGCTCTGCATTCCAATGGGTTATGTGATGAGGGAGGGGACTCCCCATGACTCCCGGTTGACGACAACTGGGTTTCCGTTGGGGTGCTGCCCATGGGTGTAGCCTAGAAGGGCCAGGAGTGCATGGTAGGTAGTGGTGGTTCGTTCACAACGATGGCGGCATTGGGCATCCGTAGCGTAGGTGTAGGCGTCACATTTACGTAGTACGGCTACCTGTTGTTTCAATTTGGGACCGCGCAGGCAATCCTCCTCCTCCTCCTCCGGGCGAGCAGAGAGAGATGTAAATACGTTTAAATTATGAGTGTACTTGAAACCTTATTTTTTGAACCCTGGGAAGAATCGGAAACGATGTCCGATGTCATGTTACGGACTGTGCGTTGCTTTGAACCACCACCTTCTGATACTGGCGCCGGCGTTCGTGCAAGACTCGTCAAGCGAATCTTCCTGCGGTTTCCTGGATTCGTATCGGTTCTGGGGTCCTTCCTATCCGAAGTGTCCCGACTCCCGATTCAATGTGTTCGATCCACCTGCAACGAAACGCCGGGAAGGCCGCGGGCTGGAACGCTCCAGCACGAAAGCCCGGCCCTCTCCTCTCCAATTCTCACTCGCGGAGTCAAAATTGCGGAAGCCCAAAGAAGACCTGGGCCCAGAATAGGAGCCGCGGAGCCAAACAATTGCTCCTATGTTGGGGTGACTGTCGTCACTGCTACTTCGATTCCGCTGCCGGGCTTAGCGTCTCCTTCCTGTTCTCGCCCACCATACTGCGCGTAAAATGCCTGCGCACGCGATGGCACCGCTCCCGGCGAGCGAGCGGATGCTTTCGACGGGCTGCTGGACGTTTTTCCCCGAGGACAGATGGGTGAGACTGGGGGTGTCTGAGACCTGCGAATGTGCGACATGAATTTGGGTATAAAAGATGCGCCTCTGCTAGGTTGAGTTCCCCAATTCCCTCGTTTCTCAACATCCCCTACTCACACAGACATCAGTTATCTGTTTCTCAAAGGTGCGCCCGGCTGAATACGAGTTATTTCATCTACTACAAGTTCTTCACCACTCACAGAATTATTTACCATGTCGTCCAACACCGACACCGCCTCGCCGAAGATGTCTTCGCGCCCTTCTGTCGCCCGGTCGGCAACCATGCCTGCCTTCCGGCACGCCCTGTCGATGCCCTCGGTCGAAAAAACACTCTCACTGTCGACCAAGGGACTCCGACGAATGTCCGCCCTCTGTATTCCCAAACCGTCCGAAGTGTCTTCGTCGAGCACTACCCAGCCCTCCCCCTTGGTGGAATGCAACCCGGCCTTCACGACGCCGGAATACGCGACGTCGTATCCTCCGCCTTCCGAGAGTATATCCCCCTTGACGCGTCCGAACATCAAGCGTGCGATGACGATGCCGGCGCCCGTCCGCGCCCTGCAATCTGGTGCCCGTTCAAGGCTCCCGACAATGAAGATGCCTGCATGTGAGTGGGCACCACGGAAAGCGTCCGTCGAGTCTGTCGAATCGGTTTCATCCGTCTCAACTGCCTCCACACGGCGTCGTTCGTCTTCCGTGTCGACCGTCGAGTCGTTCACCTCGAGCGAGGACCAGCTCACGCTGGGTTTGCGCCTTCGCGCACTCCCGTCTACCATGATTGGAGTTCTCACAGTATGTTTTGTTTTCCCGTCGTTCTATTGATACTGACTTCCGCGCAGAGCATCCTGGCGGTGGTTTGGATCCTCTTATTCCCCGCCATGGCCGCGGGCACGCCCAAGCGCATACCCGCGCCGCGGCCCTATGAGCGGAACATAATTATCTCAGAGGAGCAGGGTACCCTTTTAGTGCTTTCCCTCTTTGAACTCCACTGATTTTCCGCAGAGCTCAACCCGCCGAAGCTCCGTCAACGCACGACCGCATCTAGGATCTCACGCCGTGTCGCAAAGACGTACCGGCGTACGCTCCGCCGCGTCGCCCGCGCCCGCCGAACGAGCACCACCGCCGAGGCGCTCGTCACCTTATTCGCGCCAGTGCCCAAGCGCGTTCGGGCGGCCACTCCGGGCGTTGTAGACCCGAAGACCCTCGTAAGCGAGGTGCCGTTCGTGGTCTATTCGTCGCCCATCTCGCTCCCCTTGCCGAAGGGCCCTGCCCCCGTCGTCCGCCCTGCACGCAACATGGGCACCTTCTCGGTGCTACCGATGTTAAAGGAGGAAGAGACCGTGTATGACGCCTTGTGCGCCGGCTGGTGATTTGTTGCGTTAGTCTTTTGACCTTCAACTCTCCGTTGGTGCTGATTTTCTGTATCCAGTTCGAATGTGCTTGTCATCCCGCTCGCAGTGGCGCCGCCGCCCCGCACCTGTATATCACCCAATGTATATCATATATTATACCTGTGCACAATCTCAGACCATTCAGAGCAAGCGCCCGCGTGATTTGACTAAGTGCAGACTTTTGAGCGTTGTTCTTGATTTAGAACTCCACATGAATATAAGACGAAAATCAGGTCAAGTCTCGTGTTTGGCCACAAGTACAGGTGTCCCAACCCGCTCGTACAGTATGTCCGAGCGCACAGTGCACTTTACGCCATCCGTGACCTACTCAACCACAAATGGTAAGCTCCAGAAATTCGAGGATCGAAATCAACCGACCTCCTCTCCGGTGTGCAACAATTCGGCGTGTTGAAACACCAACACCCGACCCGGCACAGCCTCGACGTCGGCGTACGCCTCCAACGTCGATTTCGTGCTCAGAAAGCGCGTCGAGCCGCCTTGAGCAGGGACATAGCTCTCCATGGACCCGGAAGCATCTGACGGGAGATAAAACTGAATCGTGTAGAAAGTTCGTTGCTTCGTTTCGCTGGTGGGTTGATTCATCAGAATTTCAAACGGAGAGTTGGACCTCACGTACTCGTCTTGGTAGTATCCATCGACATGTTGTCGGAAATAGCCGCCTTTGGGGTACCGCAGGAAGCGCAGTCTCTCGTTCAGGCGCACCATCCGCCACTTCTGTACGGCCTTGTCGAACCCGTTCGGGTACACTGTCTGTTCAATTTCCTCGATATCCGTGAGGTGAGGCCGGACCTTCTCGAAGATCTTCTCGGAGAGCTCAAAGGAGTCGAATATAATGCGCTCGCCGTTGCGGCAAGATGTATCAGTGAAGACATGCGGGCCCGCGTTTATTTGTGCTACCGCCCATGGGGAGGAGGCCTCGGCTGCGGCGAGGAAGGAGGATAGCTCCGCTTCGGAGAAGAGGGAATCTAGGACGACGGCATAGCACCCGGTATATTCAGGCAGCCCTGCAGCGTCAAAGTCGATGGGCCCAGGAGAAACATAGTGGGGCTGCGCAGACTCGGCGATGGGAGGCTGCACAGACTCGGCGGTGGGAGGCTGCAAAAACCCTTAATCAACTCTTGGAGAGACCGTACTAGGTATATGCAACATAACATACCTTGCGTCCGAGGAGCTTTGAGAACATGAGTGCGCTATGAATGTAGTACGAGTTAACGAGAGATGGGTAACGTTCTAGAGTTGCTGTGTACACAGCACAATGGGCGCCTGGCAGCGCCCCTGTGTGCCGCCGCGCCCGGACGCCGCAAGTACAATTCAATTGATCCAGCCCCAGATGGAAGTTGAACCGTGTGTTGGCACCAGGTCCAGAGATCTAGAAAAACCACCCTCCTAGCTAGACTCGCTGATAACAGACCAAGATCGTGCAGACACTGACAGAGGAAGGTTTAAACATGTGGGTTCAACCTGCCGTCTGGGCACGCCCTATTTTTGACCTCGCCTCGGGTTAGTGAGCTTCAAACACGTCTACTTAATTGACGCAGATAAGAGTTACTTTCTGGGTTAATGCGTGTCAATGTGCTCGTCTCCGCAATTTTTTTAAGATGTGTGTCGCAAAATTCGGGGAATCCCAATGGCGCAACTTACCTACGCTACGCCTCGCACCCAAGGCCGCTGTCGTCCCAAACAATCCGTTGAGGATACCGGCAATGCAAGCGTGTCGCGCCGTCCGTTGCAGTCCCGATAATCGTATCCAGCGCTACGCCACCCTCGACCCAGTCGACAAGGGCCAGCAACACGTTATTCGTCCTGGCGTTCACGGCACTCTGGCCTCCGAGCTGCCCGAAGCGCGCGGCCCCGGGCCCGTCCTCGCAGTGTCCCATCCGGGGAACGAGGAACAGGCGGTAGAGCGCGTCGATCGAGGCGGGCCCCAGCGTGCCCGCGACGAGGTCGTACACGCGCTTCGAGTTGCCCGACGCGATGAGCTGCGGAGGAGTTAGCGCGCGCGCGTATATGGGACGATAATTAGTTTAACGTGCCGAATCAATGCGGCCGTGGTAGGTGTGGTGGAACGCGGGCAAGTCGTCGGGATTCCGCCTGGGTTGACCTCGTCCATCAGCCGCTTATATTGCGGCCCGTACTCGTTGAAATCCAACTCGCTCCTGGCGAGCACCGCGTATTTGAGCCAGTCTTGTACGACAGTTCAAGTACCACAATAAGGAGAAATACGAGACAGATATGGACGGCTGTGTAGGCAGAGAGTTGGCGGCTGAATAAAGCACTGGATATGCCCTCCGCGCCGGGATAGAACCGGGGGTAGATCAGTTTACCGTCCAGGTAGAGCGGCGAGTATATCTTGTGTAGCGCTGCGGTTTGCGGTCGGATGAGACACTGATCCTTCTCATCTCCGCTGCACATAAGTGTCTCCGGGCGGAATTCGCAGGCATCTGGCACCGTCAATCCTATCGCACTGGTCCAAGATCTCCTGACGTTCCACAAGTCAGGCGCGATGAACGCAGGCGACGAATCCGGGTCCGGTGCGCCCACATAGCAAGATAGCGTGCCGCCCCAGTGCACCAGGTGGTTCCAGTCTGTCGCAGGCGCACCAGCCATAATTACGTCAAAGTTCTCCGGGTACTTCAGCGCAGTCTGTGTTCCCTGGCGCCCGCCCGTTGAGCACCCAATGTAGTACGACTTGACGTGCGGCCGCCCGTAATATTGTGCAACGATCCGTTTACCGATGACCGCCTCAACGTGAATCGAGCGGAACGCAAATTCGTTGAGCACCTCTTCGTTCCCGAGGAACGCGGGCCCGGTGTTGCCGTCATGTCCGTTGCTCGAGCCTACGGTCGCGAAGTGAAATCTTTGCATGATATGCCTGTTCAGAAACCATTACAATGAGGAGTGTTCGTTAGACAGGGGGAGACCTACAGCCGCCGAGGGCGCCGTTTCCAACGCCCAGAAACCGGCCATACCACTCATCGGGGTCGCCGCGGACCGACGACGTCGCCGAAGTTGCGGTGGAAAACTTTCCATCGGCGCGTTCGCATACCCATGCTGCATGCATGACGCGTGCGGCGTTCCGTGCGGACTTACCGTAGAGCCCGCGGAGACATACGAGACGTCCAGAATCGTCGCAGTATTTTCGATGGCGAGGTTCGATTTTAGTGTAAGGCATTCCGCGTGCTGTTCGCTAGGGTCCCAGGTAACCAACGGAGAGATGCCATTTCCCAGCATTTTTGAGAGGAAATTGGCGTTAAACCCGGAGAAAGCCATGGGCAAAGTTGAGTTGGACGCCATGTAAATAGTTGGTCGCGCACTGGTTTTTTGCGTAATAATTCCTTTGAAGTGATGATCATTGATCATCATGATGGCCGCCTTTGATGCGCACCTTCTTTTTGCAGTGTTCGCCCGAAAGGCGCAGGCCTTCAACGCTGAAGACCTTCGGAAGGGCTTCATGAAAGCCTTCCCAAATTTTGGCTGAGTTTCGTGCCGTTCAGAAGGCCTTCAGATATCACGTGCATATATTATATATTTTTCAACTTTGAACCAGAAGGCGGCACCAACGACCAGCTAACAACGAGGGAATGACATGGATCTAATCTTATTCCAGCTTGGACTCCACTGACACCCAAATCTTGACCGGATTAAATGCCTCATGTCTGCCTGAGGATGATGGCAGTTAGTCTCTTATATTATATACAGTAACAAACCCCCTAGCGAAACGCCACGAGCGAGCGAAACACTAGATTGTTTATATACTTAGAGGTTTCTGACAGCTCCAATATTTTTTGGAGTGAAAGTCCTCAGTATAAAACTCCACTCTGCAAAAGGAATTGGGTCAAACGGTCCTGTGGCGTGCTCAGGATTTAATTTTGTTTGGGCCGTTATTTGGCCCATTTTCCCGTAAATTCCCCGAGCACTGGCGCATCATCGTGTCGCCCGTTGTTGGCTCTCCAACATGTCACACAAAGGTTTTCAGGGGCTGGGACGCCGAATATCACCATTCCGCGGCTTCAATCCGGCCAGTTGAGGCTCCGGCTGGTATTTTCTAGTGTTTCGCTCGCTCGTTATTTGGCCAAATTTGGCCTCTTGGACAGAACACGCTCGTTCTCCACCAAAACCCTATCGATTCACAGACTTTTTTATATTCCCAGGTAGGCCGGAAGCAGGCCTATGATCCCAGACAAAGATCCCGGCCAATTACGACCTACACAGCAGTAGCAAGCACCGCCTTTCTTGAGCGTTTCGCTAGGGGGTTTGTCGCTGTCACTTATAAACAAACACTACAACAAAATCCACTCGTACCTCGCGTGCTGTAGTCTGCCGATCAGTGTGATTGGCACTCGACGTTATTATGTAATCTCGAAATTCTTGGGATTCATTTGCGCGTTTGGAGCGCGTTTCTGGGTAGATTAGTGGTGGATCATACAGAAGGCTAAAATCAGTCCCTTTCAGAACCGCGATGCCGAACTTTGATGGGCCGGCCACGCGAGCCGACGAATATTTCATTCCATGCAAAAATGGGGGAGCCAAAGAATTATGAAGCAGCAGAGCTTCTCGGAGTTGGATTCCGAGCTATTTAGCCTCCCAAGATTTGTGTTTTAGACCTCTGGAAGTGTTGAACGAGCCTGACCCAAATTGAAACTCCGCACTTTATACAATAAGGTCGAGTGCCAACACACACCGGTAAACTACAGACTAGATGGCAGTTAGAATTGGTGAAGATGTTCGTAGATGCAATGTAAGGCAATCTCTCGGCAGGTGGAACATATGACTCGCTTATTCAGGCTTGACTTTAGCCATTTCAAAACTGGGTTGAACATTAGTCGAACATCGGTGCCAGACAGCATGGGAAAATCAGAAGAAGGCCTTCAGCTGCCCTTCTACCTTGAAGCCTTCGCCCTTCGGAACCCCTTCACGATCTAGAAAACCAAATCGAAGGCCTTCATGGCAAACACTGCAAGTTCCACCTGGGTGAACATTCGTTTGAACCCCGGTAGTGAACGCCTGCACCACCGAAATCTCGCCAAAGTGTTCTCCTCTACGGTTTCATCAAGTCGCTCCATGATCACGAAGTACTACCCAATCATAGTTATAGAAGATAATCGGATGCTTTCGACAGACACGCTCTATAAATTGGGACCATCCCACATACTGAGGGCTATTTCTGACATCGACTGCCAGTAAATGTCAGAACAATGTCAGAAATAGCCCTCCAGCACTTGAGTTTTTTTCCATCTCTCAAAAAACAAACAAAATGATTCGTTCTGTATGGCATTTGGTCTGACTTGGGAGATTCATCAAGTTTAGGGTATGCTGAAACTGCCTATAGTTTTAGAAGCGACTTCAGCCGGAACAAACGGTGTCTGCGAAGCGGAACTTTGACAGAGGGCGCGGATGGAATCATACAGCATCCTTCGTTGATGGTTCCTTCCCGTTGTCAAACTGCACGCATGCAAGAACCACGCAAGTGGCGGATAGTAAACATCCCGACCTCTCCGTATTAAAGACCGAGGGATAGACTGTACCCGCATTCCATTCTTTCCCCTTCACACTCCAGCATGACGTTCCAGACCCTTGCTCTCTTTGCTCTTGTTAACGCGGCCTTCGCCTCTTCCATTGCCCGCGCACCCGCCGCCGCCGCTGTCGCCCAAGCTGAGTCCGCTGCCGGCCTCTCCCCGGAAGCCATCACCGTCCTCGAGACCTGCGTCAACGAAAACCTGTCCAACTGCCTGATCTGGACTGCCACCACGCTACCTGTCGGCTGCACCAGCCTCGCTGCCAACGGCCAGGCCAGCGACGTCAGCAGTGTTTCGTCGTCCACCGGTATTGAGTGCACCTTCTTCACGTATGTCTCCAGGTGCCGCGACTTTGCTACGTACCAATATTAATTGTTTTCTATTCAATTGTTTAGCTCTACCACCTGCACTGGGTCGTCGCAAATCATTAATGGAACCATCGACACCCTGACCGTTGTCGCCTTCGACAACCTCGCCAACTCGTTCACCTGCCAGTCAAGCTAGGTAAATCCCGATTTCCGAATGTGAGCACATGTCCATCCATGGCTTGAACAATGCTAACCACCCTTCAGTCGTAGAATTTAAATTTCTGTGTTCTGGTTTCATGTTGTTTTCTGTAGTGGGGTCTACTATTGTAATGTGTTGCAAACTGAAGTTTTGTCGATTTCGAAACAATGTTCGTGCTCGGAGATGACTGAGAATCGTCTCCCTGAGTGAGACTTAAGTTTCCCGACTTATCGCTAAATGGTAAAATTAGTGCCCGTTGGTCACTATGCCTTCCTTTTCTGATGTCCGACATCCCACTCAAGACTTTTCAGATTGTCATCCATGCTTCTGGCATTAGGGTGTTTCAGAATTAGATATTTGAGCCTCAACTTGGACCCCAACTTGGCATCAAGTTAGGGATCAAGTTGGGGCCGAAAATCCAAGTTGGATGTCAAATTGTGCATAGGACCTCCACTTGACATCCAACTTGAACCCAACTTGGGCCTCAACTTGTGCCCCAACTTCGCTTATTGGGCCTGCATCACATCTTTCTGATATCCGAACATCAACTCTGCCTCAACTTCGCGAAATCATCTACTTAGGTGTTTCACAAACAAGGCCCCAACTTGAACCCCAAGTTGAGCTAAGTTGGGGCCAAGTTGGGGTCAAGTTGAGGCTCAAATATCTAATTCTGAAACACCCTATTGTTATTTACAGCCATTGGCAGTACCGAAGGCGGGGACAAAAAAAACTGGTTTTGGCCGTTTTTGATCCCCACAAAAGAATTGTCCGTATCTCGCTAACTATACCTTCGAGGACAAATCATACACAATTATTCATAGAGCCCAAATCGCGAAAATATTTTATTTTGTATGATCCGACACTTGGGGCTTTCTCGGCAGGGATCTCGCCTGGCATGCCCAATTAACGTCCAATCAGGCTGAATTTCTGGTGAGGAGTACTTATATGCAATAGAATGAATTTGATAGAGCTATATACACGTAGCTATTGCCCTCGGCCCTCGGTAATGTGTTCAGACATCCAGTGACGGGAATAATGAATTGCCTGTATCTGTTCGAGTTGTGCTCCATAAAAGCTGGAAAAATAACTTGTGTCAATTTAATTGAACTCTCTAGGTATGCAGCCGGCTATGTGGGTGAAATTCACACCTTTGAAACACTAATTAGAACACATCGCATCCTCGACATCAAGTCATCGTCGTGACAATCACCGCGGAGCGGACCCCGACACACAACCCCTAGACTTCCCTGATTCGAGACTCCGATGGCGCCCGCATCGGATGAGGAGGAAGCTGGTGCTGTCCGTACAACTTATTCTGGAAGCACGCGTAAGTCCGGTGTGATGCACCTAGGCGAGCACCTGCACACTTACGTTAGGGCCTCTTAGGTGGGTTACCATCGGTGAGTATAACCCACCTAAGGGGCCTGGCCTCCCACGCTGGAGGCTTCTATTATGTACATACTACTTCATATGGGTTACATACCATCCAATGAGTGCATCCCGTGCTGTCGGCCTCCAGCCTGGCCTCCGTCATCTCCTTGCTGTCAGCCTCCAATCTGGCCTCCTTCAACTCCTTCCATGTGGTACTCTGACCATGTATCTCTGTCAAGATGCAGTATTTATTTGCCTGTACAACATCTAGCCCATTTCACATGATTTGGATAGCTGTATGGTTGAATTCCTGGGGTGCTGGAGGCCTCCGGTCTCGATGCTAGTGCACCATAGAATTAATTCTAGGGAATTGAGGGGCTCAATGTTGGAACATTTGAGGTATCCCAACTCACTTAATGCCTCATTCTTTCACCAGAACCGTGAAATAAGTTCTGTGAGCTGCGGATGGTGGCCTCCATCACAGCCTTCAGTGTACCAAATATCAGAACCTGGTGTTGATCTCTTGAGGTTTAGTCCTCATCTTACCAACTCAATGGCTGCCTAGGCTTGTGGTTGAACCCAGTTACCACAGCAGGTTCTCCGGTCGCCATCAGTGATGTGTTGGAGGCCACTCACTTTTCATTTTCAATTTTGAAGTGAAGGAATGGGTCAGAACTGGGATACACATATTCTCATCACTTTCTTTGCTGATTCTTAAGCAGAGAGATAGTTTTTGAAACTGCAAACTTGAAAGGAGCGCATATTTCAACCAATGGGCTGTGATTTTGCTTGGAACCCTTTGCACAACTGAGGCTCACTCGCTGTCTGTACATGTGTGCCCCATGTTCACATTCACATATCTTGAAAGTAGCTACTAGCATGGAAAACCTTGTGGCTGGAGGCGTCGGAGGCTGTGGAGCCCTTCAAGCCCACCGACTGTTGATACCCAGACACCTGGTGGGAATCCTGATTCCTGAAGCACTGTTCATGGTATATTTTGTTAGGAATTGGTTTAAAACAGAGTTTCGGAAGGCCCTCCGAAGCTAGAAAGTCCTCCCCCAGGCATTCAAAGTTTACAACAGGGAATTTCTTCAGAGATCAACACAGAATTCTCAGGATTGCAGCATAGGGTATTAGATTCAACGCTGGAGACACTTGCGGAGTGCAGCCAGGATAGCATCAACCACATTTAGACACCTAAGTGGCCTCCGCCGCCATTATGTCTGTTTGGGGGGTTATTTCATGCCAGTAAAACCCCCTAAAAGGCCGTCGGAGGTGTGGGCTTCTATTAGGCCATTCATTCCTTTTGTCATGATCCGGAATTCTTTTCCGATATCCTGGAGTTCAACTTCGTTATTCCGGACTCAACCCCTCCACATCCTGATTGTAGGAACAACGATCAGTATTAATATTGCGCATTAACCCTATGTGTTCTGTTACCACAGGCACCAAACCCCCTAATCCCCTATAAATCCCTTGGCACTTGTATATAAACCCTTTACTATTCTACTATTCTCTACACTATTCTGGTCTATACTCCAGCTGCTTGCTTGCTTGTCCCTTTCAACTCTGCTTTTTCCTCGTCCAGTCACCTCAGTCGCGTTTCGAGAACCTGACGAGCTGCTGTGCTGACACCTTTCAAGAGCCTGTTAATTCCCGGCATCTCCCAGCCTCTTCTCACCGTCACTGCCAGAGGCATTGGTGGTTGGCCTCCACGGTGGTTTACCAGGGCTCCATTGCTCAATGACTTTGTAGGATATTTACTTACCATGTTCTCTACTGTCTCAGGTCATTATATGCTGATTTCATGCATCTGGGGGTTAATTACCATGCCATTGGATATGTTCAAATTCAACACTTGCCCGCTGAAAAATACCAGATCAATCCTGGCCACAAGGAGCACCGAAATCATCGAAATCCAGACCGAATTTATTATCCAGAGCATGGGATTCAGGTTTCTGGGTAATTGAACTGCTCTGACCTTTGGAATGTGGGGTCCCACTTTAGGTTCCTAGGCAAGAACAAATAAAAGAGACACTCCACTATACCATTTACATTGTTATCTGAGTTTTATCTCCACTTTCTAGCTTTTAACACCTTGAATGTGTCTCATCGAAGGTGCCGGAGGTGGTAGAGGTCTCCATCATTCTGCCATTCTGGTTGTATTTTACACTCTACATCCTCCAATATATCTATCATGAAGCTGCAGGCTCTGACATAAGTCACCTACTTTGTTCACCCATGGCCTTCATGGGCCTTCATCACCTCTGTTGTCTCTGTAAGGCACCTTTATCATCTCTGTTGCCTAATATTGTAGTCTAGCACTCCATCCCACAACTCTGGTCCTTAAACCATGCCACCCGAAGTAGTATCTGTACCAGCTTGTCACGTACCGTGACATCAGACCTCATCAGAGCCCCGATGAGCTCAACATCAGCAATCTTCTGGTCCTGGACTCTTTCGAGTTCAACGGGTTTTTACATGATGAAGGTCTACTGAGCGTTTCCCATTTATCTGCTGGCGCCTCATCCAATCCGGTTCTCCTGCTTGCTGCATTCCATCCTTCGGGCTCCTTCGCACTCCGGAAATACCCGGGCTCCGTCGGCCTCCGAGCATACCCGGGCTCCCTCGGACCCCGTTGGAATTCAGCCTGCCGACTATGGTGATCTCGTTGGCTCTCATTGTTTCCCCATGTTCATTCCCTGTTATGCCTATCCTGACTCATTCCATCACGGGGGCCTCGGACCTCCGAATTCTCCGACACTGCTATGACTTTTCTGGCTCCATCATTATTTACTCTGATTTGTTATGACTCCACTCCCCTCGGAATCTTCGGTCCTCCGGAATCTCCACCACAGCTTTGACTCATATCATACAGCACTCGTACAGCCTTGACTCGTTTCCTTCACGGAGCCCCGAGGGCTCCGACCATTACGTAATAAACTACACTACAGTTTAAATAGCTTCATGTATCTTCGTTCTAGTCAGTTTGAATATCGACTAAGACTTTCTTCCTTCCTATCGTCCTTTCCTCAGTTCCGTCTTTTCTCCGATTACTCTCCCTTCATCGGTCTCCGTCCTTTTCCGAACTTGGACACGGGTTGAAGATCCCATCGGCTCCGTTCGGCCCCGACGGCGATCCGGCTTTTTCTTGGACCTGCACAGTCACGTTTAGGACTTTGCATTATCCACGCGAAGTCCTATTTTGTGTAGTGTTCATTCGCCGCTTACATTCCCCCTGCCTTGACAGGACTCCTCAACTCCGATCGGTCCCGACGGTGATCCGGCTGCTCCTCGGATCCCCTCGGTCACATTTAGGACTTTGCATTGTTCACGCAAAACCCTACTTTGTGTAGCATTCACAATCCGCTCACATTTCTGTGTACCGACAACACTCATCGGCACCGTTCGGTCCCAACCAGGATTGCGATTGTCTTTGTCCTTACTGACAGGACGCACCGGCACCAATTGGTCCCGACCAGGTTTACAGTTCAATCTCGGTCCTTACCAATAGGACTCGTCGGCACCATCCGGTCCTGACTGGGATTGTGACTCAGTCTTCGTTCTTAACCTCTCTGTCTTCTTCCTCGGAAATCGGGCCTTGGGCGTAGAGAAAGGCGCAGCGCACGAGCTGAAGCCAAGCCCGCTCTGACCCCCCTCGGGCACCGAGCCGGAGCTCCGATCGGATGGGACTACATTTCATGAAGTTTCACTTTGTGAAAAGTCCTATTCCACCCTATTCGTATTACACTTTGTGCGATAGGATTTCGGACCTCCTGCGGACCACCGATGTCCTTGCATATTCCCGCACTCGGATATCTCGGACCTCCATCGGTTCCCGAGTCTGTCCCGGTACTTGACACAGCTGAAGGGGCTGGCTTGGAAACAGGATGTGTAGACCTTCCTAGAAGGTGCCGGAGGTGTGCTGTAGGCCTCCGGCACCTGCATAATAAAATCAGACACATCTTCTGAGGTCTAAATATGACTCTCACCCTCAATCAAGCTTCAAGCTGGTCTACAGCTGTGGACATGCCGGGCCGAGGATTAATGAGCCAATCAGATCGTGAATCACAGTTTGTTGAATGTAAAAGATTTCCTGTGAGCTCAATACTGCACAGAATATCACTTGGGGGTGATGGCCGCAGCACGGCCCGGCAAACTCGCACTTATGTACTTTTGTTCCTCCCCCCCTTTTCCTGGGCATCTGGAAAGATGAGTTATTATTCCCCGCCCACTTTGAAAAGCCGTCCGAAGTTCTTATCCGAAACCCGATATCCTGCATCAAAGTCCCAGTGATGTTCAGGATCCAATTGAGCGCCTTGCTGCCCCCACTGATCCCCTTGACCTGAAGAATCACACATCGTCGGAACATCAACATGTCGTAGTAAATTACAATTCCGGCCCACCGAAAGCCATCGTGCGGTGTGGTCAATGGTTTTGTTTCTCCCATCCCCGGCCCACATGTTGTTGCAGCTTAAATTCAGTGCCTTGCTGCCCCCATTACTCCGTTTGCCGTTGATAAATTGTAGCACCTTAGGAACGTGGATGAGCTGTAGTGATAATTGTTTCTGCATGGGAGACAACCTGCATTCAATGTCTTTCGCAATTTTTGGTTGTCCATCACCAACGGATACGTCCGTGGGAAAATTCCGTGATAATGCACGGCACGTCGGCACAAATGGCCGTCTTTTGATCACCATTATCACCAATCAAATTTCCCGCTTGTTCCCATACGATTCAACGGATTCATTCATTTTCGAACTCGTTTTATTGATTTCTTGGTCATTTTTGAGGAATTGGAATAATAATAGGCCCTAAGGCACGAGAATTGCATCGGCCTGATCCGGCCATCAACCTCGCGCCGAGGGCACCAATGCATGA
The DNA here is from genome assembly GCA_029378255.1 of Mycena rosella. NCBI lineage: Eukaryota > Fungi > Basidiomycota > Agaricomycetes > Agaricales > Mycenaceae > Mycena > Mycena rosella. The sequence continues at coordinate 71,244 of JARKIE010000038.1, read as the reverse complement.
CCCGCGGCCCCCCGACGAGAAAAAAAGGGTCTGCACAGGTCTCCCGCATATTCTTTGAGCCCAGGAGAAAGCAAGGAGTTCCACTGTTCGACCTCAGCTTTCACGATATTCCTCGGCATCAACTCCTGATTCATCGATCATTTGCTTTGATGTTAAACTATCTCCTGCTTCAAACCGCCATGTCACCAGAGAATCTAGCTCTCAATCTAGCATTTAGCAGCAGGAGAAGATTGTTTCAAATCATATCTGCCAATGTATGTCTAGCTCAATTCTCCTCCTACCTCGTTGATTCTGTTCAGCCCTCCTGTGCGGAATGTAAACGGTAATTCTCACCGGGACTGAAAAACAGCAAAACTCATCTTTGAGCTAGGCTAAAAGCTTAAATGCAACAAGAGTGTACCTTACAAATCTTGTGGCAAGTCCGGGTGCCCTTGTGTCTGCTCACCAAAGCTCCATAGTTCCAGTGAAACTTGCTCACCCTGTAAACCTCTAAGCCATGATTGTCAAATTAATGTGCCTAAAAACAGCACAGCCTTGTCTACACTTTGACACCATTTCCCGGGCGCATTTCCTCCCAGACCTGCAGTTCCAGTAGTCCACGGAGTGCACGGATCTTCTCTCCGAGGACTACTGGCCTCTCCTGCCAAGCACACATAACGCAGGATGTACGACAGTCATGTGCAATTAGTTAAGCCAAACCCATTGTGCCTACTGATTCACTGACTTCATTTTGATTTTCACACAGTGCTGATGTATATCCACAACAAACAATGCGGGAGAGCCCGGAACCTGTACTATACTTCTACTTCTCGTGCGATGTCCTGGCTCTCATGTGCCTCCGGCCGGGATCATCAGGGGCGACATCGAGAATTCAATGGGCCATCCAGAGCTGTTTTCACAAGGGTGTCCAGTCCGGCAGAGTCGTAAGTGGTCATTGCAATCCATCCTCCGCGGCTGGACACAATGTTGAGTCTTCAATGCTGCTATTTGTAACATCGGACCACACAACATGTACATGACCAATAAGGTACTCTTTGACACTAAATCGTTGGTGCCATCCAATTACTATCACAACTTAACACCGATATGCAATTTGCGCGTCAGGCGATCCTTGAACTGTTCGCAGCCGTGGGTCTGTTCGAAAGAAGTGCCTTGGTGTGTGCCCTTGGAAAACAGACACCATGATCCCTGAACTCCCTGCCTACCAGACCGTGTAAATATTGACTTCAAATGGAGTGACATAATAAAACCTTAAAAAAGTCCACATATGATATTCCAGGTTTCTTCTTCCGAGAGCGCGCGCTGAAGAAGATTGAAGAAAAAGTCGAAAATTTCCGCTATCTTTAGTAGAGGGTTTTGTGGTGCTTATGGATGCACTTTTTCCACAACGTTGGCGGGGTTTCAGACACCTTCCTCTTTGAGCGAAAATTGTCTGTATTTCATTGGCTTTTGCCCTTATAAGGAGAAAATGTTGCATCTGTTTACACCCCTTTCCGTTCACATCATCCCTTGATCGATCTGCATCATCTCTGTCCGCTCACCCCTTGATCCGCTATATAACTGCACTGCTCCCTTCATCCTCTTCATTCCAAATGGCCCTCCTTATCAGTGATGTCAATGTCTACTCCCTCGCTTTTGCTAGCATACCGCGCACCTTGATATCTCCTGCATTCGCATCCCGTCTTGGGCCTGCTCCCCGCCATTTGGCCTACTTGTTCACTACATCTGTTGGGAACTTTGGGCCCTTCTCGTTCTCTGTTCAGTGCTCTGTGTCGTCTTTCGACCCACACAACATTGTCCTCGGTCTCGATTGGGCTGCTTATTTTCGCGACTCCCTTCTGCACTCCGGTCTCCGGCTTGGCGCCAGCTTTGATTCTTGGGCTTTCTTCTCGTCTTGTATGGTCAATTCCTTTATTCCTGTTTGTCTCTGAATTGTCCGTGTCTTGCCGCTACCTCAGACATTCCTCCCCGCAATCCCGGTGCATGCATTTTATTCGTTGTCCCCGATCCTGGCTTAACCTTTATCGATTGCAAAGCCCCACATCTTTTCCACGCTTCTGGCTCATACGCAGTCACTGGCCCACACACGGCCACTGGTATGTTTTTTTCTGTCTAATTTTGGGGTGGGTCGTCACTTACCCACTTCATCAAGATGTTCTGTCTGCCGATTCTTCCTCGGCTTCGTCGGTTGGGGGTAAGCACACTGTCCCTTGCCCATCGATTATTGCCTGACCACCTACTTCATTCTGCAGAATTTTTGGTTGTCCTTGGAAACATGCCGGCCCCTCCTCCTGCAGCTCGAGATCCTCTCATTGCATGTTCGTCTCCTTTTCCCGCTAATTTTGCTCTCTAACGATTTTCGCAGCTCAACACCCCATTTTAATGAAATTGAAACTGAAACTGAAAATGAAACCTTGAAAATTAAAAACCTGAATCATACCCCCCGTGATCATTATACCACCGTCTTTTCATCTATGCCTTCACATTATTGATCCACATCTTCCTCATCTCGCATTGATCAACCCGTCCCCCGTTTGCTAGTCTTCCCGCCCCCTGATACCCCGGCGATTATCGACATTCCAGCCATCAAACTGCTATCAACTTCTCTTCTTTTCCCTTGTCCGGAGTTGAACATGTTCACTGTGAGTGCAGATTCGCTTTTTGCCATGCTTAAACCTCACCATGTAAGTTATGATCGTAGTTTGCCCTTGACTTCTGCCCGCCACGCCATTCTAAGCCACTTTTTTTTCCAGTGCTTGTTTGTCTACATGCGCGGAAACTCATGTGTCGCAAAACTGTTCCTGCCAGTTATTTGCTGTGGCATTTGAATCCTCGCACCATATGTCTTTCTCGGCTCTCAGCATTATCTTATCCGGATCTGACTCAACCCTCCCGGATTTCGCAGTCCAGCTCGTTGGCCAGTGTCTCGGGTTGCAACCATCAGTCTATGAATCTCGATTGGGTACATTGTCTGCACTATCCGACCGCCACAACACTCTTTCTTCAACTCATTCTAACCGCAATCCATCAGTCTCTGTGTTTAACGACCTTGAGAACTTGCCTCGTGGATCACTCCTTGCCCTTGTACTCTCTCATGCTTTGAAAATTGATCCTCGTCATGCTACTCGCGACAGTCTGAAGAATGAAATTGCACTCCATCTCAGTAGTGGACGCTGTCTGCACCGCGAGGGTCTCTCCTCTCACTTGTCCTGTGCTTCCATTGTATCTCAATTTGATTCTGGCCGACTAGATGAAACATGTGATGATCCGTCTACTGCTCAGCAAATCAACATCTTGCGCCAAATATCTCCCCTTCTGAATCTGAAGCCTTTACGGCGCCTCCTGGAGCTACACAATGTTTCCTACATGGAGTCGGATAAGTCTAAAAAACTATGTTCACGACTCAAGGCTTACCTCAAACGGCTCATGATGGGGAAACAGCCTGACGGATCTCTCGTAGAAGGTTCGGCAAAGAAGGAAAGAGCTCGCGAGAGTGCCCGGTTATGCGCAGAATGGCCTCAGCTGGTCCCTGAATCCTTGAAACACCGCTTGCTTGACAATTTTGGCCTGCGTATATCACACGATAAACTAGGCACCTTTACCTGTGGCAGTTGCTCCGAATCATGTTTTACGGCAGTCAGAGCCACAATCAAAATGGCGGAGTTTATTTTCGGTTTGCTGCGACGTCCTGACCATATTGCAGATAAACCTGCGAATGAGGACGGTTATGGTTTGGATATTCTCATTGCTTTACTTACTTGCAAACACATTCAGCTGTTTATTGTGACCTCCCAGATTCTCCTCCATGTACGAGCTTCCGAGTCGTCTCTCGTTAGTATTATTTGTCGTGCCAATTCGGGGGCTGCCTCGTTATTGTCCTGGACCCTTCCCGCTCCGGGTTTTTCTGTTTTTCTGTACCATATGTCCAATTTATGCCTCCCCCCTTTGTTTCATGTACTATTCAAGTTCAATTTATGCTCTAAACACTTGACTTCAGTTGCAAAACACTTGACTTCGGTTGCAAAAAACACGGACCGACAATAAAGGAAGAAGACAGATAGCAGGCACTGCCGTGAAGCGGGCTACTCAAATTATTTAAATTGCCTAAAGAGCGGTTCGAACCCATCCTACAAAGAGGCGCCAGATTACTCAATCAAAACACAGCCACTATTAAGCCACAAGATTTGAAGAGAATTTAGAGCACAGCCACTATATGTACTTCATCACTGCCACTAAAATTCATAGCACAGCCACTAAATCCGTTACACGCTTAAACGAGGGACATTTTTCAACTAGCATGCAAAAAGCTCATGTCGATTGATCAAAAATGATTACATAAGTACTCGTAATACCCCCGATATCAAATGATTGCTCGAGGCTGCCCAGACATTAGACAATCTACAGATCCCACCCAGCATTAAATTATTTTGTGGTGCACAAATATCAGCCAAAGTCAACCAAGTTTCGTAGCTGAACCATTAACTGGAACATTGTGCACAGCAAAATAATTTAATGTTAGTCGGGATCAATTGACCACATAATGTCCAGGTACACTGCAACTATCATTTGGTGATGTGGTCGCCATATTCCATGCAGTATTGAGCTCACAGAAAATGTTTTACATTCAACAAACCGTTATTCACGATCTGAGTGGCCCATCAGTCTCCGGCCCGATGCTTACCTGTCCATTTGAATTTGAATGGTTGATATAGGGTGCCTGGCCCGTGTTTATGAAGCACCTTGGAGCTTGATTGAAGGTGGGAACTCATATTTGGGCCTACAAAGATCCAACAGTTTTTTGGTAAGAGCCAGAGGGTGTCAGAGGCTCCTACACGGCCTCCAGCACCTACTGCATAGGTTTACACATCCCGTTCCTGAACCAACTGCTGTAGTTGGAGCCTTGTTTCCTCCAATATTATGGTTGCAAGATCCAAGATGTAAGATGGAATCTTAAATTAAATATTTATGGCTGATGGAGGTGATGGAGGTGATGAAGTCCACAAGTGACCAGAGTATGTATTGTCCCTTCAGAGTTGGCAGTTTCACAGCGGGAGTTTTGGAGGATTCAGGGTGTAAAGCACCTTGATTCAGGAAATTTGCAACCAGAACAGCAGAAAGATGGAAGCCTCCCCCACCTCCGACACGACACCTCCAATGACACCTTCGAACGGGTTTTGTGCTCTTGGACACTAGAAGTAAATCGTGATATACAATTAATTACCTGTTGCTTGATACAGCTACTGCTATCCAGGAAAATTGGGAGCCGCCATTTAATGGTTTGGCGGCCTCTGAACAGCAAAATTTGAATAGAACCCTAATTTCCTTGCTCTGGATTGTAAAATTATCAGTACATATTGCCATATGATGATTACTGTCTTCCTTGTAGCCAGGACTGATCTTGTATTTTTTTAGCAAGTGAGTATTGAATTTCAACAAATCCGATGGCATGGTAATTCACCCTCAGATGCATGAAATCAGCATATAATGACCCGAGAGTTGAGACAGTAGAGAATATGGTAAATAAATATCCTACAAAGTCATTGAGCAACGGAGCCCTGGTAAACCACTGTAGAGGCCAACCACTGATGCCTCCAGTGGTGAAGACAGTGGGAAGATGCTGGGAGATGCTGGGAATTCACAGGCTCCTAAAAGGAATGAATGGCCTAATAGAGGCCTGCCCCTCTGGCACCTACACGCACCTCCAACGGCCATTTAGGGGATTTTTACAACCCCCCAAACAGGCTTTTACATAATGGCAGCAAATAGGTGCTACTGTTATGGACCCCCGCAGCGTCCAAAAGGGGTGCCCCGTTAGCGGAGAAGTTATGGGCTTGACCTCAGCAGATATTGACCCTCTCCCCACACCTCATCCGTCACATCCACCGACTTCAGGTCGACTTGAAAGCGGTCTCAATCAACGCATTCGCAATGATCTGCGAGTTCCCATTCACCCATCTGTGTTATGTCTACCTTCGCCATCTCTCCAAATCCTTCTCCTTAGGAATCACCACTCGACAACTTGTCAGCCATCCCACTCTGCGGCACATGAAGATCGTGGCCGATTTATCTGAGGCCTCTAGCTGGATATGAGTGGAAGACTGTCGGCCAGACAGACAACACTGCGAAAGACACACCAAAAATCAACAAGACCACAGTATGGATTCGGCGAGATGGCGACAAGTTACAAACAGATGATGGCAAAGACGAAGGTACACTGATCTATGTAAGCGACTGATCGGCATGGGTAAACCGGCCGGGTTTACAATGGGACCGCTGCTCGTCCAACCTCATGCACTTGGAACTGTCTTGTCTTTGGCGGTCCTTACAACCTGATAATACCATTCTATCTCATCCTCGTTCCATGCCCATTGTATTGCAGTCACTGAAGACCGACTCCTTGGAATTTATCGACGCTTGGTGCAAGAGATGTGTACGTTTGACATGTGCCACCTCAAGGTAGTATCGGCAGAATACTGAATTGAGGAGCTACTCCACCACTGTAAATTCCTCCCGGCCCTTCAGAAGATTGAGGTGTCGGACTTCAATCCCGCAGTGTGTATTTCTGGTGGAATATTCACTGCTAAATTACTCGGATCAATACTTAGGGTGACTCTCCCATGGATTTTTCCACCCTAACAAGTCTCGTTCTGCTTCGCATCACGGCGGTTGAGAAGTACAACTGGCAGGTGGCACTTGGTACCCTCTCCACCATCGCACACCCGAATCGCATTCGCAAAATTGTGATTTCCTCGACAGAGTATCTCCCGGCTGAGTGCGGTCTGCAGTTCGATTACAAACTAGATTCTCTCCCTCTACACCCCCTACTCACCATTGAGCTCGAGAGGAATATTTTCGAGGGTGGTCTGACGATCAGCAAGGCAAACCAAGATTTTCCACAGATGACCTCACGGCAGTTGGTACATCCCCGCGGTTCCCTTTGTGTCTCTCGAGCGTAACCTGATGCGTGCTTTGCAGCGACATATCACTGATCACGAGGAAAACTGGTTTGAGGTACGCCGCTGACCGGCAAGAGTTGTTCAGGTTACTTCTCCCATTTCAAAACTTCGCAGGCGTGTAAATGCCCTAAGGTAGGCGTCAGTTACTCCCCACTAGCGGTCACATGACAGGTCACGCGTGATGTGACACGGCAAAAACCTCGATGGTTGTCGCACCTCCGCTGGAAATCGACCAAATTCACCATTCCGAAGGGTCCGAAAAAATCGGATTTTCCCCGAGATATATCTCCATAACAAATATATTCTTTGAGCATGGCTAAGGACCCTGAAATACAACCAGAACACAGTGAAGTCTGTTACAATGTTTGAATGGCTGATGCCAGCTAGTAGGTGCCGTGTTTGCCGGTAGGTATTGCCGTATATGGTCCGTGGGAACCTTACATAAGCGGCCAATATCTTTGGGCTCAAAATCCAAACCGTGGCCATTCAATGAAACAAGCATTTCTGCATTCAAAGAAAATGGGTTGGAAATTTTGTATACTACTCCATGACAGAGGCATATTTTGAGAATCTGAAACCAAGGATCTGTGGAGGGGACTCAAATACATTTTGTTTCTAGGCTTTACTTTGTGTCCCAATATTTTGTGGCCGGAGCTTTGCGAATGTCACGCTTTGGTCATGTGACCGCTAGTGGGGAGTGACTGACGCCTACCTTACCAGCGAGACATCATGAGCCCTTTACTTCTTCTATAATTTATACAAGCTCCAGGCATTGAGGTCAAGGCTCTTTGTATGGCGTAGAATACTACAAATGTTTTCAGGCTGGGAGTAAATATATCTCGGGCTCGCCATAAATATCCAAGCGAATCTCGATGCACACAACCGGCATACGCTACTCCTCACAGACATATGCACTGCCGTCCCAAACGCTCTGCTGGGGGTACCAACAATGCACGTGTGTTGCACCGCCCTCTTTCGTACCTATAATCGTATCCGGCGCGACGCCCCCTTCAACCCAGTTCACGAGCACCAGCAGCATATTATGCACACTAGCGTTCACAACATTCTGGCCCCCGAGCTGCCCGAAGCATGCCGCGCCGGGCCCGCCAGAGCAGTGTCCCATCCCAAGCATGAGGAATAGGCGGTAGAACACGTCGAGTGAGGCCATGTTGAGTGTGCGCACGATCAGATCATACATGCGTTTCGAGTTGCCTGACGCGATGAGCTGCGGGGGGAGTTAGCCAGTAAACATAGATGTGGTGAGATAATGTGCAGGATTGATGCGGCTGTGGTATGTGAGGAGCTTGCCCCTGCGGTCGCAGAACACCGAAAAATCACCATCAAAGGTCGCAATCCCACCCGGGTTGACCTCGTCCATCAGCCGGCCCTGGTGCAGTCCGCACTCGCTGAAGTCGAACTCGCTTGTGTTGAGCACAGTGTATTTGCGCCAGTCCTGTGAAAGGTTCAATTCCCGTAATAGCGAAAAAAAAATGGTGTAGGGCGCCGTTGTGTAGGCCGGAAACTTTCTGCTCAACGTCGCGCCGCCTATGTAGATTCCCTCCGACCCTGGGTCAAACCGGGGTAGATCAGCTCCCCATTGCCGTAGAGCGGGGAGTATATTTTGCGCAGTGCCTCGGCCTGCGGGTGGGTGAGACACTCACCATTGCTGTCTCCCTGGAACATGAGCACTTCAGGCCGGAACTTGCATGCATCGGGCTCGGTGATGATCCCATCCACGACCCCATCGATGCCGTTGCACTGGTGCAAAATCTCCTGTGCGACAACTTTCCAGAGGTCAGGTGTGATGAACACAGGTGTCGAATCAGGACTGGGCATGCTGATGTAACGAGCCAGCATCCCTGTCCAATGCAGCAGGCGATTGAAGTCAGTCGTGGGTGCACTCGCAATAATCCCGTCAAAGTCTTCCGGGTATCTTAGGGCGGTCTGAGTGCGCTGCCGCCCACCCGTTAAACACTTAACGTAATACGACTTGGCGTGCGGTCGCCCGTAGTATTCCGCAACAATCTGCTTGCCGATGACGGCCTGTGGATCGAGCGGAACACAAAGTCGTTGAGCGCCTCTTTGTTCCCGAGGAACGGGCGCCCCGTGTCGCTGTCGTGCCCATTATTCGAGGCTACAGTGGTAAAGTAGAGGGCAGAGCCGTAGTCGAGCTCTCTGTATGATATGCCTTTCAAGAAACACAATGAGCAATTGAAATTTAAACAGGGGTAAGCGCAACGCACATCCGCTGAGGCCGCCATTCCCGATGCCCAGAAAGCGGCCATACCACTCATCGGGGAGTCATGCCTCCGAGTCTGCGCGGATCGAGGACATTGCTGAGGTCGCAGTGGAGAATTGCACACTGACATGCGCCTTCGGGACACAGGTCCCATGGGGCTTCACCCTCGAGCCCACAGAGACATAAGAGACATCCAGAATCGTCGTGTTTTCGAGGGTGAGGCTGGATCTGATTAGTCAATCAATCACTAGTCCGGGCCTAAATAATAGCTGTAAGGTGCCTGGACAGTTAATGGTTAATAGATTTTGCTCTACATCGAGTAAATTTTGTGGTGCAAGAAAATGAGGGAAAGTCAACCAAGTTGTATAGTTGAATCAGGGGTACATTACTGGAACATCAGATTCAACTTCTTTCAAAAAATTCCAAGTGGCAGATCTCATTTTTTATGCCTCAGGAACATTATGATAAGCATCAGGACACTCAGTGATCTCTACTCTGAGGGTTAGAGAGTAAAATTAGAGGGGGAAACCTCAAATTTTGACATATAGTTCTACCCTCTTGAAAATCATTATTTATATCAACTCTATTGGACACATACTGTGAGATTTTTGTGTCCGACGTAGGTGCTAGAGCCTGCAACGCACCTCCGCCGCCTCTGCCGCCTCCATCACCCTCCATCCACTGCCTGCAGTTCCATGAAATGTGTACCAACTATCTGGTATGCTTGGTTGAGAGGCTCTACACTGAAGGTATAATAATGAAGTACAATATTTAAACCCAGAATGACCTGGGATGGAGATCTCCTCCACCTCCGCCGCCTCAGCCGCTTCCATCACCCTTCATCCACCACCTGCAGTCCCATGAAATGTGCACCAACTATTTGGTATGCTTGGTTGAGAGGAAGGTATAATAATGAAGTGCAATATTTAAAGCGAATAACCTGGGATGGAGGTCTCCTCCGCCTCCGACGCACCATTGGCATCCTCACAAATTATCTGTGCTTTCAAGCCCAGATAGTGGGTCTGCTCAGATGACCTAAAGGTAATAGAGAATGATGGATCAGAACTTTCCTATGTGGAATAACAGAAAAATGTTGGCCTCCACCACCTCCGGTGCACCACCACAATATTCAACAACTGATATGTTTGGAATTCCACACAGCATGTTGGAAGGATATAGATCTATGATTGGAAGGCACATCCAATGTGTGGTCGAAATTTAGGTGCAGTAGGTGGCGTAGGTGGCGTAGGCGGCATAGGTGGCATAGGCGGCGTAGGTGCCCCCCCGATGTGGCTCAATTACTGCAAGAAATAGTTTCCCATTCTTGTGCTGGTAGTGTATTCTTCGAACATGCTTTGCAGACAGCTGGATACACCATGAAGTGATTTCATGGTGGACCAATACAGAAACCTGGATTTCAAGTAGCTTACATTTAAATAAGCTACACACATTGAATAGTACAGGAAACCTAATAGGACTCAAGCAGCGATGCGGCCACCTCCACCACCTCCGCCACCACCGCCATCTCCACCCCTGCCAAATTTGGCAGCAGAAGGTCACTCAGGGGCCCGAGGTGGTGGGAAACTGAAGGGAGATGCCGGGAACTCACGCGGACGGCACACGGCATAATGACATAATAGAAGCCTATGCCGCCCTACACTGGACCTCTTAAGTCCATGCTGCCCATACAAATTTAGGGACCTAAGAGGTCCTTACGTAATGGCGGCGGTGGTCGCTTACGTGGTTCGGCAAGGAATCAGCGTCGTCGTGCTGTGTCCGCAGTAGCTGAACTCTAGGGTCGAGTCTACGTGTACGTGTGCCACCTAATTAATTTTCCGCATCTATTCTCATCGCGAGCAGAGTTCACGTTCTTGTTTGTCCCCGGGTTTTTCCTTCACGATCCATCTAAGTTTTGCCCTTTGCATTTCAGTTGATTGGTCGTGCTGCTGCGGCTCGAGCGTCTATCTGTTTTTGCCAACGAAGATTTTTGCAGATCCCTCAGGTGCATAGATGACGTTAAAGTGTTGGCTCTTTATTTTTCATACTCCGGAACAGTCTCGTAAATAGGCAAGTCGAATCGTTATTGCAACGCACCGGGTCTTTGACGTGCTCTCAAAATTAAATGACTTGGGCAATGGGCACGCCGCTGAAATTCACTATCTTCCGGTCCCGGCCCGAAAATCGAAATCAAGCATTGATCTTCAAAATGGAACTTATAAATGTGTCCCCGATACATCTCGCTCTTACAATCACTCAATGGACGACACCTTCCTCCTCAAAACAGTCAACGAGGCCTATTCGTCTGTTGCAAAGACGGGGGCTACTGCCGGATGTGAGTTGCTCTCCTGTGGAATGTCCTGGCAGGCGCTTAGTCCTCCCACCAGATGCCACTGCAGTCGCGCGATCGTTTGGATACACAGTGGAGCAACTCGATTCCATCCCGCTTGAATCCCACCTGGGACTTGGGTGCGGGAACCCTACCGTCACCGTGACGCTGAAACCGGTACAGCGTCCGATCGGTTCTCGATATCCCGCACTGATGTCCACTCCAGGGAGAAACTGTGCTGGATCTCGGTTCCGGTGGGGGTATCGACATCTTCTTGGCCGCGTCGAAGATCGGAGCTGACGGTCAGGCGATCGGGCTCGACATGTCGGCTGTGAGTCGGTCCCATTTGTGTGGTGTTTGTGTTTGTGAACATATTCGCAGGAAATGGTTCAGAGAGCAAGAAGGAATGCAACTAGACGCGGGCTTTCCCCCCCAAATGTCTGCTTCATCGAGTGTTCTCTCGCAGATGTCCTCCCAATTAGGTCGAACTCCATTGATTGTGTACTCTCCAACTGCGTCATCAACCTCCTTCCTCCGTTTGGGAAGACCAACATATTCGGCGAGGTGTACCGCGTGCTAAAGCCCGGAGGTCGTCTCGTTCTTGACGATGTGTGTGCTTTCTCCACCCTGCTCACACCCAGCTGCATGCAGGTCAACAGATTCTCGCTAAAGAACAAATGCCCTCCCATATACGCGAAGACATGAAGCAATACGTGAGCTGCATCGGCGGCTACACTAAGCCGGCGTCGTCGGAGCTAACTCGGATCCCCACACTGTTGCGGAGAGCTTCGTGCAGTTAGTGCATTCCCCTGGGCGGTGGTGTTGTTGCTTCACTTTCTAAAAATGTTATCTCTGACCTTTACGCAGTTATAGAAGGCTAACCAATTGTTAGTTGTTCTACTACTGGTTCGTACCACCAAAAAAAAAAAAAAAAAAAAAAAAAAAAAAAGAGCTGCATCGGCGGAGCCATCCAGGTGCATGAATATGACGGTCTTTTGAAATTGGCGGGATTCAACGGTGTGTATTTATTTACTGAAAGACTATCCGGCTAACCATCTTCAGACTCTCTCTTTGTGGATAGTCGTGCGGACCTTAACATATACCTGATGGCCGCTGAGCTGGAATCAAACACGCCCTCTTGCTGTGGCGCGGGTTCGGAAAGGCCTACATCGTCGTCTGGAGATCGCAAAGATCTAGACCTCAACCAATGGGCGGGTACGATTAATCTCGCTTGTTCATGATATTGCCGTCCTGATGCTTCTAAGCCTCCTACCAAATCTATGCGCGGAAGCCAGACGAAGTGCACGGGATTATCTGCGACACGCCGCTGGAACAGTGGTGGGATGCCTTCCCTGCGGTTCGCGCGACAGATGTCGCCCGTATCTCCCCCGTTGAACTTGCGGCAATGCTACGCGATGGCCCTAGCATAGCGGTGATTGATGTGCGCGCCGAGGACCACGGCGTACTACTCCCATTTTCCTCACCTTGGCACCGCTGATTGCAGACATGATATTACACAGGGAGGACACGTTGAAGGGAGCCTTAATCGCAAGGCGCAGACATTCCACACCCTGCTCGAGTCCTTCCATGCGCAGGTCGTCGGGGCGCACACCGTCATATTTTACTGCAGCGGGAGCATGGAGCGCGGGCCGCGGTGCGCGGGATGGTGCGTGCTGTCACGCGTTATCAGTGCCCCAGCATCTCACATTTGCGCCAGGTATCAAGATTTCCTCGACAGCAGTGGTCGCTCCGCACCAAACGTCCGCGTCTTGGACGGGGGCATCCGGCGTTGGCTTGACGCGTATTCTGAGGACGCGGAGTTGACTGAGGGATATCCGCACGCGTAACTTCCTGTAACGTTCTCCGCTCGGATTCTGGTAGGAGCAACTCGCTGAGATAAATCAGTAGTATTCAATTTGATTCAATACCGTCTTTGCCACAGTGTGCCGACCTCGAACTCCGTGCGCTAAGTTCGTGGGCAGGGCGGTGTTCTAAATAAACATGCTCAAGTTGGACTGCCTTGCGCATAGCTAGCTTTGTTTGGTTGCGGTCGGGTACTGGGCGGGTAGAATAAACGTCGAATACGTTGGATGTGTACCTGGCCAGGCGTTTAGTAGCGTCAAAGATCGGGGAGGACGCGGGATCCAACAGAGACTCATCCACGGAAGGCCATCTAAGCGGCAGCTCCGGTGTCAAATGATAGAACGCTCGGTGCAGTGCCACTAAGGAAGCTTCCGCCATTTCCACTGCTCGTCGATGGAGCTGGCGGAAAAACCCGAGGGGTGCGCTCACGATATCACTCCTTGTAGTGCAGCGTTGATTCCAACACTAGCCGACAGAGAAATTCCCACGGTTCGATGCTCAACCCCACTCTCATCAAGTGTTTCAGCTGGGTAGATTGAAAACTCGAGCAGTGCAGTGGACTGGGATAACATATATGGTTTTTTTGCCGCAGCTATTGCTACGATGCTCCATGGTGGAAGACTCTGACACAGAGTTCCTAGAAGCTCGATGCATTCCCGTAGAAGCGTGATATATTCCCGACCTAAAATTGCACTTGTGGCAAATTCACATATTAAGTCCAATATTCTAACCTATTCCTGTGTTCTGCTTGAAGAATTCTACTTGAAGAATGCTTGATCTGAGCATTAGTGGCCCAAATTTTTCTGCGCTAATCTTGCTTCCTTAAAGGTCCTTGGTTCTACCGGCGGCGAGTCGAAAGATTACGTCCGTGAGCTCGGCTTGGGGGATGTGAGGAAGCCCAGGGACAATTGTGTACTTTCCGTATGGACACTTCAATACTCCTTGAAAACCGGTGTTCTTAGGCGTGTATATGGCGGTCCGGATGCACTTTTATTCCCGCGCAAAAGTTTTACGTCCCCGCCCCTAAAACTCGGTGTTTTCCGGCCTCCCACGCTAAAAACAGCCACCCCCATGGGGCAGTTTTTGATGCGCGCAGCTCGAACCTCCGCGCAAAACACACTCAACCCCCGCGCAAAATACACTCAACCCCCGCGCAAGATAAAGTCAAGTCCCGCGCAAAAAAAATAGACAAATTGTCTCTGTGCTAAAGAAACAAGCGAGGACTATGGAACCTACGGGCCAGGTCCCACCAGAATTTACTGCCCTCTGTCATGAGATCCCGACTGCGGCGGTTTCTGGTGGCTATTCCACTACCGTCATGGTCTTGATGGTGTGTATCTTAGAACCTTGGCTTTTAAATTGCACAAGCACAACATGCTGATCTTGTTGAAGCATTTTTCTTACACATTCCAGTAGCCCATGTGAATGTGCCAGTTATGGCACGACTCTCCTTCAACCAGGACGAAACCCCCCAGCATGTAAGTGCTGTTTAGTCTTCCATTGCTTGGGCCGTGGATGTGCACCTCCTGACTCTAGAACCTCTCACAAAGACTTTAGATTCCCTTCGTTCTTCAAAGTCAATATCGGGTGCTGATTTATAGTAATTATGCAGATGGCTTCACAATTCTTGCTCAAGAGGGTTCTAAAATAAGTGGGTATGTCATTGTAGGTCTTCCACTTTCAACTCCAGGTTTAATCCCACCCCAAAGACAATTCAATGGCTCTCAGAATCTCCTTCAACTTCTGTATTCTGGCCTTCCACCGGTCAGTACTCAGCAGTCCACTTACTATTTGCATGTACCCACTTAGATATTAGGTCCTCCTGCATGAACTGCAGCTTCTTCACCTTACTTGAAGGGATCATAGTAATGCATATTCAGTTACCCAAACTATCAGTGCAGCCACAACTTCGGCATTTCAGCTTCACCATCATTCGGAGTTTCGGTGCACAGTCAGTCACCCTCCTATTTCCTGTCTCCTATGGGCCTCCAACAGTTCAGTGCACTTGTTTGATTTGCAACTCTAATCCAACAGCTGCATTGAAGTCTGATTTAAATTGTTCAACCATAAGAACCTCTCTGAAGTACCTGCTTCATCTTATTGTGTTAGTCGACAGAGCAGCTATCCTCCAGAGGCTACCTTGCAGGATTCAGGTAAGTGACACCGTTGATTCAGCCAACGCTGGATTTTTATTACCAGATCCAGCATTGATGTGAGCAGTCTGCCTTGGCGGTATAATTTCTAGCCAAATACCGAGTGGGTCTTTCACATTCTTCATTGAAGGGTGGTTCATTAATAATGGCACCTGGTGTTCCGAATTTTGGTCAGAAGCACCCAATTGATAAGGTGCTTCACTTTACCCAAGCCCTGGCAAGTTAACGGGCATTGGATTCAACACTATTGTAAGATAAAAATGCTTCTTCCATGCTGATATGTACCGCTGTTCACGCACTTTTACAGGCCCATCGGACCTTAATTGCCACCTAGTCATCTGTGGGTCAGCTCAGTTGATGGAGATAGGCAAGACTGTTCAGTAGCTTTTTTTTTTTTGGGATTCTACGACGAAGGTGAGTAACCTGAACCGTGGGAAGCACCACGAATTGATCCCTGCTCATCCAAAAGGAAGCCTTGTGTGCAGGTACACCATATCTGTTTCTCTGTTTTGTGAAGGGGAAATCAAGGGGAAATTGTGTTTTTGTTGCGCGGGACTTGACTTTATCTTGCGCGGGGGTCAAATTTATTTTGCGCGGAAGCTCGATTTGCGCGCATCAAAAACTGCCCCATGGGGGTGGCTGTTTTTAGCGCGGGAGACCGGAAAACATCGAGTTTTAGGGGCGGGAACGTAAAACTTTTGCGCGGGAATAAAAGTGCATCCGGACCGCTATACGTGTAATACTGCCTACCCACCTGCAACTTAAATTGAGGACGGTATTTATAACCGCAACCACTTCGACCTCGGCTGGGAGGACACTCGCTACTGGATCTATGGTCATACTTGTATGTTTCCGCCACCCTCATTGCTTACCGGCCAATTCAGTTTGACCTGCAGGTACAGCGCCACCCAAGTCAAGCCGACCAGGACCGGAACCTCAACCAGAGGACCAATCGTGGCAGCAAGAGCCTCGTCGGACCCGACACCATAACTCGCAATCGCCACGGCTATCGCGAGTTCCTATAACGCATTTAGCAGCTCCCCGCCAACACAGCTATTAAATTCGTACGAAATTGTTGCTCCCTGCAGTGAACGCTTGCACCACCTCCATCTCGTACCCAAAATCTTTGCTCCTACGGTTTCGCCGTCCTACGGTTTCGCCGTCCGAGCCAATATATCAACGCAAACGCGCCGGTCCACATGATCACAAAGTACAGGACCATGGGCACGAACACGCGGAAGACATGCCCGATGTTCTGGACGATGTGGTGGCCTTGGTACGCAAACATCACGAGGATCGTATACAGCAAGCCAAGAAGGGCCAGCGGCCCGAAGAAAGGGAGGAATCTGTCCTCCAGGAACACCTTGGGCGTCAGATACCACACTGTGTATCTTGTCACGACGCCAGCAAGGAGGGGAATTCCCAGGTACTTTGAATTATGAATCTCTGAACAATAGATGCGGCACCGGAGACTCACAATGAGGACCGATATGGCGACACCGCCATAATCCAGATGCGTCTGGGATACATCACGGCCGCCAACGACGTTGACGAAGAACAGCGTGTATGGCGAGTAGAGGATTATCTGGAGAACAGAATTGATAACGACGAGGATCGCGCAGTAATTCCCATCGTCTTTGGCTAAGTGGCACCAAATGAGAACCATAGCGATGCAGCGCGCCATGCCGACCATTATCACCTCGGTGCGGTACGTGGGCAGATCGGGTAGCGTCGCCCATGCGAGGCCGACCATGACCAGCGGACCCACGATCCAGTTGAAGAACAGAGAGATCCCGATGTGCGTCCAGATGCCCGACGACCTGAATATTTGCGGGATGCTCTCGTATTGGACCTTTGTTAAGACGGGCCACATCTGAGAGCACATCAAAATTAATGTCTCGGGAGTGCAGACGTTACGAACCATGACAATCAAGCCTATCACGATGGCTGGATGAATAGGTTGTAAGCAAAATATACACCTGGAAAACCTGTAGTGACGAACGAATAGAGACGCCGTCGAAACGAGCCGTGTTGAATGCCTCTTGAACGGTTGGTACGTATTCCCCTACGACGACCCCAATGATCATCGTAAACTAATATTGCGGGCGTCAGCAGCCGGTCGAGAATTGAGAGCTGTTTGAAAACATCTGGTGGGTTATTCTCTTAGCCATGCAGTTCAAAATTGACTCGGAGAGCGAGCAACACACCATTCGTAGCTGGATTACTACGATCCGACTGTGGATCTTGAAGGACTTGGTCAGCAACGCGAGCGGAGATCGCCTCGTTATCAGAGTTTTGTCTAACATCCATTGTGTGATTGGAAGAGAAGTGAACTTCCTGGATCAATTTCGATTTCGATTTTGACTGTCACCAAATTCGAATTCAGGAGATAAGATAACATCCACGGATCATTCGGCCCGAGCCTTTCTCTTTTTTTTTTGTCCTTTGCTAATCCCTTGCGCGATGAGGCACGCGATTTGTTCGCATCCGCGGTTAAGATGCAGCCTGCGGCGCCCTAGGAAGTATGAGTTTAAGCCCGCGACACCCGAACTATGGGCGACGATCATGATCATTGGGCTTGCAAATTAGCTTCGATTTGAGGCTTGTTGCACGGCGAGCTTCATCTGAGTATGATCATGGCGTAACTCCTGAGATCAAGATAAGGTAGCTTCAATTGTTATGCCAAGGGGAGCGCAGGTTGGATGCAGCAATTACAGCGCCTGCTAGGTCATTCCTAGCTGCTCCTCGCTTCCAGCTTCTCCGGATCGGATCGCAGACCTCTTCACAATACGGAGCATGAACGCCCGGAGTGCAGAGCACACCGTCCAGGCAAGGTCGCACTGGAGTGGGTGGCCGTTGGACGATCATCTGCTGCGATCTAGGAACCGCACGAGCCTCTCGGTCATGGAGGAGATCAGCGAGCGCCCTTGGCCGGCATGTATCCGATCCTCTGCCTGCGCCGCAGGCATTCTCCCCACGCCTGGCAATGTCATGCTCGATGACCTTGAGGGCGTCATTTAGCACGACGATGGCCGCGGCGTGTGCGTGAGTGTGGCGCGCGAAAATGGCCGACGTCGTGACGGCGTCTTTGTTGTAACGCTTGTGCCCGCCTGCAGGACGGCGGCGTGCTACCGCGGTCTCGACGCCGTTTAGCGCTAACGAGTGGGCGGTTGACGTGTGGAGACCGAAGCTATAAGCGCTACAGCATCCGGGGGACGTCGTACACAGGAGCGTGGTGTTGGTGGAGTGGAAACGCCGCACCACCTTGGGCGAAAGGCTTCGGCGCGCCCGAGGTAGTCTGAAGCTGAGAGATGGCTGAAAGTCGGTGGCCATCGTCGTATGAATACTCATCATCCTCAACGAGCCCCTCACAGTTGATGTACCCGCCACAGCACGGTGATTCCGGTCTCGCGGGGTCGGTGCGACAATCCGCAGATGCGGCATTATGATTGAGAGTCTCCTCTGTACGTGATTGAGCCAGAGCGGCGCTGGAGAGCGGCCCCAGAAGCGGCATATACGACGGCGGAGTCGCGTGCGTCCCATGGCTTGAAGGCAGGGCGACCTGCATGAAGTGCGACAACGAGGCGGACGCAGCGGTCAAGGTGTCCCTCAAGTGCGCCGACGCTTGGATCTACAGCAGGTATAGCGCCTGTTCAATTCGAGAGAAGCAAGTAAGACTCACCGCCTCGGGAGTCAACGCGGACGGGGGGACGCCCTGCCGCGCAAGCTTGAGCTCCTTTCTCAAGCGGACGTTCTCATCCTCTGCCGCCTTGCACCGGGCCTCGAGGTCTGCGACATATTGGGCCTTTCGGGCGCGATAGTCGCGCTGGAGAGTAAGGGTGCGCGTTGGGGGGATTGTGGCATCTTTTTTCCGGTCTCTGGTCATCGTCGTTGCCATTTACGAATCACCGCCGTGTCCCAATTGGGTAATTTTGTGGCTTTGAAAACTCTGGTGGAAATCGTACCGCAGGGAGCAGATTCAAGGGCCAAATTATGTGGGGACGCGGATTAAAGGAATTAGATTGACTGGTCGCTATGATCCTGGAAACACAACAAGTTTACGAATATTCGCAGGTTCAAGTCACTGTATTTGTCTTAAAAGTACATATGCACACGCACGGGACACTAATACAGGAAATTTATCTACCACAGGGCGGCTATTCGTATGCTTTGATACGGCCAGGATTCACAAAATCAAACAAGAAGAAAAAACGGCACAGCCACAATCACCAACTCACTCACTGTCGCTGAAGCTCGAACTCCCAGACTCGGACGAGTCCAACATGTCCCACTCGACCGAGCCGTTGGTGGTTACAGAGTTCGGCACGCTCTCGAGCGAGGCGTCACTGAGCGCAGGGCTCGATGCGCCCAACTGCCGACTCGCGGCGTCGGGCGACATGCGCCTCCGCACGAACATCGTGTCGTTGAACTCGCTGTCCACGTCGGAGTTGGACCCGTCATACGGATCCCGGCGGCTCGAGGGCAGCATGCGCTTTTTACCCTTGTTCATGGACATGGTCGAACTCGACGATGACTCCCCTGAGTCAGAAACATTGCTCGAGTCTGTCTCGAGCGGGAGCGCACGGAGCGTCTCCATGCTGCTTGTCATGCCGCGCTTGAGCCTGCCCTGGGTTTGCTCCCAGCGGAGCAGCTCGTCACGCTCGCGCTCGTGGCGCATGAATAGCTCGTCCCAGAGCGACTTCGAGGCGGATTTGTACAGCCGGCATATGGCCCAGTCGGTGTCGAGCATCGCGAGCGTCGTCACGTCCTGCCATTCTGCCATCATGGGGTTGAAGAACGCGAGTCGCTTGGTGCCCTCATGGCCGAACCGCCTGCGGACGCCGTTAGCCTCGTGTAGCAGGGCATTTATTGCAATTGGACGCACATATGAGTGAGCAGCGACACCATGCGGTCCTTCGTAGACGAGTGCAAAAGCGACGCCTGAATACGGTGGCACTGGCGCACGTTAAACGCGTATTTAAGGATGAGCTGTATGGCTTCGCGCGCATATCCCTTTCCGCGATGGGCGGCGTCTAGGATGATCCCGAGGTTTAGCTCGCCCACCTGGTCGGGCGGAGAAGGGGCGAGCGGGGAGGCAGCGAGATAGATGAGTCCGACAACTTTTTTGGGGGATCTGGCCTCGAGGTTGGGAAGCGGCAGGAGGGGTTTCAGAAGAGTAGCAAACAGGTTGGTAATCCGATGCAAAAGCGGATCGCCCCAGGTGCTGGACGAGCCCTTTTGACCAATGTAGGTATCATACACCGGCTTCGGTGGGGAAGGTTTCGCATCTGGTGAGGGATAAGCATCTGGTGAGGGATGAGCATGTGAGGACCAAGCGCGTTGACTGAGTCAAATCTGCCAGAAGTTCCTGGTGGCCCGCTGGACCAGGGCGAGTCATCCTAAGAAAGTTTTAGAAACGAACGTCGACCAAGGGATGCGGCTTACAGTTACATCCCGCTCCTCGAGGTCGCGGTTGGGCCCACGTAAGGAGCCGCGCCTCCTTCTTTCTTCGCTGACCCTCGGCTTCATAGGAGGAAAAAGTAGGGAACGCAAATCATCGCTCGGGACCGGATCCCATGCGGCGTAGGTGTCTCCGTCGTTTGTCCACATGTCGGCAGCACTCTGAAGGAAATGTCACATAAAACGACCTCGAAGACATGTCGAACGTACATTGCCGACATCCTCCGAGTCGTCATTAACCGAACCGCTGCGATGAAACCAAGGTGACTCCTCCTGCGGCCGGGCACTAGTATGACTCGGGCTGTCCATATCAAACATGAACGGCTCAACGCGAGTGGGTTGGCAGTGGGCAGCGACACTCCATTCTTTTCCACGTTTGAGATTACCGTGATAACGCCCAGGTAAAAGGCGGACTGGGAGAACGAAAGCACGTCGCATTCTGGATTGGCGGCAATGTCGACTGCGCAGAGTTGCAGCTCTTCCCATAGAGCCGAGATCTTCTCGAAATGGTCGTCCTGGCCTTCTAAGCCGTCAGACACGAGAATGTTATCTCCTACGAGGGCAGGTATGGGCACTCCGTGGGGGTGTTGGAGAAAAGGGGAGTTGCGCGTCTATTTAGCATTCGGACTGTATCGTCAAAGCGGCACAGCATGTGTAAGGATCACGCACGCGCCTCGGCACGGGTTCGGCATCTGCGGCTCACTGTGATCAGCTCCGCCGGAGCAGTGTTCGCCCTAAGGCCTAAGGGCTTAAGAGCCTTAAGGCCTTAATAGGGCCTTAAGCTAAGCCTTAGGGCTTGGGCTAGAATTTTTCCCCATCCCTTAAGGCCTTAAGACCTCGGCCCGACTTACCGTGGAGCAGCAACATCACTGAGGGATCGCGTGCGTGATTGATGCTGACTGCACCTTCCAGCTCCAAGTGGAAGAAGAGGATGCTGGCCACTCTTTTCGGGGGTTCTGAAACTGCCCACGCTCCAGGTCTCACACAGGAGGAAATTGAGGCGGAGGCAATTCTCATGGTAGTGTTGGTGGATGCTGAACGTCAAGCTGATGAAAATGAGGAGACACAGCCCGACGACGGAGCAGTGGAGATTCCCTCAGCTGAGGAATATTTTGAGTAGCGTACAATGCATATCCGCGACGCTTAAATGTGCTGTATCTTGTGACGGAACGATCTCCATATAGTGAAATCACGATATAATGGAAGCGGTAAGGCTAGCGGAGAAAATTGGCCCTTAAGGCCTTAAATGAGGCCTTAAGGTTAAGGCCTTAGGGATTTTGAAAACCTCATTTAAGGCCTTATGGGCGAACACTGCACCGGAGTCTGCAGGTACTGTGCCGCGGTGCGCAGGCACTATGCCCCAGTTCTCTTATTATTTTGTATGACATGGGATTGGGCCTCTCTGAGGTGGGAGCTGAACCTTTAGGGATCAAGGTGATTGGATCTTACAAAAAGAAAATGTCTAAATTTTTGAGGATCAAGTTTCAACTTATATTATCATCTCAGATAAGTTGCAACCTGGGTGTTATAGACACCAAAGGCACTTAGATTGTCATTTGGGCAGCACCTCTCCTCTCAAAAAAAGGAAAGCGTAACTCCAAGTAGGGGCACTCAATTCTTAGTTTGTCCGGTTCGTTCGTCGTTTTTTAATAATATTCGGGGCACCCGATTGGCTGATTTAATATCTAAAACGACGAACAGACGAACTGAACTAAGAATTGAGCACCCCTAGTGTGCTCACTGAAATAAATCCATAAAACATGGAGGTTGTCAAAGATCAAGTGCACAACAATTACAGATGTGGAGTCCCAAACAAAGTGGACCCAGAAAAAAGAGAAGACAATGCCAAGCGCAAAAGATGATGCATGGACAGTCAGATTCAGAGGCTTGGAAATTGTGAATATAGAGCGCAGAGCTTTTTTTACCAATCAAGAGAAACAGAAGAACTCGCACCACACCGGAGGAGGAGGAGTTTCGGCCCAGGCAAAAATAGTTGCAAAAATAGTGGAATATATTGGCTTCAGTACTATTGACAGAAACCTCCTGCATCGGCTCTCCCGAATCCATTTATAGTGAATCTGTGGATAATAGATTTAGACTCTAATTCAATTCGGAATCCGACACTTCTGAAATTCGGATACTCCCGATCCGAGCCTGCGGCACACAGCCTGAACAGAAAGGAAGCAGGATTTGAAAGCCGAAAGTGTGGATGGGGGCAATTAAAGAACTAGTGACTGACATTTTTGAATGATAAAGAATCTCCAACCTTTCACAAACTACAACAATTTTTACTCTTGCAGTTTTCCTTTCGTTTGTGGGGTGACCAATTTGGTCTGACTAAGTTCGTTTACTGCTCACGGATAGTAGCCCGAACATGAAGCGGAAATGACTAATGGCTAAAATTGAACTTAGAGAATATCTGTGCGTTCTGTGAATGAAACGGGTCGGTACACCGGCATTTAAACAATCACCAGGCTACCCAAATATATTCGCATTTTATTGATTGATTTTTGTCTTCCCTGCTTTTTTGCAATTTTTTCTCTCGATGACCAATTCTGCATGACAAACAGATCAAAAATGATGCACGAAATCAATAGGGTGTTTCATAATTGGATTTTGGGGCCCAACTCATGCCTCAACTCCGACCCCAACTCGGGGCAAGTTGGGGTCGGAGTTGGGGCACGAAAATCGAAGTTGGATGTCAAATCGAGGGTATGACCTCAACTTGACATCCAACTTTGCCCCAACTTCTGCCCCAACTCGAGCCCCAACTTTGCTTGTAGCACAAGATCTGATCCCCAAACCTCAACTCTGCCTCAACTCCGAGAAAACATCTGCTCAGGTGGTTCACAATTGAGGCCCCAACTTGTGCCCCAACTTGGCCCGAGTTGAGGTCAAGTTGGGGTCGGAGTTGAGGCACGAGTTGGGCCCGAAAATCTAATTATGAAACACCCTAATGTTCCCCTGGGTAGCCAAACCTAAAGGTTCAGCAATTAGTAACTAGTCATGTAAGCAGACCCGCAGGGTCTCATAGTTTTGTATAAATAGTCTGCCATGTAAACCGAGCAGGTAGTTTCGTACAACACGCGGATTTGCTCGACTCAACTTTGTCTGACATCTAACAACACCAATCGAAACTCTTGTATCTACGACTTTCCATCAAGAAACTCTGTAGCCTCACAACATGTGACTCCCAAATTGAACGCAAGTCTGAGTCTTCGAAAGGAGTGTGTTTATCTTTACAGGAAAATGCCTTGCGTGCTTGGTTGAAATGGCCTGGTAACTTGAGCTAGGACAGAACGAGGCGTATTTGAGCGTGACTCGAGGTGAGGACAATTCAAGCGCCTTCAAGCGCCGGCGCTGCGGAAAACGTGTCCACTACGTTCGCCTCGACCCAAACGAGTGTGGCAATTGTGAACCATGCGAGGAGTGGTGGTGGGAGGAGGAGAGCGTGAGAAGGTCGTAAAAAAGACGCCAATCATATTAGTCAAATGCTGCCGAGAAGTACCGAACCGGGAATATGTAGGAATACATTACAGAGGAAATATGCGCATGAGTCTGAAATACCTCTGAAGCGAGTTCTATAAAAGATCCATAAATTATGCATATTTACGAGCTTGGTTTGTCAATTATAGGTGACATCTCTCTTATGGATGTATTAAAAATGGGAATTTTGTGTTGGAGGCGCTCATGAGAACTACCTCGGGCAGCACATTTGATCAAAAAAGTGTTTTTATGCCGGTATTTGACTTTTTTCACCCTAGTTATTTTCCATTATGAATAGTATATAGCTATAGGCTCTCTGTATTCTGTTGGTATTCTATAATTTTGGGGGGATTTTTGGAGCATGTTTTCCCTAATTCCTGACTCCATCGACTCGAGTCGACTTAGGTCGACTTCGAGTGAATTGTGTGGGAGCAAGTCAAGTCAAGTCGAGTCAATTAATGTTTGAAGTCGACTTGTTGAGTCACGACTCGACTTTTGGAGTTGCGGCAACATTATTTACTAGTACAAACAACCGCCAGAATTTTGTGGCTTTGAAAACTCTGTCGGAAATCGTACCGCAGGGAGCAGATTCAAGGGCCAAATTATGCGGGGACGTGGATTAATTGGATTGATTGGTCTGGGATCCCGAAAACGCGTTACCAATATTCGCAGGTTCTTGGCGTTCAAGTCAATGTATTGTCTTGTACTTATGTACGTACGTGCACCGTGACGGGACACTAGTACAGAAAATGTATATACCACACGCGGATACAAGTTTTATGTTTTCGTACAGTCCCAGGACTACCAAAAAAAAAAAAAATGGGGGCAGCCACA
The DNA here is from genome assembly GCA_029378255.1 of Mycena rosella. Lineage (NCBI taxonomy): Eukaryota > Fungi > Basidiomycota > Agaricomycetes > Agaricales > Mycenaceae > Mycena > Mycena rosella. Next base: position 45,927 of record JARKIE010000038.1, on the reverse strand, counting down.
TCCGTTACCAGTTGGTGGTCACGGAGTTCAGCACGCTCTCGAGCGAGACGTCCCTGAGCGAGGGGCTCGACGCGCCCGAACGCCGACTCTCCGACTTGCCGTGTCGGGAATGTACCGTCGCACGAACATTATGTTGTTAAACTCGATGTCCGCCCGGCGGCTCGAGGGCAGCGCACTGCGTCCTTTTAAAAAAATCCATATTAATGGACATGGGCCGAACCAAACACCGACTCCGACAGCGTTTCTCGAGTCTGTCTCAAGGGGGAGCGCGCGGAGGTTCTTAATGCTACTCGTTAAGCCGCGCTTGAGCCTGCCCTACGTCTCCTTCCAGCGCAGGAGCCGCGCTCGCGTTCGTGGAGCAAGAACAACTCGTCCCAGAGCGACTTTGGCGCGGATTCGTCGAGGCGGCGCATAAACCATGCAGAATTTGAAGGCCAAGCACGTCCAGTGACTCACAGACTGCAGTTACCCCTATCCGGCGGCTCGCTGGATCACTCGAACGTCGGCGAGTCATCCTACAAAGGGTTTAGAAAAGAATATTTACAGAAGATACAGCTTACAGCTTGCTGTTACATCCCGCTCCTCCAGGTCTCGAGTCCAAGCAGGCGGTAGCCGGAGGTCAGTTCTTTCGGAGCCGACTGCCCAATGCGAGTACAGTGAGAGGTCGAGATGAAGAACAACGACCACATCTAGGAGAGGGGAGAAGGAGTCCCAAATAGTCTAAAGTGGGTAGGGGGTTCAACACACAAGGTACGAGCTTCGAGTTGAAGTATCTATCTACGAGAGGTTGAGGGTTAGGCAATTTCAAAGGAGGTGGGGCAGACAATGCTCTGGTTCGAATAATAATCGGTGGGCTCCTGATGTACAGCCAAAGCTGTCTTAACCCATAGCTATTGTAACCCATGTAACACCCCATACTTCTGGAATTTTCCCAATTAAACTGTGCCATGTCCCATAAATCTGCAGTATCCCATACCTTTTTGTGTCCACCGAGGGGTATGGATTAAGACAGCTGTGACTGTATTCTCAGTCTTATCCGCATACCATTTCCACGGAATGCAGCACATAACAGTTCAAGTTATAATTAATACACGTTGATGCGCCTTCTATATGAGATTTCTTTTTCTAAAAGAAATGTGTCAGCTGCATCGAAGTGAATCCCCCTGGGCAAACTTACTACCCCTACTCCTCGCATACATATGCACCGCCGTCCCAAATGCTCCGCTGGGGGTACCGACAATGCACGCGCGTCGCGCCGTCCTCCGCCGTCCCTATAATCGTGTCCGGCGCCATGCCGCCCTCGACCCAGTCCACGAGCGCCAGCAGTACGTTATGCGCGCTGGCGTTCACGGCATTCTGGCCTCCGAGCTGCCCGAAGCGCGCAGCCCCGGGCCCGTCCTTGCAGTGTCCCATCCCGGGAACGAGGAACAGGCGGTAGAACGCGTCGAGCGAGGCGGGCCCGAGCGTGCGCGCGACGAGGTCGTACACGCGCTTGGAGTTGCCCGACGGGATGAGCTGCGGGGTAGTGAGCACGCCGGTATGAGGTGGATAGTTTAACGTGCCGGATCACCTCGGCCGTGGTAGGTGAGGAACTTGCCCCCGCGGTCGCGGAACGCGGAGAAGTCGCCGTCGAAGGTCGCGATGCCGCCCGGGTTGATATCGTCCATCAGGCGCCCGTGTTGCGGTCCGTACTCGCTGAAATCGAAGTCGCTCGTGTTGAGTACCGCGTATTTGAGCCAATCCTGCGGAAGAGGTCAGGTATAGCAACAAGGAAAAATAATAGACAGGTATGTACGGTTGTGGAGAGCGGAAATTTACCGGCGAATAAGAGAGGGGAGATTCCCTCCGAGCCGGGGTCAAACCGAGGGTATATCAGCTCCCCGTTCCCGTAGAGCGGAGAGTAAATTTTGCGCAATGCCTCGACTTGCAGGCGGGTGAGACACTTACTGTTGCCGTTTCCATCGCACAGGAGCTCCTCAGGTCGGAACTCGCATGCGTCAGGCTCGGTGATGATCCCGTCCACGACCCCATCGATGCCGTCGCACTGGTTCAAAATCTCCTGTGCTACGAATTTCCACAGCTCAGGCGTGATGAACGTGGGTGCCGAATTAATGTTGGGTGCGCCGACATAGCGCGACAGCGTGCCCGCCCAGTGCAGCAGGCGATTGAAGTCGGTCGCAGGCGCACCCGCGATAATCCCGTCAAAGTCTTCGGGGTACTTCAGTGCGGTCTGCGTTCCTTGACGCCCGCCCGTCGAGCACCCGATGTAGTACGCCTTGGCGTGCGGGCGACCGTAGTATTCCGCAACAATCTGCTTCCCGATGACGGCCTCGATATGGATCGAGCGGAACGCAAAGTCGTTAAGCACCTCTTCGTTCCCGAGGAACGGGTGTCCAACCCTGCCGTCGTGACCGTTGTTCGTGCCCACGGTCGCAAAGTGGAGCGCGGAACCGTAGTCAAGTTCGTTGTAATACATACCTGTCCGCAAACCGATGAGCGGTGTTAAGTAGCCAGGAGAAAACGCACATCCGTCGAGGCCGCCGTTCCCGAGGCCGAGAAAGCGACCATACCACTCATCGGGGAGCCACGCCTCGCCGCGGACGGCGGACGTCGCCGAAGTCGCAGTGGAAAACTGCACACGGCACAGCGGCGCGCTGATATGCGCCTTCTTCATGCACGACTCGTGCGGCGTCCCATACGGCCTCACCGTCGTGCCCGCGGAAACATACGAGACGTCCAGAATCGTCGTGTTGTCGAGCGCGAGGCTGGATTTTAGCGAAAGGCATTTCGCGTGCTGTTCGCTGGGATTCCAGGTGGCCAACAGAGAGACGCCGGTTGTCAATAGTTTTGAGAGGAAATTAAGGTTGAACCCGGAGAAATCCATGGGAGGAGTGGGTGCAAAGTTGGGTTGACGTCTTCAGCGCTGGGAAGCCGTAATAATTCCTTTTGAAGTGATGATCATCATGATGGCCGCTCCTGGCCGCCGTGGATTTGTCTTCTTGCCTTTCACCTTCCACCAAGGGGTGAATATTGACGGACGCCGGCAGTGAACGCCTGCCTCATTGAAATCTCGCCAAAGTGTTTTCCCCTCCGGTTTCATGGCTCCATGATCACGAAGTACCCAATCATGGCTATGAGTGCTTTCGACACCAACTTTTCGACACGCTCTAATTGGGAGTCAATGACATTGTCAGAAATAGTCCTCAAGCACCGAATCTGCTACTAATTGATCTCTCGATCTCCAACTTTTTCCAAGTTCCGATTTCTTTTGGTGCATCCCCAAAGCTCCCTGCACCGGCCTCGGGTTCTATCTAGTCTCCTGGGTATATGCTTCAACTGCGAGATCCTTACGAGAGATTTATCACGGACCAGTAGGCAGTGCAAAAGCCGCAGCGGCGGCACATTTCTCATCAGAAACGAAGCTACCTAATTATAACGGTATCCCCTCTGCCCTCGACCGCTATGTCGTTCTCCATGGGCTCCTTCGGCGACATCGTCACCGCTGCCGAACTGGCTATGAAGATTGTAAAAGTCCTGTACTACAGCCCAAAAGCGTCGGAAGACTACCAGGGAGTACTAACGGAACTGGTTTCCCTCCACCACGAACTAGTCTTGATCAACGACGCCATCCAGCTCGACACCTCCGCCGGACTAGGAGCAGTCGCCCGCGAAAGCGTGCTGACCGAAGTCGCCTGCTGTCATATCGAGATGCAGCGGTTCCTCGCGAAAACCGAAGGCGTTACTGCAAAAGGCATCACGGGAATCCTGAACAAGGTCTGGTGGGCCGCCTCCGAAGAGAAGGACTTGAGATCGCTCAGAGCCGCAATATCCCGCCGTCGGGCGGCCCTCGGTGTCCTGATAGGCTCGTCGAATCTGTTGGTTCCTGGTGTCTTCCCGAAGAATTGCACTAACAGCGCCACTATTCAGAATTATTTCAACTACGACGCGGGATGAGGTGCGCGCATGCCGAGACTCCATCCAGGAACTGTCGACAATGTTGAAGCCCGTTCCTCATCATATTTTGGAGGATATGGTCTTCATCGTCGACCCGCTCGGGGACATAATTCGCGTATCCATGATATATGGCCTCAAGTATGAGGTAAGTCTCACGCCAAAACAAAAGAATAAATTTGACACTCTTCCAGGACTTGCATCGCATCATCCGAGCGTATTATCCGACGGACAGGGCTGGAAGCCGCCACATCTCAGAGGGGGCATATCATCTCCTGCACTCTGATGATGGCCTCATCTCGCAACCATCAAAATCAACGTTCAAACTTAGAACAGGAATGACACTCGAGATGAGCATGGTGTTACGTGAGCGTGCCAACTTCCTCGAACACCGAAGGACATGCCCTCGCTGCAAGAGGCAAGCAAATTCGGAAATCGTTCCACAGACCTCTTGGAGGAAATGGTGCGTATCTAAATGGCACAGAAATCACCAGGCTGATCGTGGCTCAGTCTCCGATGCTCCAAATTCTTTCAGGTTATTCTCGATGACAGCCTTGAGACTCAAAGATGGACGAAAGCTGGGTGTTCGTTTCGCGCGACAGTTCATGCGAATATTCTTCCCAGTCATTTCTCCGGGAAGCAGGGGCCGAAGCCAGCCAATGCCGATGATGATGGCATCGAACATTTCCGCCGCATCGAGTTCATTTGTATTGAAGACCGTTCAGTGAGCAATGTTGTCATGTTTCTTTTTAGTGTTTTACAGTGGTTATGGACTCTCAGACAGTGCGTTTCGTATCGGCAAGTAAGAAACCATCGACTGCTACATTCTCACACCAAGTGCACATGGTACGTCACATTTTTCTGTGCCATGATTGGATTCCAGCATTCTCTCAACCTGCACCTCATCAAATCTAGAAGGCAAGTCGCTTCATTCCCGAGGAAATTATGCGTACTCACAACATCTGGGCTCGTCGTAGAAGGTAAATCTTCTGCGAATGAAAAAAACTGCGGTGACCCCGGGTCGTAGCAAACGAGTATGGAATCGCTGAAGACATCTGTAAATCCCAGGTCCTGTCGATTTAGCCCATGTATAGGACTAATAACTTATAGTTCCATTTGGCCATCGACCCAGCGTTAAATGTTTCAGACCAACGAAAAAACAGAGCAGACTATCAAAACCGACGACTAATGCACTTGGCTTTGCCCGTCGCCTTAAAGGGCGGATGAATCTTCGGAGTCCATTTTTAGCGCCTCTTCTCGCTGGGATGTACTTACCAGATGGCCGGTTACGAAGTAAGCCTTGTGCCTTCAAATGGGAATTGCTCATAACGCAATTTTGCAGGAAGATCATTAATAAAGGGTACAATTGTACACAGCGGGATGGATGATGAATATGCCATGTTGAATTTTCGAATAATTAAAAGAAAAACCAGGGACTCGAGCTGCCGATTTTTTGGCTCCTGCCTCTGCTCTTTCCTGTAGTCTCACAGGGCTCGGAACATAGCGGAGAATCCCTCTTGAGTCTTGCCAGCCTGCTCTGTAAATACAGGGCGAGCTAATCGCTGCTTCTAGTAATAAAAATTAACTGGACTCGTCAAAAGTCTCATCAGGTGAACAGGCTACTATAAACTCGCCGTTTTCGTGCTGGTCAAGTTCCTCACTTCGGTCTGTTTGAAATTTCCGTCGGCCGAAGCCTTACATAACGAATCGGAGTGAACGGACTTCCGCCGGACCGGTATGGAAAATGACTCGCATTGGGCGCGTCTATTTAAAAAGGACGCGTTCCTCTTATGGAGACCAATGGCTACCTCAACCCCCACCGCACCGAAGACGAAGAAAATATTGCTGCTCGGCAGCGGCTTCGTCGCAGGGCCGTGCGCAGACTATCTCGCGCGTGACCCCGCCAACGTGCTCACCGTCGGTACGTCCAGCCCGCTCCTCGCTCCGTATGCGACACTGACGCAGCAGCGCAGCGTGTCGGACCCACGCGTCCGCCTCGGCATTCTGCGCCGCGCTCCCGGCTGGCGCCTCCGCCACCGCGCTCGCGCTGGACGTCAGCGACACCGCTGCCCTCGAGGCGGCGGTGGCAGCGCACGACCTCGTCATCTCGCTCATACCGTACACGTACCACGCCGCCGTTGTGGAGGCCGCCATCAAGAGCAAGACACACGTCGTCACGACGTCGTACATCTCGCCGGCGATGCGCGCCCTTGACGACCGCGCGCGCGCGGCGGGCATCGTCGTGCTGAACGAGGCGGGGCTGGACCCGGGTATCGATCACTTGTGGGCCGTCAAGGTTATCGACGAGGTGCACGCCAAGGGCGGGAAGGTCCATTGCCGCCGATCCGATGTACTGTGCGTGCTGAAAGCGTGCATCCTTAGGTGAAGCAGTTCCTGCTGCACTGCGGTGCGCTCCCCGCGCCCGAATGCTCAGATAATCCCCTGGGCTACCGGTTCTCATGGTCTCCGCGCGGGGGCCTCCTCGCGCTGCTCAACCCCGCGCACTACATCTCCGGCGGCGCCGTCAAGCACGTCCCGGGCCCCGAGCTAATGACCAGCGCGACGCCGCTCGCCATCGGCGCCTTCGCCTTTGAGATGTTCCCCAATCGCGACTCGGTGCCGTTCCGCGAATTCTACAGGATTCCCGAGGCGGAGACGGTGCTGCGGGGCACGCTGCGGTACGTGGGCTTCACCGCGTTCATGGCGGCGCTGGTGAAGCTCGGGTGGCTCGCAATGGACGTCAAGGAGTGGTTGGCGAACGGGCTGGAGTGGCGGGAGGTCATGCAGCGGGCCTGCGGCGCCAGCGCGAGCGACGAGGCGTGCGTTCTTCTGTCGTATCTTCTCATACTATCGTCCTGACGCCCCGCCAGCACACTTATCGTGCAAATCAAGCAATTGTGCGCCTTCCCGTCGGAATACGAGAGTACCCGGATTATTGACGGGCTGCGGTGGATGGGCCTGTTCTCCGCGGAGAAGGTCGCCGTCCGCAACGGCACCCTCCTCGACACGCTCTGCGGCCGGCTGGAGGTGCTCATGAAGTACGAGCCGGGCCAGCGCGATCTCGTGATTATGCAGCAAAAGTACGTGGTCGAATGGCAGGACGGCCGGGAGGTGCGTTGTTTTCTCCATCCACCTACGTCGAGCCAACGGGATTCGCGCGCGCAGGAGACGATCGTCACGACGCTCGAAGCCTACGGCAAGCCCAATGGTCCCTCCGCGATGGCCCTCACGGTCGGACTACCCTGCGGCATTGCGACACAGCTGGTGCTGGACGGCGTGATCAACACCCCGGGCATTCTCGCCCCGTACTCGAAGGAGATCTGCGACCCGATCCGGGCAAAGCTGGAAAGCGAGGGCTTGGGGATGACGCAGGAGATCCTGTAGATCGCCCCGCGTTAGATTTGTACTCTGCTCGGAACAAAATGATGAAAAACGACCTTGTTTTGACTTCAACAGTTACGCAGTGACCGCAGGGCGGATCGCGTTCCCGCGGGCGTCCCAGAATCCACAAGTGACTGCGAATGGAAGGTCGGGCGTCGCGGGCGCCAACTTGGCCGCGGATGCGAAACGGCGATCCCAGAGTAGACAATAAAACCTTGGGGACGATCTGACGTGCCCGAGCCGCGACCCCAAAGAACCCGATGAAATTTCAGGCGCAGCCCGCGGATCGGGATTTGGATTGATCAGGGGCTCAAGCGGGATTATGATGATTTGGGTCCGAGGTCAGGTCCAAGTCGGGATGGTCCAACTGCGGTGCAGACTAGCTGCTGCGGCTGCAATGTATTTTGATGTGAGACGGCTGGTCGAGTGCGGGAGGGAAATGAGGGTCCTGATCCCCGAGGGCGCATCTCTGAGGGTGTCGTTGGGTCTTCACAGGGAGAGGTAAACGTGTATCAGACACGCGGCGAGAAGGAAGGTCCAAGGAGGGCTTTTGCTGGCTTTTGGTGGAGAGCGCAGGAGGCAGATGGCGAGAAGGAGTGGCTTTAGGCCTACGAATGGTGGGGACGGAACGTCCGAGTTGGCGATGAGTGCTGGGTTGAGTGAGCATGCACTTGGATTCTCGGACTGCAGATGGAATCTTGGCGCGTCCAGGGCGCGTCCAGAATTGCCAGAACCCGCTAGGCGTATGCAAGTCATTTGCTATTGCGAGGTTATTCTGACGCTCAGAATCATCGCGTGCAGTCAAGTGCCATGGAGCGCAACTCGCGACATTGAAAAGGCCTTTTCGTGGTTGTCCGACTCGCGATCGGAAGAGGCGGAATGGCGTCTAACCCTAACCCTAACGTCGACCCTTTGGCAAGACTTTGCTCACTCTCTCTCTCGCCTTGGTGCTCTCATGTGCAACGGGTCGCGATGTCCTTGACCATCCATCCCTGTATCAACGGTGACTTATCCTCGGCTACCAGTTCGCCATATTTACTACCGAGTCAATGCAAGACATTTGGCGCGCCTTGTCCGACCATCCGCTGCGGTTCGTAGGCTTCCGCGACGCGCTTGAATTAAAGTTGAAATTCGTTTTCTCTAGCTGCCACAGCCTCACGCTTCGGACCTTGTCTTGGCTGTAGATTTTCAGGCCCTCCCAACGTCAATGGCTCCTGTCAACGTTTATGAAAAAAAGCTGCCCCTCCAGGATGTATATGCATCCTGGAGGAGGGTGGATAGGAGAATGTAGGTCGCGATCGTGCCACGATCGTGCCGCCCATGCCTTAAAGCACGACCCCGCTTCCCCAGAATTCCCCAGGCCCCCTACATCCTGTACACGGCATGTCTTCCAAAGCTCAGCAAGAATGGCGCGAAGACTCGCCGTCGATGGTGAAGTACGAGCCTGGCACCGAGGCCGAACGGAAATTGGTGCGGTTCTTTGTTCTTCCTGGAGCGCTGAGGTTCTGAATTTGCGACAGGTACGCAAGATGGATATGAGAATAGTGCCAACTGTGTGGCTTGTGCGTCGGCTTCGGTGTCCTTTACGGTCGTGTGCTCACCACCCTTCCAGCTCTATGTGGTGTCGTATCTGGACAGGTGACGAGACTATAGCACGAGATGTCTGTAACGCCGCTGAAAATTTAACAGAGCTAACATCGGCAATGCCGAATGTGTGTCTTCGTCCTTCGCGTCCCTCACCGCGCATCGTCTGATGTCCACCTACAGCTGGTGGAATGCAAACTGAGCTCAAATACGGCTCTACTCAATACTCCATCATTCTGCTCATGTTCTTCGTGCGTTTCCATTTTTTTCCCGCCGCTTCTGACTCTCATGCGCACATCTTGCTTAGGTCTCATATGTCCTTTTCGAGGTCCCGTCCAACATGATTCTCACCCGTGTGCGGCCGTCGATCTAGTGCGTCGCTACCTCTGCGTCCCACACCGTCTGCTCATTCTCCGATCTAGCCTGTCCACGATCTGTGTCATCTGGGGCGGGGTGGCCGCGTGTCTCGCCGCCTGCAACAGCTGGCAGCAACTCGCGGGTGTGCGCTTCTGTCTCGGTGTCATCGAGGCGGGCTTCGCCCCCGGTGTCGCGTTCTATTTGTCCTCGTGGTAAGTCATCAATCTATACTATTGGCGAGTTCTTCCCTAACATTGATACTAGGTACAAGCGCCACGAGCTCGCGAAGCGCTACTCGATCTACTACACCGCGACCGCCATTTCGGTTCGTACTTATGCTTCCCGACTGATTCTTTCCTTAGCGCTTTTGACAGGGTGCCTTTTCTGGCCTGCTTGCTGGTGTGATCATCAAGCACTTGGACGGCGCGCGCGGAATGGCCGGGTGGAGGTGATTGCAGTCTCTCGCGACAGAGGCTTCGTCGTCCCTAACTCATTCCTTCAGGTGGCTGTTGCTGATCGAGGGCGTCGGAGCTTCGGCCGTCGGCTGCTTCACCTGGATGATCCTCCCCGACTGGCCCAACTCCACCTCCTGGTTGACGCCCGAGGAGAAGGTACGCAGCACCCTGTGTGTCTACGGACCCCCTCCGACCGTTTCCCCAGTTCATTGCCGTCCAGCGGTTGGCGTACGACGGCATCGGCACCACCGGAGGTACCGGCGTCGAAGAGCCCTCCCACGGCCGGGCACTCAAGATGGCGATCACCGACTGGCGCACCTGGGTGCTCGTGGTCATGTACATGCTCGTCACGGGCTCGCAGACGATCCAGTACTTCATCCCCATCCTCGTCGGCCAGCTCGGATACACGGGCGTCATGAAGCAGTTCATGACCGTCCCCATCTACGCCGTCGCCCTCGTTGGCATCCTTGTCTTCTGTTTCATCTCCGATATCCGCAAGGAGCGCGGCAACTACATCAGTCTTGCTGGGATCCTCTCGGGCATCTCCTTCATCATTGTCATCGTAGTCGAAAACAAGAAGGTCTGATAATTCTCCTTCTCTCCATGTACGTCAAAAACTTACCCGTAATCTCCCCAAGGTCAAGTACTCGTTCCTGTGCTTCGCTGTTGCGGGTATCTACGCCGCAGCCCCGCTGACCCTCATGTGGGTGTCGAATATCATCGACCACCCTGCGGAGAAGCGCGCGGTCGCGATCGCGTTCGTGAACGCCCTCGGAAACTCGTCAGTCTTCCATCTTGATCCCACCCCGCCTTCCCATTAACCTCTCCATCCACAGCGCGTCCATCTACGGCTCGTTCCTCTGGCCCAGTACCACCGGCCCGCGCTACGTGCAGGGCTTCGCCGTCACGACGTACGCATCCCCCGTTTCCTCCTCTCTACTTCCTGCTTACGCCCCGCCAGCGCCTTCGTCTTCATGCTCGCTGTCATGGCGCAGGTGAACAAAGTCCTCCTCAAGAAATACCCCGCCGTGGGCCTTAACGAGCATAAGCCCGCGCACCAGGAGGAGCAGCAGGAGAAGCAGAGCGACACCGGCAGCAGTGTCTAATGCTAATGCTAATGTCGTGGATATGTCTTATGGGTTCCTTCACATTTTGGGATTGGATTTACGATTGTCACTGTACATGTACTTATAGTTACGCCGGATGAAAATGTTAATGACCCTTGATGTGGGCTTGCACTAGTTTTTTCGTGTACCTGGACAAGAAACCTGCTGCATGCAAAGTGGGTCCGGATCAATTCGCTCGCCTGCGCCTAATTCTCCCGTTAATCATCAATTTCGACCGTAAATGGACAACAGTACAGTCATTCCATGGTCCTTGCACAATCATTGGTCCTTGCACATGATTTCTTTCTGGGCCCAGAAAATATGTTTTTGGTCCAGTCTTTCAAGCGGATCCCTTCATATGTGTGCCCTTCACATTCTCCATTTCTCTCAAGCCCTTCGGGTATCTGATGGTTGTACAATTATGGCAACATGGCCCAAATTCACATCAATCATTGAATTTCGCCTGAAGGCAGACCCCCAAAAATATGTTGAGGATGTCAAATCATAATTCTGAATGATATCTGTGCTCCACAAAAAATCTGAGGCCATTGGGTGGTTGGGACATAGAGGAGGAAGAAATCCATCCTGAATCATGTTCACGTGAGGTGCAAACAAACCCAAATATTTCATAACCAGTATGAAAATGTAGTGTGAGGCCTAGGAAGAGGTTCCATGAAAAAAGATGAAGAAAAGAACACAAGAAGTGGTGGACACAATGAGGTCTACAGCTAAATGGGCTGAAGTTGAGATTTGAGTGAGAGGAACAGGTAAGGACAATCCGGACTCATGTGACAGCATATGAGGGACCAGGAATGTTATCTGTTTCAGATATGGGCCTCCCTTTGCTTAGAACATGAATTACTGGCTGGCTTTGTGCCGATGTGCAAGGACCAGTGATGACTGCAAATGTGCCCCGCAAGATTGGCCTCAAAATGTTGAAAAACCGGCTGTTTCTCATGAGTATTTTTGCAGCACCAAGGTTTACATAGCTGTATTGTTGATATGTATACTTGGTTTCATCAAAAAAATCCCATTTAAGATGAAAAATGGGAATTTTAAAAAATGTGGTGCAAGGACCATGGAATGACTGTAGTACGACTTCGCCCAGACGAGTTGTGAAAGGGAGAAAAAAACTGTCCGGAAATCGAGACCAAAAAGGAGCTACACTATATCGACAAAAGTAATGTCACATGCTTGTTTGGGCTGTATCTTGGGACTGGAGGCATATTTTTGCATGAACTCAAGTGTAGGATAGTGGAGACAGATCCCCTGGACCATTCTGTGCTCACGATACGATCAAAAAGTATTGATGCGCCATCAGCACAGGCAAAATACTGAAAAATCCGAAAAAATCTGAGTTTGAGCTTCTCATATAATTTTTTTCGGAGATATCTGAGTCACTCAAATTGAAGCCACGGATCTCCCCTTCCATCCTGCACTTTGAACCAAGCAAAAATATACAGGCAATCAGGCGATATTTGGCCTGCAATATTGGCAAAAATGGCCCAAAATGACCAAACTTGGCCAAAAACAAAGAAAATGGCGAAAATTCGCTGTTTTGGGGGCTCTGTAATGTGTTATTGCCTGTATATTTTTGCTTGGTTCAAAGTGCGGGATGAAAGGGGAGATCTGTGGCTTCAATTTGAGTGACTCAGATATCTCCGAAAAAAATTATATGAGAAGCTCAAACTCAGATTTTTTCGGATTTTTCAGTATTTTGCCTGTGCTGATGGCGCATCAATACTTTTTGATCGTATCGTGAGCACAGAATGGTCCAGGGGATCCGTCTCCACTATCCTACACTTGAGTTCATGCAAAAATATGCCTCCAGTCCCAAGATACAGCCCAAACAAGCATGTGACATTACTTTTGTCGATATAGTGTATCAATATTAATGGGAGGATCCCGAGAATCTAATTTGCCGTGCCGGTCACTTCTATCCTAACGCTGTTACTACTACCTGTTAATGATATGGTTCGTTTGAAATATACCGAAAGTTCTCGTTTCATAATAACAAGGTCATAACTCTTAAGCTTTGCACCATCAATAAAGACATCTTTTACAGGCTAGCGCCGCACTCGCTTCGATAATTCATGAACTAGTCGTCCTCGCTCAGCCCGACCGCGCGCGCGACGTGCCCAAGACGCCGCAGGATGAGATCGTTCAGTCTCTTGGCGACGGAAGGCGAGCCGCCCGGGACCGCCCATCCGTCGGGGAGGCCGAACTGCATGTTGTTCGCAACATCATTGACGTTGACGACCGACGGGTCCTCCGGTTCTGCGCGCTGTTATGGTGCAAAGCCCTTAATTCACGATCGCAAGAGCCAGGCATGAGGACGACTCACGAAGTTCTTGAATGCGCACTGGTCGGGGGGGATGGGCCCGTTGACGTTGTCTTTGGAGCCTCCGATGAACGGCGCGATCCAGTCCGCGGGGCGGTCCTCTAGAGCCACTCCACCTTGAATCTTGATGCTAAAGAGAAAAGGATGCGTGGTTAATTTCGGGGCGATGCAACCGTGCAAGCGTGAACTTACTTCGCACAGTTGTGATAGAGGGGAAGCTGCTTCGTAGGTATGGCATCAGAATCGAAGCCTCCGATGGCTTGATGAAGCGAACGTTAGCGATATACATCAATGGAGAGCGGGAAAGTAGGACTGACAACTAAAGGAGAAGACGTAATCCCCTGGACGTAGGAATATAAGAGTCACGGTAAATCAGCTGGAAGGGACAGTAAACGTACCATCGGCGACCCAATTTGGGATCGTGACGTTCTTGCCCACACAGACATGAGTGTCTCCAGGGTCGAAGCCATCCTTGTCGCATCCACCTGAGGCTGGGGTTAACGTGCGGTCCGCTTAGGGTAAAATACCACTCGCCGGTGTAGCACTGTCCGTTGATAATATTCTCGTTCGCGAGGAGGAAGGAGTTGTTGACATTTGCCGGGTGGCCCTCGGTGAGAGCGAACTTGATGAAGCCGCCTGTGGTAGATTCGTGTCGGCAAGTCAAATCTCGGTACTTGAGACATGAAACTGACCCTGGTGATTGTTCCTATAGATGAGTTAGACTCAGGTTTTAGAACGAGCAGGAAGCACATACCAGAACCATTTAGGTTCGAACGATTGGCCTCGGGAAAAAGAAGTGTCGTCGGTGACATCGGTGCGTTCATTCTCGCACGCGTTGGCTCCCTTTTGGGTGAACGCATAATCTTTTTCATTCCTGGGCTTGGGAAAGAACATGTGTGTGTGGGCCATGGCGGAGGAAAGAAGGCCGCAAAGAACGACGAGGCGAAGCATGGTTGTTGAGGCAGCCATATGTGTGTTAATCGAAAGAAAGATGTGTGGTGGTGAAAAAAAAGGGACTAGCCCTAGCTTAAAGCAAGCGAAAGAAAAAAAAGGGACCGCAGGTAAGGAATTAATGGCAACCCACCGCTCTCTTATGTAGCCTCGGGCGCGGGGTATGTCCGGTTCAATATGACCACGAAACAAGGTATGTCCGGCCAGGCCATTTTGGTCCCGGGGAAATCTCAATGTCTGTGCAGTGCTGAGGCTACCGAGCGGCGATGCGGGGGCGTCCCGGCGGTTTTAGGATGGGCGCGCATCACATACGGGCGGAGCGCCGGTCAATATGGTTTGTGGCTGCGTCTGAAGAAACCAGTGAGAAGAGACGAAAAGCTCTGGGCATGGGCTTGGCAAGAGATATATCCCTTTGTTAATTCCCCGTCCGTTCAAATCACCTTCACTACCGGTAACCAAGGTTCACCCGATTAGTGACTTCGGATTACTGTGGCCTTGCCGGAGCTTGCCCGGAATTTCTGCCTTTTCTGTCGGCGGAATGGGACCATACATTGTGTTTGATAAACTCCCTATTCCAATATTACCCATGGGGAAACGGTATGTGAAGGCGCCAATTAGTGCCGCGCAACTTGAAGAGTGTTGGTAAGCACATACCTACGTACAAGTTATCCTGATTGTTCTACCCCCTGGTAGCCCTTCGCATGCGTGTGAAGATGATGGACTTACCCAGGGTCGTCTCGTCGGCGGGGCCATAGATGATCGACGGGAAGGCTAAAGAAGTATATCCTCCCGCTGAATTGTTACAAGAAAGAGTTTGGATTCCAGTGAGAAGGCTACTAATAAGTCCCGTTTTGTGAAGTGACGATATCTTATTTCTTCTCAGCCCAAGCTTCAAGTTTTGCGCTTGATTTCGGTCTTGCTCGATGTCCAAACCATTCTGCAGGTTTCTGACGCTAAGTTCTAGTCCAAGTGAGATGCCCGTGTTTACGCAAGAAAGATGGCGAGAGGAGAAATTGTCAAGGAAGGCGCCATGAACTTCATGATGAAGGCGCGAAGCAAGCGGCGAGCGCGAAGGAAAACGAAGAATCAATGATGCAATCATCCGGGTCAACTCGGAACTAGTAGAGTTCTCATCAATTTCGTCCATAAATGGACAGCGGCGTTGAATGGTTACGAGTTTGAGCCTTTGTGACATTCAAAGGGAAGGAAATATACTCCCAACCGTTGCATTTCATGATTCGTCTAAAAACCTTTATGTAGCAGCGGGCGATGGTTGGGCGGCGGCCTGAACGCCGAGCTATACGCGCTTCGTGAGCTTTGAAATAGTGCTGTGAAAGCAGACATATTCAAATACTTGGTTGTGATCAGTTTGCAATGGAAAAATATTGAACATTATTTCTTGAGTTAGACTCCATATGAATATTCATGGACACCAATACGCTTAAGTCTCGTGCTTGGCCACGAGTACAGGTGTGCCAACCCGCTCGTACAGTATGTCCGAGCGCACAGTGCACTTTACGCCATCCGTAACCTACTCAATCACATGGTCAGCTCCAGAAATCCGAGGATCGAAATCAACCGACCTCCTCTCCGGTGTACAACAATTCAGCATGTTGAAACACCAACACCCGACCTGGCACAGACTCGACGTCGGCGTACGCCTTCGAGGTATTACTCAGAAAGCGTGTCGAGCCGCCTTGAGCGGGAACAAAGCTCTCTTTGGAGCCTGAAGCATCCGACGGGAGATAAACTGAAGCGTGTAGAAGGTTCTCTGCTTCGTCTCTCTAGTGGGTTGTTCATCAGTATTATGAATGCGGAGGGTTGAAAAGGCGCGAGTAATACGGGTCTAGATAGTGTCCGTCAACGTGCTGCCGGAAAAACCCGCCCCTGGGATACCGCAGGAAACGCAGTCGCTCGTTCAGGCGCACCATCCGCCATTTCTGCACGGCCTTGTCCACCCCATTTAGGTACACCGTCTGTTCAATTTCCTCGATATCCTGGAGGTGAGGTCGGACTTTCTCGAAGATCTTCTCGGAGACCTCAAAAGAGTCGAATATGATACGCTCGCCGTTGCGGTATGACGTATCGGTGTATGCATGCGCGCCGGCGTTCACCTGCGCCACCTCCCATGGGGAGGAGGCCTCGGCAGCGGCGAGGACGGAGGAAAGCTCCGCTTCGGAGAAGAGAGAATCAAGGACGACGGCGAAGCACCCGTTATACTGGCGTAGCCCTGCGGCGGCAAAGTCGACGGGTCCAGGGGAGACATACCGAGGCTGTGTAGACTCGGTCTGCAGATGCTATCAGCCCCTGGAGAACGTAAGTAGGAATGCAACAGGCGGCCATACCTTGCGTCCAAAGAGCTTTGAAAACATAACGATGTGGTGCGAGTCAAAGAGTGATCGCCAACGGGCTGTGTAAAAATTAGAATCTGCCATCAGTGCTGTGCAGCCCTTGCGTGCCGCCATGCCTTGGCCATGCCGAACTGCGCAATTGAAGTATGAGATTGAATGCATTCACCCTCCTAGTTGAAAGCGGGCGTGCTCAAGACTCGCTGGTACCTCGAGGACACTCACAAAAAAGCGCCCGCCACTGGGCGTGGCGGTACTACTCGCGCACTGGGCGTGGCAGTACTGCTCGCGTGATACTATTGAAGGAAGCAGATAGGCTCCGACTCCGATGGGGCTGCTTTCGGTGTTTTCTAGGCCGGAATACGAGCGGCATCCTCAGGGCGTGTGCAGATTCGGAGACGGTAGGTAAAAAGGGACCGCCGGACGGATCGGTCCGAATGACGACGGATCAGTTCCCACGGATGACGCCCCGGCGAGGGCTGGCCTTTCGTGCAGCGTTCCAGTGCGTGGGCTTCCCGAGCTCCGGTGCGGGTGGATCGAACACGAAACATACGGCGAGTCAACGGTGAGGACTCGGAGAAGGACCTGAAAGCCGATACAAATTCAGGAAACCACAGGGAAATGTTCAACTTGACGAGTCTTGTACAGAGACGGGCATTTAAACGGGTGTGCTACCGTTCATTTTCCATCTAAACAAACCGTTTACTTGACGAGGATTATGTACATAGGTGTAGTGGTAACACATCTGAGGCAGCGACGATCCGGGAGCTCGATTTTCCTGTTTTTATTTTCTCGATTTGTGCTGTTCCCAGAAAGACTTGAACTGTGCGACAATTTATTATGGAGAAGTCGACTTCGGCATAGGCGAGCGAGTTGACCCGGAAGATTGCATCACTGATTGGACCTTCCTTTCGGTCTCCTTCACGGTTTGTGCTTGCACAAAGGTGAACGAAATTTACTGGTTGAAGACGGCAACTCAATCCTCTCGATCGCTTCCGACGAGGTCGAGGATTTCTCGCTTGCATGCTGGGTAAACATCTCGCGACTTCTCCCCACTCCCCCAGCACGGCGGCTCTAGTTCGTCGATTTTTCCTTTAACCAGGAGTTGAACCAGGAGACGATGAAACACATTATGGGGTTGCCAAGTCGGCGCCTTGGCCAGAGCGTTTCCTTGTCAAGCAAATCACTCCGCCCGAACTTTACTCTCCTTTACTCTATGATGCGCCCACGAGGTAGTTAGGTAGCATTACACGGAACACCGGTTTCCAGGCGCACTACATACACCAAGTTGCATCATCTGTAGTGAATCGCCGGTCAGCGTTGACCCTAGGCGATGTAGCGATATAGTCTTGGCGGCTCTTGGCACTTGGCACGTATACGGCAACCCCAACGCCGACAATGCCCGTGTTTCATGCCTCGGTCTCCGATGCTACATGAGGGGCCAGGAAGGGGTCCGATTCTTCATCTGTGGTCCTTTCTTTTCTTCTTTTTCGCTTGTTTTGAGCCAGGGCTAGTCCCCATTTTTTTTTGCCACCACCACACACAACTTCCGAAATTAACACACACAATGACGGTCTCAACAACCATGCTTCGCCTTCTTGTCCTTTGCGGACTTCTCTCTTCAGTCATGGCCCACACACACATGTTCTTTCCGAAGCCCAGGAATGAGAAGGATTATGTGTTCAGCAAGAAGGGAGCTAACGCCTGCGAGAACACGCGGACCGATATCACCGACAACACTGCATTCTTTCGGGGCCAGTCGTTCGAACCTAAGTGGTTCTGGTACGTCCTTCTTGCTCGTTTTCTTGAGTCTAACTCCTTTGTCTATAGGAACAATCATATAGGTTAGTTGCCTTTCCCTAAGTACCGAACATTAACTTGACGTCCCGCCTGCCACAGGCGGCTTCATCAAGTTCGCTCTGGCCGAGGGCCATCCAGGGAAGGTTGACAATGCCGTGCTTCTCGCGAACGAGAACATCATCAATGGACAATGCTACACCGGCGAGTGTGATTATACGCTCTGCGCACCTTCCATTAATCTCCGATCCCCAGGTGGATGCAACAAGAAGGGTAAGGACACGGGAGATAAACATGTCTGTGTGGGCAAGAATATTACGATTCCAAATTGGGTCGCCGACGGTACGTTTACCGTCGCTCTCCGCCGTTTTTTTCTTATGTTGCTGCCTCCAGGCGATTATGTCCTCTCCTTCAGTTGTAGGTCTCCCACTCTCCGTTCAAGTATAAATTGTTGATGCTTCCAAAAGCCATAGGAGGCTTCCATTCAAACAACATACCTACGAAGCAGCTTCCCCTCTACCACAACTGCGCAAAGTAAATGCACCCGTTGAACCCCATTGCTACCACCCCAAAACTAACCATACATGATTTTTTCTTCAGCATCCACATTCAAGGCGGGGCGGCTTTAGAGACACGGCCCAAGGATTGGGTGGCTCCGTTCATTGGGGGGTCCCAGGACAGTGTCAATGGAAAATCCATCCCTGCCGACACGTGTGGATTCAAGAAATTCGTGAGTCGTCCTGCCGGCTGCTGCCTAGCGAGATGGTGCTTAACGAACACAATAAACAGCGCGCAGAACCGGCTGATCCATCGGTTGTTGACACAAATGATGTTTCGGAGTCCAACATCTCGTTTGGCCTGCCCGACGGATGGGCGGTCCCGGGGGGCTCCCTCGCCAGGAAACTGAACGAGCTGATTTTGCCACGGCTTGGGCACGTCGTGCGCAAATTCAAGAACTTCGTGAGTCATCCTACTGCATGGTTGGCGGGATCGTACATTAACCGTCCCAAATACACAGCGCGCAAAAGAGGCTGATGGATTGGTTGGTTATTCACTATACAAGTAATCAGAAGGCCGTAGGACGTGTTTTTTGTTTTGCCTTCTATTTTTTGCAATCATGAGAGATGAGACTCGCAGGCGGGTCCAGATGTGCAGGGCGACCGGCTATGAGAAAGGTAGTTCGGTTATTTCCTTTCCCTCCCATCTCTACAGCGCGTTTACCTATGGACGAATGGAGCAGTTGATTGATTTCATTACGTAAGGTTCCCGCAGTTGAACGGCGGGACAGTTTATTCCCGTTCTTTTTGTTTGGATACATTGCCGCAAAAAGTTACGCGTGCTCCTTAGACACGGTGTGCAGGACAATTGGGCTAAGCTGTTAGAATCGACACCACAAATTTCCGAAATTTGGGGAAGAGTTTCCCTTCAAACTCTGTTTGAGCTCTGAGCAATGCTACTTAATATAAGTACAGGAATTGATAAAGATACAGATCTAAATGTAAATTAGGATTACACGCGTTAAAAACCAGCAGCAGCTTGCATTTTGGTGAAGTTGCGCATGCCGAGACCTTGATAAGTATTAGGAGGAGGGCAAGAAGTAAGCACTAACAGTGACGAGATCCCACGCAGTCGTGCTCGCGAAGCCGCCCGCACCGCAGCCGGGAGTACTACCGTTCCTAGCGTCGCCGGAGTTGCTTCCGATCGTAATGTCGGTAAACATGCCCGGATTCGCGTAAAGCCATGGGTTGAGAAACCAACCACCTAAGGGAGCGGCTCCCGCGCTTACGTTTTGACCTCTTAGGTCAATTCTTCCCTATAAGGAAAACCCACCTAAGAGGTCCCGAATAGCGGTGGCCTCCGCGCCTCCATGCTTCTATCAGTGATAGCTTCCCAAAAAGGTTCAAATGATGTCCGCGTGAATTCCCTGGGCCTCTGGCCGCGGGAGGCTAGTGGGCAAGGGTGTCTCGATCACCCTCCTCCTGTTTGTATTATCTACTTATGTCATCTACAGTCAGTCAGTCAATCATTATGGACACTTTCTTGCACAGAATATCAATGCTTTTCGGTTGTTGAAATTATGCTGCACTGGAGGCCTCTGGTGTCAATACCGGTGTGTTCAATATTGTACTGTTGATTCCAGTCAATCTCATGCATTGAAAGCGATACTGCCAGCATTGTACTGCAGTCCTCAGCATACAAACTTTCTTAGGGAACAATTGAACAGTAAACTGAGAAGGAGGTCTCCACCTCTCGGTTGAACCTATTGAATTGGACTGAAAGAATAGATCAACAGAATGTAGTTTGGCATAACAGCAACCTGGTGGTTATTGAAGGTAACCCAGGGGATGCAGGTAAGCCTTTGAGCAAACTGGAGCCTCCAACACCCACCATTTTAGCCACCTTAGATACAGCTTTTGCAACAGAAACTGCAAGGCTATCGCCGGCGAACTATATATGTGCCCTGCAAATTCTGAACACTTACAGTAACCTACTTGCATACCAGGGCTTTTCGGAGGGAGGTGAGGGAGGCCTCCTGTCATCTGGTAATGAACTGGTGATCTGAGTTTATCCCACATCATTTATGCATGAAGTAGAATTGATTAAATGTGGTGGCTCATTACATTCAAACGGGAGGCTTCCATGTCCCAAACCAGAGGCCTCCACTTTGGGGTCCCATGAAAAGTTTGGGCCTTGCCCAATTCTCTCCACTACGACCATAATGTAATGGAATCCAAGGAATAAAATGTGAATTTATTTTATTTTACACCTCAGATGCGGCCTCCGCCTCCAGCACCGCCTCCAACACCAAGGAATTTCATGTGGTTTAGGCAGCAAATCACCTAAGGGAGCGGCTCCCGTGCTTACGTTTCGACCTGATAGGCGGATTCTTTTGTGATGGGAAAACCCGTCCCGAATAGCGGTGGCCTCCGCGCTTCCATGCTTCTATCAGTGATGGCTTCCTAAAAGGGTTAAATAGTGTCCGCGTGAATTCCCTCGGCCTCTGGCCGCGGGAGGCTGGTGGGCGAGGGCGCCTCCATCATCCCCCCTCCTGTTTGGATTATCTACTTATGTATTTCATGTGCAGTCAGTCATTCAGCCAGTCATTATGGACACTTTCTTGCATATAATATCAATACTTTTTGGTGGTTGAAATTACGCTGTGCTGGAGGCCTTCGGTGTCAATACTGGTGTGTTCAATATTGTACCATCAATTCCAGTCAATCCAATGGGTTGAAAAGGATATTGCAAGCATTGTACTGCAGTCCTCGGCATATGAACTTTCTTTTTGGAGAACAATTGAACTGAGAAGGAGGCCTCCACCCTGCAGTTGAACCTGTTGGATTGGGTTGAAACTCAATGAATCAACAGAATTTAGACTTTTTCCTTTGGCATAACAGGGACCTAGTACTTAATTAAGGTAACCCAGGGGATGAGGGTAAGCCTTTGAGTGAACTGGAGCCTCCGACACCCACCACTTTGGCCACCTCTCGTGCGCCTCGGAACCCCGCATTTGAATCTTGGCTGCTTCGTTTTTTCAAAATTAAACAGGGCAAGGAGGCTGATGCCCCAGATGAAGACCGTCGGCGAATGGCAGAGATCCTACTGCGGAATACCTTGTGTATTGGAGAGTCTAGACCCCACTCGATTCTTTGATTGTCTTCCAGCAGCTCCGTGAATGAAGGATGCGGGTAACCGCCGTTCCAGTGTTCAATCGACGCCATTCCACTTCGCGATGAAGTGGTTGAGAAGAGAGAGAGGAAAAGCTGTGCACCTCGTAGGAATTCGAAGTTTTGAACCACTACTCTCCGAGATTTATTCGTTCTTCCGTTCGACCTCATCGTGTTCAATTCAGGCTCGGGTACTGGTCCCTCTCCGAAAATTGAGATCTGATTCCTGGCCTTTGTTTAATTCGACACACACCAGGTTGCACGTGATATAAATTTCAGCCAAGTTCGACACATCTCTTGCACTCAAGCACCCACCCTCGCGATAAACAACTCAGGATTAACCCTTTCGTGCTGGAGCATTCCGGCCCGCGGGCTTCCCGGGTTCGGGTCGGGTGGATTGAATACGAAACATACGGTGAGGCAACGGTGACTTGTGAGGAGAAGGGCCTGAGAGCCAATACAGATCCAGGAAACCACATGGAAAGTTCGACTTGACGAGTCTTGTCACAGTCTTGAATACTTGATATACTCTATGATCATAATCAAAAGAGAAATTGAGGAAGGATGTTGGTTTTATCTTGTGAACCTGGGGAGATATCACTCTTGGCTTTGAGGCCTTAGGTTAAAAGCTCATGAGGAGCTCTGCTGTAGGTATGGTATTTATACTAGAATTGAATTATTCCTCCATGTTCCAGCAATTTCCATTGCATTCCATATCAGTCAGCATTGACTCAGCTTCCTCGGGCTTGTCTCGGGCTTGGGCTGGATTGCTAATCTCCAACAAAGGAACAAGCAAGGAACAAGGAAGGAAAGTCTTATTATCTGGAAAGAAGGTAATGATGCCATCAATTTATCGGCTAATACCGTATCCGATGAGCATGCCAATTCCGGTTCGCATGGCATCTAGAGCAAACTAACAAGGCCAGAAAATGTTCCACAAGCACCTCTTTGATCTTGCGACAATTGTCGCCTACGAAAAAGTCCTTCCTCCGTCAATCGGACTTAATCCTCCGTTCAACTTCAGGGACTACTACTGATTTTGGCGCAGCTCGATGTGCGAGGGCCTGTTTCAGCGTTGACAGCACAGCTTAACCTTTATCCTAGTGTGCCCAATTTTTGTACTAGTTGCCTCGCCCTCGGCTTGCCGTGCACATACTTGCAGCCAATAAAAGAACGCGGGCCGAAGAACAAATCGTATTGACAACACGGTGTTTTCGTCCTATCAGTAATTTCTAGTAACCCAGATGAGCCAGTTTAAACCTCATATGTTGCAAACCATTAACCATTTAAACCAGTTAAATAAACAAAGGGTTTAGCCCAGATTTCGAAGACTTTCGGCTGACCCCATTATAATTAATTTAATGTTAAACCAATGAACCGTGCAATAATCTATGGATTAAACTAAGGGATTGACCAATTAAATAGTACATGGACATGTTCGAAACCAGGACATAACAAGTCAGTTAGACCAGTGACTGTCTGTCTATGAAACTGTCGATAGACAGACCGGTCGATCTGAGTTTGAATTCTCGATGTTAAGCGGGTTACCAATAAGGTTATTCCGGACCGGACATTCCGTGCGGGACCAAACAACGCCATCAAACTCAAATTTATTCTCCAGAGCTCAATTATTCACCTTTTGGCCTCAAATAAATTCAAATGGAAAGGCAGCGGCCAGACACAGATGTTCTCCCTTTGGTCTGAATGAATATTTCTGTAAGTAAGTGTTTGTCCATGTGTAAGCTAGTGTAAGTAATCGGCAGGATTACACCCCTCCCTGAAAAATCGAGTATACTTTGTAGCGAGAGAACCAGGGGGGGGGGGGGAAGAGGGGTGGAAGGTCAGTGTCCAGGGTTTGGGTCCGGCCTGTCGATTTCTCCAAGCCAATGGTCAAGTACAGCACAGTCTCGGAGTTCTCGGCCAGGAAGCCAACGCAGGTCTTCTTCGCCATGGCCAGCCCAGCGTACCAAATATTGGCGTCCCACGCCGCGCTTGCGTTCGTCGATTATTTTGTCCACGACCCATTCTTCTTCGCCTCGTTCGGTGATGATCGGGCCGGGGCGGGGCAACTCGCGCTCAGGGAATAGTGTTGCATCGTTTTCGATGTACGGTTCAATTTCGGAGGTGTGGAAAACGGGAAAGACACCTGGTTGCGCGCTCATGTCCAACGTAACCGTGGAACATTCCTTGTGGACTGCGGTGATTGTATACGGCCCGTCGAACCTGGGCATGAATTTAGTGCAACGGCCTTCCTTTTTCCGAAGGTAGAGGGTGCGGCGATGTTCAGTTGTCAACTTTACACGTTGGCCAACCTTAAAGGGAGGGTCGGCCTTGCGATCCTTATTTGCGTTTGCGGCTTGCGTGTATTTCGCTGCTAGGAGGGTGCCTTGTGCGTCGAGCACGTCGTGCTGGATGCGGGAAATTATGTCCGCGGCGGCGACGTCTTTGGCTTCGATGCCCGAGTCGGGTGTGACGATTGGAGGTATGACGCGTGGAGAGCGGCCGGTCTTAAGCTGGAAGGGTGAATATCCCGTAGACTTGTTGATTGTGTTCATAATGTGGAAGCGGACTCGGGGCAGGGCTCGGACCCAACCATGTTGGTTGCAGGCGACATGAAAACGGAGGCACTGGTTTAGTGTCTTGTTCGTGCGTTCGCTCGACCCATCCGTTTCAGGGTGGAAGGCCGTAGACAGTTTCAGTTTGACGCCCGTCAATTTGTGGAGGGCTTTCCAAAATTTGGACACAAAAAGTTTGTTGCGGTCAGAAATGATCTCGAGCGGCAAGCCGTTCTCGCAGTACCATTTGTCGAAGAACACCAGGGCGAAGGCGTCAGCCGTTATGTTGGTACAGGTTGCGGTGACTTGGACGTCTGCGCCGAGGCGATCGGTAAATGTAGCGATGCAGTTGTAGCCTTCCTCTTCAGGTAAGGGGCCCACGAAGTCAATCGCGACGGAATCGAGGCGAGCGTCTGGAACGGGCAAGGGATGAAGGGGTCCCGAAGGTTTGGCAGTTGTCGATTTGTTACGTTGGCACTCGGGACAGGAGGGAATGTAGGCTGTCTCGAGGTCCCGGCGCATATTCGGCCAATAGTAGGTGTTGCGCAGTGAGCCATAAGACTTCTCGAAGCCGAAATGGCCAAGTGAGTCATGGGCCAGGCGGTAAAGCCGTTCGCGAATGTGGCCAACTCAGGGTATCAGCAGGCGGTCGGCGATATACCAAAGTCCGCCCTTGTTGACGAGTCCCGAGATGCTGTCGGTAACGGACTCAAACTTGGCGCACCACGGGTCGCTTTCATAACCCTTGCGGATGGAATCAACGAGCTCATCATCCACAGCAATGGACATGATGGTGCACAGTGGGTTTGCAGTGTCTCGGATGCGCGTGGCAGCCAAGCAGTGTGCTGCCATGAGGGGTAAGTTTGGAACTGGGCCGACGAGGGACGCAATCACGTCGCAGTCGTCGTCGCAGGGTGGGTTGGCGTGCAAGTCAGCCTTGGTGCTGTCGTCGAACTCAGTTCTCGAGAGGGCGTCGGCCACGGAGTTGGCCTCGCCCTTGACATATATAATTTTTATGTCAAATTGCGACATGAACTCCATCCAGCGTGCCTGTCGGCGCGACAAGTCTCGCTGGGAATGGAAGTTCTCGAGAGTCCGGTGGTCTGTGTAGACGTGTATGGTGCTCCCAATCAAGTCCGCGTGCCACTGGCGCAGCGCGCGAATTATTGCCAGGAGCCCCTTTTTGTGTATGGGGTAATTGAGTTCTGCACCCTTGAACGTCCTTGAGTCAAAGGCGACGGGACGGGCGGTTTCCCAGGTTTCACCAAAGGAAAGTACGGCGCCGGAGCGTTTATCGCTTGCGTCGGCTGTCACGAAAATTCTATTTGATTCCATGTTTTTGTGGTCAATGGTGGTAAGGCAATCTGCGCTAGTGACAATTGCTTTGATCTGGTCAAACGCGAATTGGTTTCAGGGCTCCATTCCGGGAAATTTTTATCGGCCGCTTTTGTCGTGAGTCGATGTAGCACCTCCGTGTGGTCCGCAAGATTCGGCAAGAATTGTGCGACATATCGCACCAACCCCAAGAAGGCTTGTACATTCGTTGAAGATTTAGGCCTGGGCCAGTTGGTGATGCGTTCGACCTTGCTCTGGTCGGGTTCAATGCCCCGTTGGGAAATTCGGTGCCCGAGGAAAATTATCTCGTTGCAAAACAGTTTTGTTTTGTTTTCGTTGCAATACAAGGAGTGTTTACGAAGGGCGTCAAAGATGGTTCGCACATGTTTTGCATGTTCCTCTTCGGTTTGTGACCAAATCACAATGTCGTCGAGATACACATGGCAAATCTTGCCTATGTGTTCCCGGAGAGCAGCCATCACACGGCGCTGTTGAATAGCAGGCGCGTTTCGTAAGCCTTGCGGCATGACTGTCCACTCGTACAGCCCGAGCGGGGTGCTGACGGCGGTGTAAGGAATGGAGTCGGGGTGTAGGCGGCTCTGAAAGAAGCTATCCGTGAAGTCAATTGTAGTCCAGATTTTGCCCTTAGCGCAGTCCGCGAGTATGTTGTCGACGCGGGGTAAGGGAAATACATCGTGCACGGTGTTAGAATTAATGATACGGAAATCATTCACCCAGCGTGGGAGCACAACCTTATCGGCTTTTGGGATGAGGAAGGCAGGGGAAGCAAAGGAGGAATTGGAAGGGCGTATTCTGCCCGCATCAAGATGTTTTTGTATAAGAGTCTGCCAAGCGTCCTTATATTTACGTGGACTCTGATAGCTGCGTTTAGAAAGCGTCTTGTAAGCGTCCTTGATTTTAATTTCGCAAAGTACATCCGTTGGTAGGTCGTCAACGTGAGGTATCGGCTCGAAGATTGGTCTGTATTCAGCCTTGATTGAATCACCCAGTTTCTGGAGGCGCTCGAGCTCAGCGAGAGTATCAATTTGTTTGCGTACAGCGGCGACGACATCGATCTCGCGGACAGCCTCGAAAAGGTTTGCATCCGTGAGTTTTTCTAGGCGCTCGGCACAAACAGTCCGCAGCTCCTCAGCGAGCAGCTTGTGATCCGATCTCGTCTTGTTAAGATGCTCACGGAGCTTAGGCGGAGGTGGGGGAGGAGGGCTCGCACGTACGGGGTCAAGAAAATTATAATTTGTACATTTATCAATTACAGTTCGGTCGGCGTGGTCGACGACGATGGAGTTACGTGTAAGGAAGGACAGTCCCAAGATGACTGGTGCACAAAGATTTGGCGCGATCAGGGCGCGTACAGTACGGGTCTCGTAAGAAAGGTCGTCTGAGAGCCCAGAAATGGACGTATTCGTGCAGGGTAATGGACGTGGGCGATTCATCTGTATTGAGTGCGACAGCGATAGCAACAGGCTTGTGCAAGGGGCGGCGACGGAGAGCAAGATGTTCGACGAGATCGTCAGAGATCAGGACTAGGTGCGAGCCGTTATCAATCAGCCCACGTACGTTAATGGGTAGATTTGACATGGGGCCTTCCATACGGAAATCCCAGTACAAATGCGGCTCACTCACCACAGTGGAATCAACGCTATCGTCGGCGTCCTCGATGTCGGCGAAACCCACAGCGGCGACAGCGGCTACGGGGGCAGGCTTGGTCTTCACGCCGTACTTGGTCTTCATGCCGTACTTGGCGCGGAGGTCGGGGGGTGAGAGCAGCGGCAGCGGCGTCGATGGAGGCCTGGGTCACCGGTCTGTAGTTGGTCGGGGCAGGCCACGCACACGTCTTGTCTTGCGCATTGCCATGCCCGACGAAGGGGAGGCAGCAGCGCGTGCACCCGGCGTTGGCGGTGAGCAAGTTGCGTTCCTCCTCGGTAAGCTTGGGGCAGCGCTTGCTGCCACCAGCATTCGAGGTGGAGGGGGCGGAGCCGCCGGATGTTGAGCAAGTTGCGTTCCTCCTCGGTAAGCTTGGGGCAGCGCTTGCCACCACCAGCGTTCGAGGTGGAGGGGGCGGAGCCGCCGGACGTTGAGGGCGGCGCGTTCTCGTTGTTCTTGTTGCGCTTGGAGGGGCGCTCATCAGCGGGGAGGGGGCGGCGGTCATGTTGTTTCACGGACGCCTCGGCGATCTCGGTGAGGCGCTGGAGGTTCCGGATGCGGGTATTGTCCTTGCGCTTCACTATGTTGACCCACTTCTTGTAGTCCTTCTCGTCCGCCACCTTCCCGTCGTCGGAAAGGTTGTCGGCGAGGTCTGTGAGCATGTTGGACTCCAGGAGTGTGCGGACGTGGGCGCTGTCAAGGTGGGACGGGGTGTTGATCAAGAGCGAGTTGGAGCGTTCGACGGCTGTAACAAAGGCAAGGAACGTCTCAGGCTTTGCTTGTTTGCGGTTCTGCATTTCCTGTTTGATTGTGCGCTCCCAATCCGTGGGAAGGAGGCACTCGCGAATCTCGGCCATGAAGGCCCTGAAGGTCAGGACGATGGCGGCGGCGCGCGCGTCGTCGTTGTCGAGCCACGTTGTGATGCGGTAGTCCCTAAAGCAGCCTATAACGTTCGCGACCTGTTTGTCGGTGGCAACCTCCTTCAGGGAGAAGTAGTATGCACAATGCACCTCGAGCTGGCGCAGTTGGCCCTGTGTCGTCTCGCCTTCGTGGAGGAGCGGCAGCTTGGTGGCGGGGAGGTCGAGTGTAGCGGCGCCAGATGCGGACATGGTGTGGGGGCGGGAAGGGATGTCGGGTGATGAGTCTGAGTCGTAGGAGGGCACAGAGACGCGGGGCAGGGTTGCTATTGTGATCGGCGTGGTCGTCATGATGGGAGTCAAGGGTGATGAAGAGCGTGTGGAGGAAGAGCGCGTGGGTGGTGGGGATGGAGAGCGCGGGCGCGAGTCGGCGGCGGCGGCCTGTCCACGGGTAACAAGAGAGTGGGGGATCGAGGGTTGACAGCCCGCCAGGTTGATGACGTGGCAATTTTCCTGCGTGGTGTTGCTGTTGGATGTGTTAGGAAGGGTTTCCCTGGACATCACAAGGTGTAGGGGTGGGGTTGTGGGTGCGTATGGGTGGTTGTGGGCGTTCGCTGGAGCCAAGAGACGGTGTGGGTACGCGCGTCGTCAAGGTGCGAGTATGGGTGATGCGCGGAGGCTGGTAGCGCTGAGCGAGCTCAGGCTGCTCCGGCGTGATGAGGTGGGAGAGGGTAGCATGTGTTCAACGGCGAGCAGCTGCTCGGTTGTCGCAGGCACGGGAGGGGGAAAAAAGGGTGGAAAATTCAAAAAAAAATGGGATCCTGCTCACCAGGATACCGGAAGAAGCTTAAGCGAGATCAGACAAGAGAATTTAGACCCTTTACGGGAGTCGTCGTTGAGGGAAGGTACCGTAGCTAGCGTACAAGAGAGGGAGATTGTGGTACGAGAGAAAGAGTGGGAGGCTGATGTAAGTAAGTGTTTGTCCATGTGTAAGCTAGTGTAAGTAATCGGCAGGATTACAGCCGCTCAACATCAGGATTTCAAACTCAGATCGACCAGCCTGTCTATCGACAGTATCACTTTTGATATGACAGGCTGGTTTTGAGCCTACAAGTCAGTAGATGGATAATATTCAATTGGTATGATGAAGGCTCGGAGGTGGCAATTTTGGCAGGAGGGATATGCACGAGATCTAGATGGTGGTAGGGTAGAGAGAGGGAGGGAGTAATGCAATTGGATTTAAAGGTGGTTGGCCACTCATCATGCCACTGGTGACACAATGGGGAGATCAATCAGGATTTCATTGTAGTCTCAGAGAGGCAATAAATGTTTCAAGGTGGCAAACAATGGTCAGTGAAGGCTATGAATTGAACGAAAAAAATCAGATGCCCACCGTCTCACTGCCCCACTGTCTTTAGTTGTCTTCATCACGAAAAAGTAATGCCTCAAGATAATTTAACAGCTGGAAAATGAGAAAAGAAAACAAGGGTTTATTACAATCCACAGTTTTAGAGACCATCTCATCTTTGGGACGGCAGAAGATCCCGGATGTGAGCGGGATTATATAGGAACTCCAGGTTGGTGTATCCCAGCTTAGGGAGAAATGTAAAGGAATGGAAGGGGTTTTTTCATGCCTTATAGAGCCAGTCATTGTTATGTACAGTCAAAGCTGTCATAACCCATACCCATCGGTGGACCTTTGAAAGTATGGGTTTTTACAGTGTATGGGTTCCAGCAGCCGTGGGAAAGCTCTCGGCAAATCCCGATCTGTGCTGAACCCTTCTCCTGGGCACGAAATGTCATGTATACCTACAAAAGTAGTTGTATATCCATTATACAAGGCCTTTCAGTGCTTTTCCCTCCATTCTGCAGATCTCTCGACATCCTGGTCAACTCATTACCAACCCATGAGATCAACTGATGAACGGAATTTGGTCCGAATCGAGTCGAATACCCATCCACTAGCTCATTATGACTGATGACATGATTTACCCATAATCAGTCCCCCAAAGGCCATGGAATGAGGGCAGAAATGGACAGAAAATACACCAAAAGTATGGGTTTTGGCTGTCAAAAGGTATGGGTTATGGAGTATGAGAGATTTATGGGTTTTCAGGCCATTTTTAGTGGGAACCATGTCGGTGGACATCAATAAGTATGGGGTTTTACAGATTATGGGCTATGCCTACCATGGGTTATGACAGCTTCGACTGTATAGCGATGTGGTTGGAGTTCTTTCCAAAGACCTGATCGGATCTAAGTGCTGTATCGACCAATCCAATGAGCCCACCGGCACACATTTGAGGGCACAATGAATAGCACGCTGGAGTGGCCGGCCCAGAGAAAAAGTCATGGCAGCAATTGTCCGTAGCTGTCACATCTTGTACTCCGTTCGTTCCACAGATGCACAGATCCAAGGCTTGGGCGTTGATTCGAGTCGCAGCATATGCAACGGCGAAGAGCATGAAGATGTTAATCTGCATGTTGACTTTGTCCAGCTGTGGAATGTCAGGAAGAACAAGGATGTAGGATATCACCATCCTCCTTTATATCTGGGAAGGAGGCCCAACGCCGTAAACGCGGCTCAATTACCTGGTTTGAATATCTGGGCTCATGGGGATGTTGATATATGTTTCGCGGGTTGTAGTCGATGCTTCCTTCCGATAGAATTGGTATTTAAATTTGGTTCTGTATGTGAACATTCGCAGAGGAAAGAAAGTATTTTTGGGGCCTAGATTTAGAAGCTCAGGGCGTGTTAATGGAGTTGAACGGAGAACGTCGACAGGTGATCGGAGGCCGTGGACGGGTTGGATGTTTATGTTGGTTGCGCGGTTGGTTTGTGATGCCTTGCGGAGCTACTAGCTTTATGTGGTGCAAACTCCGATCTGCATTCGCAAGGCCATTGAAAATTAGCCAGGTAACCCAAAAATGAGGCAACCGGCCTAAGTGTCTGACCCGTCGACGGCCTACGATCACTCGTCGAAGGTCTCCGGTAACCTCCGTCAACCCGCCGCGAACTTCGTTTAGAACGCACCGATAGAAATCCCATTCGGGACCAGGTACATGCTTCAGGTCTAAATCCGGGACCCTTACCTTTCTCTCCCCTACGAACGTTTACATACAGAAAAAAGCACCAAAGTCTATCGTACAGAAGCATCGATTACAACCCGTGTAACATATTTCAGCATCCCCAGCTCAGACATTTGCGCCGGACGTCAATTAAACCCGGTACCGTGGCCACATCCCCGATAGTGCTTAGGCCTTATGCACAGATATAAAAGGAATCCTCAGCATTCCACAACCGAGGAAAATCAACATGCTTCACTCTCTTCGCCGTTTTATTTGCTGCGACACAAATCAGTGCACAGACCACGTCTGTGTGCACATGCATAACGAATGGAGTGCAAGATCAGGGCGCCACTACAGCCTGCTGCAACAGCCTTGGCACGGGCTTCGGTTCGGTAGGGTTTCAACCCCCCAGCATATATTTACTGCCCACTCACTGAACTATTCAGGCCTGCGTTGTCCTCAGGGGTAACGCGGATGCATACATTGCGTGCTGTGCCACAGAGGACCAGGGCGCCTCGTGTCTCAACACCTAGATGCGAGTATCCCTTCGGGTTTTGACCCCTCGAACTTGGGCCGGGCTCATTGGATTGTTCTATGTAACGCTTGGATCCGACGAGGCCTTCCAATCACATCAATACATATAGCAATGGCTACCCTTATAAACCAATCTTGCCTTCCTTTTCACTTTCAGCACTGTCTCTCAACTTGAAATGCCATATGATGATGTGAAGTCCTGTGAGTACGCGGACAGATTGAGCGAAGCTCGTGTGCGGCACGGAGTACGCCGCATCCAGCTGCGTCGAGACGCAGGCCACCGCACTAGGAAATCTGATGTCGTGGGCCCGATTCGCTAATACCCTACTAGTAGCTGCGGAAGAGTAGGGATTTTCAGGGCGAGCGATGGAGCGTAGGTAAAACTTTTTTTGCAAGAATTCCAACCCAGATATCAAGCAGAGACTAGAGGAGCACGAACCGCGAGTAGATCTTGACCGTGACTTCATACACGTCTGGAGAAAGCGGCAAGCGCTGACAAGCGCCACGCTCATACGTGATGCGTTGGCGATGCCGGCGTTGCTCTTGCACTCTCTTGCAGCAGTGCAAAGGCGGGCTCGGCGGGAGGCGCCGGGAGCAGAGCCGCGGTGATGTGCGGGCAGTAGTCGGCGTCGTTATCGTCGTCCAGAAAGAGGGACGGCGCGGCACAGCCTGAGGTGAGTCGAATCAGCCATGATGTCATCGTTAAGCCGGATGTCCCTCTCCTAGTCTCAGTGTCTTGCGGATGTGCAAGTCAGGGGAAGGCCTGGGCCCAGAATAGGAGCCGCGGAGCCAAACATTTGCTCCTATTTTGGGTGACTGTCGTCACTGCTACTTCGATTCCGCTACTGGGCTTGCCGTCTTCGTTCCGTTCTCGCCCACCATTCTGTGCGTCAATTGCCTGCACACGATGACGCCGCTCCCAGCCAGCGAGCGGACGCATTCGCCGGCCTGCTAGACGTTTTTTCCGGAGGACAGATGGGTGATCGGACTGGGACCTGCGAATGTGCAACACAACAAAAGGTGCGCCTCTGTGGGGTTGACTGCCACAGTACTCTCTTCTAAAAATCTCCTCACTACTATACCGACGATGTTTTTGACCGCAATCACCCCCTCGATGCCCTCGCGCCCGGTTGTTGCCCGCTCCAAGACGATGCCCGCCTTCCGACGCGCTCTTACATTACCCTCGCTCGAGAAGCCTCTGGCGTCCTTCTACGCATCGTCGAGCAGAGGACTAGGGCGGATGCCCACACCCAAGGCATCCGACGCCTCCTCGGCGACGATCAGGCCCTCCGCCTCAATAGAATCCATGGTCTTATTTACGACGCCAGATTACGAAGAGCCCGCCGCGTCGGGCCCTCCGCTGACTGTGCCGCGGCCGAGCTTCACTCGCGCCATGACACTGCCCGCGCCAGTCCGCGCGCTTCCTTCTACGGTCCTCTTGAAACTCCCGAGCTTCAATAAGATTGTTTGCGAGGCGCCGCGCAAGGCTTCCGGTGACTCCGTCGAGTCAGCATCCTCCGTTGGTTCTTCAACGGCCACCACTTCAACCTGATCCTCCGCCCGTCGCCGGTCCTCATCTTCAACCACCGTCGAGTCGGTTAGTACGAGCCAGGACCGGCTGACCTCGGCTGACCTTGGGTCTGCGCCTCCGTGCATTCCCGTCCATAGTCATGGGAATATTCGCGGTATGGTCTATTTTCCGCTGTCCATATCGGTACTGACGTCCGTCCAGAGCCTCATGGCGCTGCTCGTTATATTACTCCTCCAACCCGAGATGGCGGCGGAAACTCCCAGACGTGTACCGGCGCCACGGCCCTACGAACGAAAAATAACCATCAGCGAGGAGCAGAGTGCGCTTCTTTTCCCCTGCTCGAACTACGCTGATCTTGGCTCTCGTCATAGAGTGCAATCCGCCGAAGCTCCACAAGTCCACCCCGGGCTCTCGGATTCCCCGCCGCGTCGCAAAGGCATACCGCCGGACACTCCGGCGCGTCGCCCGTGCCCGCCGTGCGAGCACACCCAGCGAGGCGTTCGCTGTGCTCTCCGCGCCAACACCCAAGCGCCCGCGCGCCCCCACCCCCGCACCCGTCGACCCATCGACCCTCGTCACCGAGGTCCTGATCATGGTCTATTCATCGCCCATTGCGCTCCCCCTGCCGAAGGGCCCCGCCCCTGCCATCCACCCTGCACGCAAGGCTCACAGGGTTGCGGTGTTGCCGACGGTGCGGGAAGAAGAAGCCTTGGACGACGCCCTGTGCGACGGCTGGTGAATCAGTGACGTTAGTTTCTGTTGTTCAGCCTTCCATCCTCGATGCTGATTTCCATTACGCAAAATTCTCAGTCTTATAAACCACGGACTCGCGTGTAACTTATTCGCATGTATGATAGCCCAAGTGTATAATATCAGAGGATTCAGAACAACTGAACTGGTGTTGAATTCAGCAGATCTTCGCGACTCCCTTCCGCGACTTAAGTGAGTAGAGCGAGAATCAAGCGCAATATTCGAAATATGAAAAGGGACCCGGAGAGAAGTCATTATATATCTCATTCGCAAAGCCGACTACCTTGTAAGTTGTTTGTGCGAAGTCAACCAGAAATGACGGCCGTGGGAAAATCATACAGCTTTAGCGGATCAAAGATCTGTACCGCCTCGAGATTGGCGCTCTCCTGAGCCCTGTGAGTGTGCGCTCTTCTTTCGCTGTCCCTCCCACCTCCCGTCCAGCGCTGCCGCTTCTAACTCCCCCAATACCATAAGTGAGACTACCCTCGACAATGCAGATCACGTATCACACTTCAGCAATCCTGTACGCATCCCCAGCGCGCACTCCATCTTATCCACTGACTGGGAGGCTTCGGAACCATTCAGTTGGGGTGAGGCTCCTAGTCTCCGCTCGACACCGAATTAAACCCGCTGCTCTACAGCCGTAGCGTTCCTCTTAAATGCCACGTGCGTGAATTCGCTCCAGCTCATATTGCAAAGGACGGTGAGTCAATAAGAATCCTCGGAGCACGCATCGGAAATAAGGTTAACATCCATGGCATCTGGACCCCGACAGTTGAGAAAATTAGTGCTGCCCTTGAAAGGTGGGACAGGAGCCACCCAACCCTCGAGATGCGCAGACATATCATACAAATGACCATAGAGTCAATGACCCAATATCTAACCCAGGTTAATGGGATGCCCAAGAGCGTTGAAAAGCACCTTGTTAAACTCCAGCGGGAGTTCATGTGGGGAGGTAGTAAATCCTCCCCAGTGAACAAGGAGATGCTTGAAGCCCCAATAAGCGAGGGAGGTAAAAACCTCTTTGATCTCGTCGCACGAAATCAAGCCATCCAGGTTATGAAAATCAAGACCTACCTTGAGTTAGACCCAGCTAGACGGGCCACATGGTGCTACGCCGCTGATAGAAATCTTGCCAAGAAGGACAAGAAAACATCCAAGGTCATAGACCCCGGTGCACACTCAAATATGTTCCTCCAGAACTGGTGGCCAAAGAGGAGTGACCTAAGCCCGAACCTATAGGACATGATTGATGTAGCAAAAAAACTGGGGGTTAAGTTTGCTGTACATGACCCCCCGGAGGCAGTTTTACTCAGGATGCCACTCTGGCATCATATCGGAGAGGACAATAACAAGACACAGATAAATAATAATAGCCGATGCACTTGCCTCCGGACAAACCACCGAGCCTTCATTGTCAGGGATGCAGTGGACATAATGTCTAGACTGTCTTCACACGACCATGAACCACATAACAAATGCATGTGCTACGGTTGTGTAGATGACCGCCTTTTTAAGGGCTGCAAGAACCCTCATGGCTGTGCGAGTACAGCCAAAAGTCGGCTGGACAGACTTCTCCCCAAATGGGACCCACGAACAGCACATGACCCACCCAACATCCCAGATGAAGAGAGGCCCCCAGATAAGGAAGATGAAGAAGCAGTTTTTGAAGGCCGTCCCCTGCTCACAAACCTTACAGACGGCTTCCGGATATTCACAAACCGGAAACCCCCAGCGGATCTGCCGGACACCGTGCCGCCACCGGTGTACCTGGCTGAGAACACGGAAATAACCATGTCCTTTGCAGGCTTCTCCTCTAGACCTGATACGGAAGAGGCAAAAGCAGGGGCAGGGGTCTGGCACGGAGAAAATAACGCTGCCAACGCCTCACTCAAAATACCTGACCACCTAAATAAATCTCGACAAAATGCAGAGGCGGTCGCTGCGCTATAAGGTGTCCAGACCACTCCTTTGGATGTGGAGCTCCGCCTTGAAAACCAACGCAGTGATATCATGAAGGCAATGACCACAAACCTAGCCAACTATGAGGACAGGGGCTGGATCGGAGTGAAAAACCGTGAAGTCCTGCGGCCCCTGGCCGCAGCGCTGCGCAGTAGGACAGCAAAGACAGTCCTAGCAGCAGTGAAATCGACGCATGGTAGCATAAAAGCGGTCGAAAACGCTCGCAGCGGCACAAACTAAACCGTGGAGGATGAAATCCATCTTCACAAACGAGAATTAGATAAACTTCCAGGCGCAAAACTATCCACAATGACCCAGGCCCTGGCCTATAAGGGCATAAAGGAAATGAAGGAGACAGCTACACGTAAAGCTACAAATGACAACATTCAGAAAATAAAAGAGGCATCAAAGGTGAACTTCTCGACCACCCCAAAGAGCTCGGCGATCTGGAAATCGATAAGGCACAAAGACATCGGACGAAACATAAAAAACTTCCTGTGGAAAACATTGCATAGTGCACACAGGATAGGAAAATACTGGGAGCATATCCCAGAATGCGAAGACAGAGTAAACTGCACCCACTGCGGTGAGGTCGAAAGCCTGGATCACATACTTCTTGTGTGCGATAGGCCAGGCCAGAAAGAAATTTGGGAGCTGGCAAAAACCCTCTGGGCTAAAAAGCACCAGCACTGGCCGGAGTTATCCATGGGATCCTTGATGGGGTGTGGTCTCGCCTCCTTCAAGGATGAAAAGGAAAGCCTCTAGACAGACACGAGAGGCTGTACAGAATTCTCATATCTGAATCCATGCACCTCATCTGGAAACTCAGGTGCGAGTGTGTCATAGGCCGCAATGGGGAACCCCCGATCGTGCACGAGGTGCACAACCGCTGGCTAAAAAATATCAATGATCGCCTTGAGGAGGACATAAATCTGACAAACCATCTGAAATTCGGGCGGCAACACTCCCTACTCCCTTCTGTTGTTATCGACACTTGGAAGGGCACCCTCCTGGAGGAGGAAAAGCTGCCGGACGACTGGCTAAGAGTAACCGGGGTTTTAGTGGGTATGGCGCCGATGAGATCGCGTAGATCTCCGCCCCCGCCCGTTGGCAGGCGAGGCCGAAACCGATAACTGGCGTTGAGTCCCACACAAAGTGCGTAAATGCATTTCCTCGGGGTATATACAACACTCCTGGAGGGCAAGTTCCTCTGTTTTTACGGGCTGCGCGAGGGTAACCCATTGTTACTTGTCTCGTGGTCACATCGTACTACCAAAAAAAAAAAAAAAAAAAAAGAATTCGCTCTAGCTCTAGCTAAGATTAGACTGAGGCCCATCCCGGTCCGTCATCATCCTCACCGTCAAGATCATCATCTCCCCGCAGTGAGCACATTCCTCTCAGTTTCTCGCTGGCTCACGTCGATTCTGTTAGTCGCGATGGCTGGTTCCGCATATTGATGCTGATTTTTCTCGTCTTTTGCGCCGCTGGCGCCCCTTCACCAGCGTGCGGTGGTGGCGGTTGCACAAGGCACAGACACAGGCTTCGATTCCGTACTACGGGGCACCGCTGCCTGCAGTCCCCGCCAGATAAACTCGGCGTTGGAGGATCCAATAACGAAGCCTGTATTTCCCCCCACCTGCTCAGGCGACGCGATGACTTTCGGTGCGGGAATACAGTGTATTATATGTCTCGCAAAGTTCAATGCAATCTCACACACCTTGCTATGTCCTGTTCTTTTCTCCGTGATTCATCCTCGTTGATTCCGGCCTCAACGAACCGTCTAAACTTTGTGTAAACGTCAGTTTTAGCTCGAGATTCAATTAAGGAACCCGCTCTACTTCGTCTCTGCTCCGTGCCTCGGCGCCTACTCCACCAGCTAACCACTCTTGTCACCAATACGATGAATTCTGGCACCGAATCCGTCTGGTGAGCACAAGCCCCCCAATTGACCACTCGTCGAACTAATGATCTCCAGTTATTGTGAGTCCACGTGCAAAGAGTTGCCGGGGCTGAATATTCAAATTCTCAGTCGTCCTCCTGCTTGCGGGTCTCCTGTGCGTCGTCCATGTCAACGATCTCCCCGTCTCCTTGGACAATACATATACCTTCACTTCGGCTACACACTGCCGTGCCCCAGGTATCATGCCCATTTCCTATCCTATCCGCCTCATCGCTCGTCGCTCATTCCCTGTACCGCAGATGCAAGTACGCTTGGATCGTCGTCCCGGGGCTCGGATCCATGGACCTCTCAACATGCTTTGTCGCCATTCAATCGTGCTGGTTGTGGCGGATGCACCGCACCCAACACGAGGCCACTGGCGTGAACAGTGACCGCGTCTAACACTCAATGATGCATGACCGGATGTTTCTTCTTGAAAACTGGTGGAAGAAACAGTTAAAATGGTGCACATAGTCCTCCAATCACGCCATGTACCCGACTAGGTGTTATATTTGCTCACACTTTCTGTCGCGCGGCACAGAATTCGCCCCAGACGGACTAGAACACAAGTTGATTGAAAAATTGAAGGTAATATAGCATTGTGAAGCCGCGCCTTAAAACGAAAGCTATCTATCTACAACAATTCTCGACCTTAATATATCCGAATGTCATCCGTACTATCCAATCCTCAGCTCTGTACGAGATGCCGATCCGTGGATAACACTTTCCCACGGATGGCACCGTTGTACGGTTTCCTCTGCTTCCCGTGGTCTCAAACCAACCTCAATCTCACTCTACATATTAAAAATCCTCTTGAAGGCATTTTGCCCCTCCAAACAACTCCAGCCGCTCATTAGATAAGATTTATATTGATTTCACACCAGTTTGGGCCAAGTCCCGGGTTTATCTAAAGCTGAATTGGTGCCTCGAGAAAAACCACGAAACTTCATTTATACTCATAAATGGTATCTGGGCACTTCACCAAGGTGCAATACCAAGGGGAGAGCAGGAAGGGCAAAATACCCTTCAAAATAATACAAGCAAACATCTATCCGCGGATGAGCCGCCATATCCGCGGATGAGCCGCCACATCCGCACGGATTTATTTGGATGATGATCCGGATGGTCCTTAGTTCGCTTACTGATGAAAATTAGCTACGTGGAAGGTACGTGGCGAGAATTATCACTCAGCTTTTCAACCTCACTAAGCGAATAGCTGACGTTCAACACAACAGGGGTTAAACAGTGAGTGGTACTGACGCGTCATCCATATTAGCTTGCTCCCTTGCCGCGTCATGACCGGCAGCTTTTGAGTTGGTTAAAAGGGCGTGCTCTGGTTCAAAATATCCAATCCAATCTCCCGAGATCCAGCACCACCACGAAAATGATGTATTCCTTCGCAATAACCCGCCCCGTGAACCCCCCCGGTGCCGCGCCAGTGCTCACGGAGGAACAACTCTGGAAGGGCCTTGAATATAAAGCGCGCAATCCGGCTGTGAGCTCCGCTGTCCAGTTCGCGTCCGCCTGCTCACCTTCATACCATTCTCAGGCCTTTGTCCCGATGATATCCTCGAGCAAGACCACCTTCGATGAAGGGAACAAGGTCCGTTGATAATGCAGCGCAAATATTCAACCTGAAATGCTCACACCCAATTCAGCTCGTGCGGGAGCTGACGCTCCCCCACTCACCTGACATCATCAAGGAGGAGATCGCGTCCCACGCTGCGACCATCGTATGTCCCTCCTATCCCACCTGTCAGTGAACCAATTTGACGCCCGCGGCAAACACAGATGTACTTTGAGATGAGCACGGGGCTGCGCATCACCAACGTCATCTCGTACGGCCCCGAAAACGAGCTTCTTCTGACGTACAGTTTCGCCAACGGGCGTGAGTTCGCCTGTTATGCATTCCTGATTGAGTCCTCATTCGTTTCTTAGTTCCCGGCGTCCCTGCGGACAAACCGAAGCCGAGCGCGGAGGTGCTCAATGCGATCATCGGAAAGGCTCTGTCGAATGGTCTCGTTATATTCAGACAGATGGCCGAGGAGGGGAAGTTGTAATCTACAACTTGGGTGTAAAGTCAGGTCAACAGTTCTTGCAACCCTTCAGATAAATATTACGTGTCGTATTTCGCGATGCGCGCGGGATGGACTCGGAGAGATCGTAAGCACATAGCTTGCCGCACTTTCGTCGCAATATTCCTCGCAAGATGAGCAAAAGAAGAGTTGAATCTTTGGGGCCGGTTTTGGTTCAACCATCCGCTCATCGGGCCGGTGATCCAACATCGATCTGATGGCATAAGAAGTTTCTTATAAACAGACGCTACAACGGGAAGCTCGTACCTCGCATGTCGTGTCCCTTTCCCCAACCAAGCCCCAACATTTTTCTCGTGAATCACTCGTTTCAACGCAGCTCTGCACATGCCAGGTGGCTCCTGCGTGCTATCTGATCTGCCATACATAGCCTTGCTTTAGTAAGGTCCCCCTCCCTGAAAATTCATTAACTGAAACCTGCACAGAACAATGGAGTCCGAGTGGCGGCAGGGTGGAAAGGACAGCGGGATGGGAAAGATCAACACGGCAGGTAAGCGGACCTTAAAAAGCTTCGGACAGACACGCGTAATCTTATAAATAGGGAGACCAGGGCCTATGTTGAATTTAACAGATCTTCGTAAGCGATTGGCACAACTTTCATGGGGCGGTTTCTTTCGGTTGAGGACTTGGATGTGCTATTAGGCAATATTTCTAGTTGTTTCCTTTGATTTCGGCCTGTCGCAAATGAGAATTGAGTGCACAAAGTCCTTTTGAGTCTCCAAGAACGATAAAATGATCTCTGTCCCTTATTATGTACATATCCTTCTCTGGGAGTTGGATCCGAATGCCAACCACAAACTTCATGGAAGGCAATACCTTGACCTCATAGTTCAAATGTCCACAGGACGAAAGAATACGTGAGACCAGCTTCTCTAGATACGAGGTGGGTTACACAGCCTACTGTACATGCGCATGTCTAATGATGATATAACAGTAATAGATAATATATAGCTTAACCTTTATCCGCCCGCGGTTTCACGATCCCTCAGGCTCGTTCCAAGGGGCGTAAATGTTTCCCAAGTATCCGCGCCGTGCGGTGTCCTCCTGCATATAGACCCCCACGCAGTGAATATATCCTGAAACTCGAGCATTAGTAGGATGACTGACGAGGACGCGCCGAAGTGAATCACCTTCTGCGTGCCAAATATAAGAATAGAAGAAATAGGAACTGCCGAGATCAGATTAATGAACAGAGATAAAGAAAGAAAAGGGAGAGTATAACTGACGGATTGAAATGACGACGTCGAACGCGGCGCCCTCTTGTGCGGCGGGAAAAGCGCAGAAGATTAGGCTCACACTGTAAAAAAACCTGCTCTGTCCTGGGCCAAATGGAAGTAGGTTGAACACGCACGTTATGGTCAACATGCCGACCATAGTGAATGCGAGCACTCTGACTATCATTGAGACGGAGTTCGGGCCATCCCACTTGAGCGTCGACCAAGCCCGGCGCAAATTTCGGAATATAACTGCTTCCACGCCCAGGCAGATAATCATTATAGTAGCGACTACGATGCTTGATACTCGTTTTCTGAACGATGATCAGCGAGGGTCACTGAATATATGACGGATACAACGCTCACGGCATATCTGTACGCGGCATGTTGCAGTACATACTGCTGTGCGGGCGCTGGACCAGCGTCGGATCGCCCAATCCGATCCGCAGCGAAAAGAAAAACATTGCCCAGGCGGGGATGTAAGGCAGGCAGACGAGCTAACCCGGTGTCAGCTGTGTCTGAGTTTCGCACTCAGGTGAGCTGCACGCACAGCGACAGTCCATGCTGATCGGTAGGCAATGCCATTAAGCCTACAGCGCAGCGTTATATAAACCTATGAGACAGTCTCTTCGTAAAGATTCGTGCGCTGAAGCATAAAGGAGCAATATACGTGAATTACAAGCGCGATTGTAGCTCCAGAAGTCCTATATTTATGTTTATGAGGAAAGCTGTGAAAAGAGACAAGCAGAAGGTGACTCACAAGGTAGGGACTGAGTATATTAGCGTGGCTTGCACGAGACAGAGTAGATGGTTCGGTTGCTGGTTCGGTGGCATCCCGATCAGAAATCTGTAGGTATGAGAAGCCTCTCTGAAAAACGAGCTAGTCCACACACATATATGAACAACAGGATATTATCCAAGTGGCCATGAAATTGAACCAGCTCGCGTGCCGTCGGACGGCTTCTCTCCAAACCAGCGCAGTGAACAGCATGCCGACCGCGCCAACCAACCCCGCCGTTTGGAGCCCGTAAAAGACATGAAGTAGCGTCGAGGCTAAAAACCCACACCCACATAAGTATCCGCTGCGTTCTAGAAACTGCGATGCCCTTACGGGAAGCAGGCTCGTGAGCCATGATGGGGTAGAGACTGTCCAGAAGCACTGGAGGGCCTGAACCTGCCTCGGTCGGGCACCAGGTGGGTGGGGGAAAGCAGATAATGCCTAGATCTCGCAGCTCATTCAATGACGGCATCTATCTTTGCATCCATCTTCTTCTTTGATTTTTGAATCAATGAAACGAGGGAAGGGTGATGACAAGTTGTTCATCGGGCCGCCTTTCTGCGGGTCGCTATATCACCATGGAATCACCATCTGCCAGTTCGGGGCCAATGAGACCAGTGCCACTGGCACGGGCCACGGCGTCAACACGGCGTCAAAATGCTGAGATGCGAACTTCACGTGATAGCGGATTTTCCCAGCGGCGGTGAGCGGACTCGGCCAGACACACGCATACAGACATTCAATTCTATGCGCGAGGATAATTCGTGAGACGAATTCATCCTCGGTGTTAGCCTGATGCCGTGGATCCCAGATCGGCAACAGCGGCGTCAACACGCTCCAAACTCGTCTTCAAAGACACCAGCGGCATAATCGCATGCATATGTTGTCCTATAATATCACCTTGTCAAAAAGACCGGCGAACGCCCGCGTGAAACTCGCGTACCGCTCGATACCGTGCCGTCGTCCATCCATCGAGCGAGCGTGGAACGCAGAGGCGCCAGAAGCGTCTTCTCGACGTTGGATATTTGGTCCCGGTCGCGGATGCCCG
Organism: Mycena rosella; assembly: GCA_029378255.1. Classification (NCBI taxonomy): domain Eukaryota; kingdom Fungi; phylum Basidiomycota; class Agaricomycetes; order Agaricales; family Mycenaceae; genus Mycena; species Mycena rosella. The sequence continues at coordinate 2,658 of JARKIE010000038.1, read as the reverse complement.
TCTAAGAGTGCGTACGTTGAAGTGAGCGAGAATGGTAGTAGGAGATGAAGAACTAGCCCGGTTCGCGGTGTCCCGCAGGAGGAGGATGTAATAAAGCGAGAGGCACTCAACGAGCCTAGCAGGCTCCGAAGAGTCCTCGATATCGGCCAAAGAGAGATCGGGGTGGAATAGGTCGGGGGGATCCGGGCGGAGCAACACCGGCCCTAACACCTGCAAGAAAATGGGTGAGGCGAAGATGCTGGGCGTCCCCTCTGCAAGGAATTGCAAGGACGCCTCCTTGACGAGGCCGACGGCCGCGACGCGCATTTGGGGAAAGTCGGCGTCGGTTGTTAAATCCTTGAGGATCTGCAGGCGGAGGTCTGGAGGCGTCAGGGCGAGGACGCGGGAGAGGATACGGAAGGCCTGGTGCCTGAGGTCCGCGTCTGGGTGGGCGCTGGCGAGAGAGGGGAGGAGGGCGCATAGAGGCCCGGATATGTCCGGCGGGAGCTGTTGAGATGCTGGGAAATGGGAGGGGTGCAGGGTTTGTAGCAATAGAGACAACGTCTCGTCGAGCGCGGAGTTGGCTTGGATAGATGCTATCAGGATCGGAAGCATGAAGGACATCAGTCGGCCGATATCCGAGGGCAGAAACTTGGAATGTGATAATAGGATCAGGTAGGTGGTGGACGGCAAAGGCGGCAGAGAGTCGAGGGCAAAGGTTCGACCGAAAGCGGAATATACTGCCTAGCCATTCTCGGTCAGATCTATCGCGCAAAAAAATCAAACCTCATACTAGCGCCTCGTTTACGGCCGTTTCTCCGTTTTCCCAGCCGGGGGGAACCGTAGACCGTATTGTTAGCCGCGGAAATAGTGCTTCGAACGATCTCTGTGCGAGGGATGACTGGATGCAATGCGAGCATGCAGAGATGGCAGTATCCAGAAGGCTCCACAAAATTTCCTGAGAATGTTGATCAATGAAGGAGAATGGAGAGTATAGAGAACTCACCCGACAAGCGCCTGCGTCTGCACTATCCAACTTTGTCGCCCAAGATAGAGAATTCAAGGATAACTGTGATACGGTGCGGATTATTTCACGACCCTGGTCGCGATTGAGACGAGAGCCGGCGAGATTGATCGTCGATTCTAATTGGGAGAGAAGCGGCCGGATAGTTTCCGACGGCGGCTTTTTGCGTAATTTAAGGCGGGGAATAGCTGCCCAAAGTGTCACTAGGAATGCCCAGGGCAGTGAAAAGACATGCCTGCGTTGTAAAGAAGAATCAACGAGATCAGTTGGTCGGATGGAGATTCATTGGTGGGCTTCGGGTCATCTTCCTCATCTCCGTCGAGGGCGATTCCTACACGCTCTAAAATTTCCTGTACCGCAATGACGACTTCTTTGGGGCTTCCACACTCTCCGACGAGTGCAATGAGGCTCTTTGCAGCCGGTTGGGGACACAGTAGCAAGTACGGTAGGGTGCCCAACGGATCCTTCCCCGGGTTAGTAACGCGAATCTAGGATAAACGACTATGAGCACACCAGGTGGGACTCTGATCGTGACTGGCAAAGTGCAGAGTAGACTTGGTCCAATGAAACGCTGGGATTCTCGTCGTTAATGGCCGACAAGATGAGCGCCGCGACGGCCTCCGACTCAGAAATGACCTATTGGTCATGAGCGAGGATTCGAAGAAGAAATTTCCGGCATACTTCGTTTTCCGAGTGACCTGAAAACTCCAATAAAGCGCGAATATCGTGCACCATTGTCGAGGACTCGAGGTGAATCGGAAGGAGGCCCGGTCACGTGGAAGGCGCCCGCTGCCAAACATGGCCACATACCCGCCGCCTGCTTCCGGCACTCATGATCAGCGCTAGAGTCTGAACGACGTCGAAGCTCTCAGCACGCTATAACTAACGGCGTCGAGGTTTACTATTCGTCGCTCTCGCCGCATATCAAATGTCGGATGAAACCGAGCCTCTAGAGTCGCCGCATGGCGCGTTAGTCGCCCTCGTGCCCTCGGAGCACGCCGACTGGCAACCCATCTTCCACGTTTCTAACCAAGTTGTGCTTTACAATCCCACATCTCATGCGCTTTCAATACGGCACTCATCCAACTTTCCCCCCAGAGCACGGCGTCCGTGTCCCTACTGCAAACAAGCGCTGCCCGACGACTTCCGGCCCGACTCGGAGCTGGAGGACGAGGCTGTGGATGAAGAGGCCAGTTTCCGGGCCTCGAACTACTTCCAGCTCTTGGCAATTGCCAATGAGACCACCTCTCGCCCGTCCACGCCGCCGACTCCCAGTGAAACTCAATCGAGGAGAAACACGTTCCCTGCCGAGGCGATGGCGGAGGGGTATTTCAAGGCCTTTTTCCAGGAGGAGTTTAGACTGGGAATGGGTGCGAACGGAAGTGTTTATTTGTGTCAGGTATTTCCGCCCGCTCGCCTCTTTGGATATTTATGAGCTGATGAAATACAGCACGTCCTGGATGGAAATCCCCTTGGTTAGCGATGCCTGGCTATCTACTTAAAGTATCTTATGACGCCCGAATAGGTCATTTCGCTGTCAAAAAAATAGCAGTCGGCGAATCTCACTCATATCTACTAAACATCCTAAAAGAGGCGAGAAGGTGCCCCTGCTTTTCAAGCCAGTTGGTTGATCTTGCTCCAGGTTCGACTACTTG